>RQTK01000245.1:417842-456165 GCA_003991915.1 Elysia chlorotica
TATCTTTCAATGTATTCCTCTCTTTCCAAATTTACATTTTTCCCCTTAGGCTTTTTATCTCTTGCTTTCCTTTTTCTATATTTTTCCCTCCCTCTGTTTCGCTCCAAAATTCTATTTACCTATATGTGCCTATCATTAAATTAATATATTTAAACAGTTTTTAAAAATATGCAAAAAAAGCACAAAAGTGCAATATTTAAAATAGTTAAACACAAAAACAACAGCTTAAACTTCGGTAACAAAAACGCAACCATACTAGACCTACATTATGGTTAACAACCGTTAAAACCTGGGATTAATGTTTTAAGAACTCAAGCAGCGACAGTTTATCATTAAACAACCCTCCCCCGGCGACCTAACAACAAGTCACTGAGTTGTTGCTATGCCTCCCACTCCTTCAACTCCTTGGTTTCATTCTGTTTTAAATGTGCCATTCGGTGCGCACCATACAGTCACATGCACAAGACAGCGCGGCTGCCCTGAACAGTGAACAGTGGAAATATAAACACCATTGTGTGGGAAGGCAAAAAACAACAACAACAACAACAACAACAACAACAACAAATAAAACCAACCTGCAAAACCAGGCCCATAAAAGCTACGTGCATTCCCGTTTGATTATACGTGCAGGGTGCGGCAAAGTTCATGTGCGTTCATTTGCTTTGACAAACCCCAGAGATAAGACGGCAGCAAACCATTTACTTGTACAGTTGAGGAGTTTGCCCACTGCACCCTCGACTAGGCCTATCCAGTCCCTGTTTATAATACTACCAGACTATGATTGATATATAAGCGTATCCACGTCTGTCTGGTGCACACTGTTTGCACAGTACAATCAGGGAGGGTGAAAAACTGAATGGATCCGCGGCGAGAATTTAGCGTAGATAGGCACTGGCTTATGATAACTAAGGCGGTTGCTTTCTTCTTTAAACCTTAGTTAACAATTAGTCTTAACATTGTTACAACGCCTTAATTTCAATAAAGAAATGGAGTGAGTACGCATCACGCTACTCAAAGTTCTCTCAATCCCAAATTGAATGTCCTGATGATCCCAGGGTTATCTCAATACACTTATATCCCAGTCAGTTACCAGTTATATCACCCCCCCCCTCCCCCGAAATAAACGGAAAAAAATATGCAACGAAATTCAAATTTAGACCACACTTGCCCATAATGTCACCTCCCCCCAGATCCAGGCTCTGTATAAAGTGTAATTCCCGGAAAAAGGAAACAAACTATCATTGTGTTCAGAGAACCAGAGCACAAGCCCACGGGTCGAGGCAAGCTCGCGGGTTATCAAAGGATTGTGGGGGCAACAAAGACCCGGATTCTGGCGGGTCAAAGGTGAAATGTTAGGAACCAAGCAAGCGACTGAAGCACAGAACGCCGACAAATGAGCAAAAACTTAAGCACATGCTTGGGGTTAAAGACCTGTTGAATTTTTTCAATCAGTTTTGAAGGCCATTTTGGAAATTCCTTAATTCTAGAAGATTGTTGAAAAATTTACTGAAAAGGAAAATCCGTAGATAAAAACGGAAACCCGCAGCGTATTTCTTAGAAAAACCAGATCATGCAAAAGTAAAAAGTTAAAATAAACCAAATTTTAAAAAAAGAAATGTATCGTTTTATCTAATTATCAATCTATCTACATATGTATGCACATGTATATTCTACAGACGTATATATCTATTTACACTCGACATAATTATGTAGCTATCTATCTATCTATCTATCTATCTATCTATCTATCTATCTATCTATCTATCTATCTATCTATCTATATACCTACCTATCTAGCTAACTATCTATCTACCTACCTACCTGGGGTACCGACCTACCTATCTATCCATTTTCCAGTTAAATCTATCCATCTATCTATCTACCCATTTACCTATTAATCAGCCTAGTTATATATCTACCTATCTACCCACTGACCAACCTGTTCTACTGCCCCTGGTCAAGGCGCCCCACCACAAGTCACAGACTGCCATGACAGATGGTGGCCTGTTCTGGTCTTCCTTGACATTTACGAATCCTCCACATGACATAGGCCGGGTTCACTCTGTCACTCTTTCCCTCCCACAAATCTGTTCATTCTCTCACTCTTCTCCTCCACCGATCTTTCATTCCATTACATCTTGTATGTTAATTTGTATGCTATTCTGTTTTATATCTTGTGTGCTACATTATGTGCTTTCCTGTATGCTAGTTTATGTTATATCTTGTATCGTGCTGTCTTGTATGTTTCCCGTTTTGCCATTATGAGCGTTATCGTGTATGTTGTCCCATATTTTCAAGTTTTCTATTTTGTATGCTACCATAAATGCAATCTTGTATGCTATTTTGTATGCTATCATAAATGCGATCTTGTATGCTATTTTGTATGCTATCATAAATCCGATCTTGTATGCTATTCCATTTTGCTGTCTTGAATGCTACTCTGTTAGCTGCTTTGCATGCTATTTCTTTAATTACACTGAGTGCTATCTTGAATGCTACATAATATGCCAGCTTTGTGTAGGAACTATCTCTTAAACATGATGCCGGTCCCGAGCTTAATACTTAGCAGCTCATCCAGCGAGTCCTGTCTCTCAACTCCCATGGCGCCTCAGCTCTCAGCTCTGAGCTAAACTTATCAAACTCACCGGTTGCCCTGCGGCCCGGATCGCCTCCCCTTACCACAGAGCTCCATCTAGTGATGCAGGATTGATGAAAAACGCCATTTCGCCCGCGGGCAGTTTGGCCGGGATTTCGATCTATACCCACCCTCCTCAACCCCTTTCTCTCTCTCTCTCTCTCTCTCTCTCTCTCTCTCTCTCTCTCTCTCTCTCTCTTCCAATCTCTGGGTCTCCAACACCGGACACCAGTGGCGACCTCAAGAAAGGTAACTCGTCCTCGCATTGGAGTCACTGGAGAAATGAAGGAATTGAATCGGCGGCGAATTACTTCCCGATGGAGAGGAAAATGTACTTTTCATTTGGTCCTGATGGCTCAGTAATGAATCTTATTGTTTGGACCATCGATCCGGGAAGGTGAGACAGAGAGGGAGGAGGGAGAGAGGGAGGGACGGGAGAGAGAGGGAGAGAGAGGGGACGAGTGAGAGGGAGAGAGAGAGTGGGCGAGGGAGTGAGAGATAAAGGTGGACACATTTTTGCACGATTAATGGAGGAAACTGCACAGAAAGAAGATAGAGATAGAAGACTTGAGTGAGTCCACTTCGCTTTTCGACCCACATGTCATGTGCTTCTGAACAAAAGTACGGCAATAATTAGCCTCGAGACGAAGTTGAAATTCAATGCTAAAACAGATGGAAGCTTTCCATGATTTCAAACCCTTTCCCCCAGGTCCCCATACCTTCATCAATTTAAATCACTCTCAAACGGCTTGCCGTTATCTCCGTGTATCCTGTGTCCTCCTTATTCTTATATATTACGCTGCATCTAGTTAGCCAGTCCTCACCTAAGAGTTAAGAAACCCGACACGCTCATTGCCACTGAGTCTTTGATAAGTCCACTATATTGTGGATGGGTCCCAAAACTAACGTCAGAAATTTCTACGTGCCGCCACACCGAGATACTGCGGGGATATCATGACTCGTGTCTCAATGTGATACATTTAAGGCCTACTCAGTCACAAGCGGACGAAAGCAGACAAATACATTTTTTTAACCGATAGTGGATTTCGAACCAACGGCCTACCGATTGGGACACCAACGCTCTAACACCACAAAAGCCGATTTTTTACCCAGAAGCTCCTCCCCCAGGGGAAGGGAAGCAGGGTATACAATTACTTAATTTCTGAACAACTTTTAAAATTTGTTTTTACCTAGGATTGCGCAACTTTATTGCGTCCTATCTATTTTTCTTACATCTGTCATTCTGTCCATGTAGTACTTCTCCCCGTGTCTTCCTCAATATCGTATTCTCTCTTGATTCCCTCAATCCCAGAGCACATCCTGCTATTCTCTCCTCCTCGTCAATTTTTTTCTCTATCTCTTTCTTTTTCATTATCTGTCCGTCTTTCTGTCTGCCTATCGGTTGTTCTATGACATGTACATTTTTGTTATTTTCTCACATTTCTTTCCGTCTCTCCCTGTCTCTGCATATGTCTGTCCGTCTGTTTGTCTGTATCTCTCCCCCATCTCTCGCTTTCAATCTACATTCACATCTCGCCTCTCATTGACCTGCCCTAAAACGAATTATAATTATAGATTTTCTAAGAGTCCCAGACTCGGTAAATGAAGACAGCTCCAAGCGAAACATAAACCAGTCTTAGAATTGCGCAAGGCTGGAACATCTAGATATCAGATGCGGCTAACCAGAGAACGTTTTCCTATAATAATTATTAGGGCCATGTAATTCATAAATATCGATCAAGCAAGAATAGCAGGGGAATACAGGTCGAAAGATAAAGAACGGTGGATAAATGTGATTTGAGTTTTAACGAATCGAGTCCAAGATAAAAACAAAACAAAAAAACAACAACACAAGAGTTGAGTTAAGTTGAATTGGGTTAAGATATATATAATAGAGAGAGAGAGAGGGAGAGAGAAAGGGGAAGAGAGAAAGGGATAGATAGATAGACAGAGAGAGAGAGAGAGAGAGAGAGAGAGAGAGAGAGAGAGAGAGAAGGAGGGGTGGGGATCATTATTAATTTAATAATTATGCACTTAAAACTGTCCCCGCCTATTACTATACTTATACTGACAAAAGTTTGACGTAATAACATTATCACCATTTCAGAGACAGTAAACCGAGCACAATCGCGGCAACACACAGGTCGCCGTGTTCCTTTGTTTTAAAGCCAGTGAAACCAGTAGATCTAGGTCTAGACTTTAGGCGGTTTTGACGAGGTTTCCCGTCTTGGATCTAGACCTGGAGCAAGTTAACTGCCTTTGGGCTCTTGTCGATTTTTTGTTTACAGGTTGGGGTGACCTGCATGTGTGCACAGGTATGTATAATACAGGTATACCTCTAACCAGGCCCTGGTCTGTCGTCCTGGGCGCAGCTCGCAGTGCCTGGCAGTAACTGTCCTGGGCAGACTCAGGCAGACAGCAAGACGTGTAAGCAGACAGGCGGGCAGACAGGCAGAGAGAGAGAGAGAGAGAGAGAGAGAGAGAGAGAGAGAGAGAGAGAGAGAGAGAGAGAGAGAGAGAGAGAGAGAGAGAGAGAGAGAGATAGATAGATAGATAGATAGATAGATAGATAGATAGATAGATAGATAGATAGATAGATAGATAGATAGATAGATAGAGAGATAGAGATAGAGAGAGAGATAGTTGTTAAGTTGAATTAACGTCCAACGTTAGCACTATAAAGGCTATATTGTGGACTGACGTCTCACAATTTTATGTTCTGTCAAAAACGAGACAGGACATCATTACATGACTCCTGTCTCCGTCGGAGAGAAGAAGAGAGAGAGAGAGAGGGGGGGAAACAGACAGACAGAGAAAAAGAGAAAAAGAGAGAGGGAGACAGACAGACAGAGAAAAAGAGAAAAAGAGAGAGGGAAACTGACAGATAGGGAGGCGAATACAGAGACATGGTCGCATATTCTTATGCAGAGAAAAAGTGTTTATCTCTGTTATGTTCGCCAACAGGGTAAGGGTTTTGTTTGTGGGAAGGAAAAAAAAGGAAAGGGAAGGGGGGGGGATATTACAAAACCTCCATCCTCCCACAAGGGTAGGGGTGACTATTCCTGCGGGCCCTGTCCCCGTTGTTCTCGACCTTCTCCGAATAGCCCGCTTTATCCGCCGGTATGCGATATCGGCCCCCGCTAATGTCAGGGGCTGTATCCAGTGTAGAACTCTCCCATTAATAAAGTCCGGGAAAGCGTAGCGTCCGGCGGAAGCTTGGCCCGGGCTCAATATGGCGGTCCCCATGGAGACCAATGTTATCTCTTGTCAAAGTGCCTGGCTTGCAAAAACATTGCCACGGCCAGGCCAATAACGCAGTGTCTGTATCGGTAGAAAAGTAGGGGTCAGGTAGAGAATATATATGCCTGATGTGCTGGGTGGGGATTAATGGAATAGTGGGAGAGTGAGGTTGGTAGCGCTGTGGGTGAAGAGCAGGAGGGCTTGAGTTTCGGTCCTGAGCTAGACTAAGTGTGTCTATAACAATTATAGAGTCACGGGAAACATAGACGACTAAGCTTGCATTTTTATTGGCAGTTGTCCATTCGGAGTGTAAGACCAGAGGCCAGAGGGACGGAACAGGGAATAAGAGGGAATACAGGAAGGAAGGGACCAGAGGAATGGAGGGAAGGGAGGGAGTTAGGGAATCTAGTAGATGACAGACCCTAATCATGGTTGACTGATAGACACACTGTATGTGTGTGGTTCGATGGATAAAAAAAAAATTATTGAAGAAATAATTACGAAGAGATGATTCATTATCAAGAAAAGGCACCTGTCCCCTTACACACACACACACACACACACACACACACACACATAACGACTGTCTATGTTGTAGGATAAGGACAGGAAACAGGTTGGAGAGAAATCACCCAGACCCAACCCCATCAGTTACATAAGACCGATCTGGTGTTTTCAAGATAAGACCTCATCGGGAATGCAATTCGATACCTACAAAAAATGTCCGGAAATTGCCGGAAGCTCCAAATGACTTCATTTATCATATTTGATGCATTCGTCTTTACGAAGCAGTGCAAAATCAGAGAAAACACATTGTATGAAGTAATGCAAACCTCATACAAAGATAAGATTTTTTAAGTAGAGAAGGGGAAACAAACAAAAAACAACCAAACAAAACAATAGTAATTAGACCTAGATTTTTAGGCATAAGTTTAAAAAGCAGCAGACGACATGCAGAGATATGCATGGTGACACAACTGAATAAAACAGTCTTTGTCTGAAAAGAGTTATTTCCCTGAAGGACGTTCTAGAATATTCTGGAAGACACTCGCTCATCTTGACAGCAGACATGGACCGCCTCTCCACAGCTCTAGCTGTCAATCAAACCTATGTGACAGCTCCGCGTCACCGTTTCATAGCGACCAACATAAACACGCGGTACAACTACATTATTATTATTAACAGCACCGTTTCAAAAGTTTTACGTAGCGATATCGCCTCTCCTGTATAGAAAATACCTGTATAACTCAGGACAGAAACTAATCTTACTATGTACTATAATAGTTTAACTGCTACAGTGTGCCAACTCACGAGCGACTTACCCACAATACAGTACTAAACAACTATCGATACATAATGTACAGGAAATAATAACTTAACGCTGGTTACACCCCTCACACACACACACACACATACAAAAACACTCATATACTCTCTCTCCCTCCCTCACTCTCTCTCTTTCTATTCTTTCCCTCTCTCAATCTTCCCCTCTCCCTTTCTCTCTGTCCCTAACTCCCTAACCCCCTCCCAGTTTTTCTCTTCCCCTCTCGCTCTCACTCTCTGCCCCCCTACCTCCCCCCCCCCCCCCCCCCCCCCCCCCCTCCTCTCCCCCCCCCCCCCCCCTCTCTCTCTCTCTCTCTCTCTCTCTCTCTCTCTCTCTCTCTCTCTCTCTCTCTCTCTCTCTCTCTCTCTCCCTCTCTCTCTCTCTCTCTCTCTCTCTCTCCCTGGAAGAAGTCAACTGCCGCAGCCTCCATTCGACTCTCGAGTTACGCCTCATCCTCTGTGAACATAATAACACCGGCAGCATCTACCCCAATGCTAATTATTTAGTCCCTTAACAATTGGGCTCAGTGTCTGCTCAACAACTGAAAATAGATTATTTTTTGTCATACGATTAACACAATAAAAGTTTTGAGTGACATGTCCTGTAGTGTAACGATTAAAATTTGTCGTAATGCGTTTATAAGTCGATTTCATAAAATGTTTTCTTTTACAATAAAACAAAACAAACCAAAAACACAGACACACACACACAAAACCAGCAAAAAATACCCCCCCCCCCCCCCCCCCCCCCCCCAAACACCCCCAAAAAACCCCCCCCCCCCCCCCGCCACAAACAACAACTTAAAACTGACAGAAACTGATATAAAGCCATTGTAAATTACCGACCCAGCGAAAGATAACATCGGGAACTAAAAGATAACACCCTTGGATACTGCGGACTAAAGGGTACTCCATACCAACTTGGCAGGGTAAATTCTGAACAAGCTTCGTTTACCGGTAGTATTAAATTTGTTGTGTACTATATCAAAAACACAATCACATAAGGGGAGATAATGCTGAGATGTGGAATTCGCTTTGAAAGGTGACGTCGCCACAGATAACAGGTTGTTGTGTAGAAACCTAAGCAGTTTTTTTTTTTTTCTGTGGAGACCAGGAGAAGAGGGAAAGGGGGGAGGAGAGGGGGGGAGAGAGAGAGAGAGAGAGAGAGAGAGAGAGAGAGAGAGAGAGAGAGAGAGAGAGAGAGAGAGAGAGAGAGAGAGAAAAGTCAGAGTTTAGATCTGAGCCTTGAACTCCACGCTAGATTGTTTGGTTTAATCAGAGAGAGAGACAATAGACTATCTGACCCTGTCTGGTTAAAGGCTGACCTCCATTGCTGTGCGGAAGGATACACACTAAACACTGGAGACCATGGGGTGTCCGGCACGCACAGTTTGGTGGGCGCAGTGAGCAGGGGTAGAAATTTTGAAATTATACCTCTGTGTCCCCGGAGGAACATAGGGCCAAAGAGCAGAGATTGGTGGTCGTGAGTTCCAACAGACACGGTCGGTACTTAAGTCACTCCTTCATCACTCGGTTCGATTTAGTTTGGTACGTGTACTTTGATTTGCTGGTTTGTTGGTTGGTTGGTCTGGTTGGTTTAACGTCCAACAGCAGCACTATATAAGCTTTATTGTGGACGGGCCGCAAGACGGACGTCTGACCATTTTATGTGCTTTTACGAGACAGGTTGGCCAGAGGCAGCTCGCCCCACGGTATATCTAGTGGACAGGGAACAAGGCTAACGTCTGACAATCTTTACGTGCTGCTGCTACACGGAAGCAGAGCGGGTTTCTATGTTGTTTAAATCCCAAAGTCCAAGGCTATGTCGTGGACGGGCCCCAAGACTAACGTCTGACAAATTGTACACGCTGTTACACAGATACGTCCGGGGAGACCATGACTCCTGTCTCAGCCGGTCAAATCAAACTGACACCGACCCAACCAACAGGGGACGAAATCGAGCAAACAGACGGAGCAGAGACGTACCAGTTATACTAAAAAAAATTCTTGTCTCAGGTGACCCACATTAGATTACAGTACTAGTACCATTGGGGCAAAAACACTAAAACCAGATTTTTTTCAAAAGGTAATGAAAATAGAGTAATCCCTTATTAAACACCATCGCGTAGTACACTAAAAAAAGAACTACATTGATTTATAAGAAAATAACAACTATCGATCTCACACAGGCGGGTCTGTGTACGGTTGGACCTGAACGATGTGGCCCACACGGGCAGCCTTTCACTGGGCGACACCAGGCGCGGGGTCGATGTCCCGATGGCGGGCGTTCACAAGGACGTTAACCTGGGTTACCACGGCAGCTCTTTACTGGTCTGATTCTGCTGGTGTGAGTTTGTGGTGATGATGGTGATGATGGTGGTGGTGGTGGAGTTATGTAGTAGTTGCCGTGACGTGCCGTTACTCTTATTTTGTCGTTGATGTTGCAGACAATGTTGCTGTTGTCGATGTTGATGCTGTAAATGATTTTATTGTTTGTTGATAATAAATTATAGTTGTTGGCGTTGCTGCTGTTGTTTGATGCGATGAGAAAGGCTATTACAACTACATTCATTCTTTACAGCCATGGGTACAGACAAGAATCATAGGCAAAACATTTTCTCTAACCTATCTCCAAACATGACGTAAAATCTGAGTAAAAGAACGACGTACAAGAGAATAAGGAAGTGAGGCCGCTCTTATGTCTACTAACCTCAATAAAACCGTTTTTGACGATCGATGAAGTACGGTAGAGCTGAAGAACTCAATCCTAACGAGGCAGTCATTAAGCGAGACACAGGTAGAGTAGATTAGGTTAGTTTTATCAGCGTCTCTGTTGTGAACATCATAGACATAACTATCGTCGTCAACAAAGAGAAAGGAAGAGCGCGAAGTCGCGTCAGAAAAATACCCATAAACAGAAACATTCATGACCAATTATCTTACGCCGTTGATCTAGAAGCTTGTCCTCAGAGGAAGTGGTACATTTGTATCAACCAGGTTAAACCAGGGTGGATGGTGGTTTACGGCGCAACACGAGAGAGAGAGAGAGAGAGAGAGAGAGAGAGAGAGGTAGTGAGAGGGAGAGAGAGAGAGTGAGGGAGGCGGAGACAGAGAAAGAAGTATAAAATAATAATACCTCTTGTAATCTACATTCTAATTTTTCTATCAAGCAACCAGCTCACAAGATTATCTACGTGACAAATTTCATTTCCCGGTAGGAATTATCATACCTATAATTCAGGCCATCAAAAAAGGGGGATAATTAAAAACAACCAACACACTCGCACATATAATAGTGATAAAGAAGACGAAACAGTCATAATTACGTTGTTATACATTGTAATACATTCAGTCGAATTCTGTTATTAATGAGGTCAAGCGAGCTAGCCTGTTTACGTCACGGGCCGTGTAGAGCTCGTGACCCACTTAGGCACGGCACACAGTGTGGGGTAAGGTCACGCTTTGCATGGGGGCACACTAGGCCCGACAACACACCGACACAAAGCAACACGCCTATCAACGCAGTTTCTTACACTGTCTTATTAAATCGGGAATTCCAGATCGCAGAAAACTATTCCGCTTTGTTGAAAGATGCGAGAGTTGTCAAAAAAGCAGAAACGCTAAAGCGACATTTTGTACTTCATCTTATGTTTTTTGTTTTCGTTTGCGCACTTGATGTTCTCTTTTGAAGAAGACTAGAATACGCCGCACCGTTCATCATAACTAACGAACGCCTCAAGCTCTTGCTATAATTATGAGCTAAAACTTTATTTTTATATAAGCTGATTCTAACAGTGTTCCATTACTCCAGGCGAATCCACTTTCTTAACTCGTTTTAAGCTAAAAATACACGTCTCGGTGGCTGTTTAGGTTGGCAGGTCTTCTTCCATTGTGGCGAACCTTAGCTTTGAGGTCACAATGTAACTAGATACACGCTACAAAACAATGGTAATGTGATGCAACTATTATAGGACAATCATCGCATTATCAAGCCTTTGTCGAGGGAATTAATGTAAGCTGTGTTGTCGGCCCTTTTGATGGGGGAATTGTGTGTGTGTGTGGGGGGGGGGGGGGAGGTGAAGAGAATTAATTCATTGACCCACTTCTAGACTCCCCCGATGAGCTGAGTGTGAATGTAAGAGTAAAACTCAAATAGACCTCTCTAACTAAAACAAAACAAAAACTCGAACATTCTTATTCAGTTACACATTTATGACACGCAATATAATTTATCTTGACACTTGAAACTCTAGAGGTGATGCCAGAATAATTATTCAGAAGAAGAACCAGAAAAATGACACGCGCGTGCGAAAAATAAAACAAACAATTAGAAAAATTATAACCTACAGATAGATCTTTAGGTACACTGAAATCTATACTCTACAGTACAGGTACAACAAAATAAAAGTTGTTCCTATAAATCAGGTCAAGACACTGGCCAACAAGGTGTAATAAAAACAACCCACCTGTAGTGCTGCTGGATATATCTGGCTAGTTCTATGGTATGTATAGTACCTAGTACATGACTACATGTACGTGTTTACCGTAACAGGTGATGCCAGGTTAGGCCGCGGGATAATATCCACAGTAAACACAAGCATTGTATGCCTAACTGAGATAAAAACAAGAACTCGAAATTCTTAACGAACTGCACATTAATGAATCTATGCTCCGTGTAACTTGAAAAAAACTGTAACTAAGATAAAAACAAGAACTCGAAGTTTAACGAATTGCACATTAATAAAATTATACTCTGTGTAACTTGAAAAAACTGTAACTGTGATAAAAACAAGAACTCGAAATTCTCAACGAACCGAATAAAATTATGCTCCGTGTCTTGGTGTCTCAGAGGCTGTTTGAAGCATGGGCTCGAGGAAAAAAAAAACAACTCCACTAAAGACAGTCTGCAGATCCACAGCTGGTGCTGCACTGGGAGATAGAATTAACTTCCTGGTCTCGCGCGGTCTACAGGACTAGATGTGCATGGGGAGACGTCCGCTGTTTGTTGCACAGAGAGGGAGGGAGAGAAGAGGGAGAGGGAGAGAGAGAGAGAGAGAGAGAGAGAGAGAGAGAGAGATAGATAGATAGATAGATAGATAGATAGATAGATGTGCAGACACATAGATGATAAAAAGATATATAGATGGATAAACCAAATACAGAAAATAGAAGCAGACAGAGACAGAGAGAGAGAAAAAGAGAAAGAGAGAGAGAAAGAGAGAGAGAGAGAGAGAGAGAGAGGGGGGGTAGAGAGATAGATGGTCCTCATTGGGGCCCGTCCACAATATAACCTATATAGAGCTCTCGTTGTCGTTAAACCAACTCAACTGGAGTAACGGTATAAAATGCTTTCATAGTGACCACCCCAGTGCGCATTCAAACTGCTACAAACTCCTCTATCTACAACCTGTCCTAGCCCTCTGTGGTGACTAACACTCAATTAAGGTGAAGTAAGGCGAGACACCCGCAGTTTCCCCCATAGTAATAATTCCTTATTGTTCCTACATTAAAAAAAAAGTTTAACCTCACTTTCTCTTTCTCTTTTTCTCTATCCCCTCCCTCTATTCCTGCCCCCGCCCCCCTCACACACACTCTGTGATGGTTTAACTGTTACAGTTTCATCCTGTTATCCGTGTTCTCTTCTAGCGTCGCAGCAAGTAAAATTATCAGACGACAGTCTTGAGATCCGTCCATGATACGGCATAGTTGCTGACGTTGGACCCCCCCCCAAACCCCAAAATAAATACACATCACCCTGAAGCGAGCAGAATGTGGTCACGTGACCTCTATGATATCGCGGTCTGAAGAGTGGGGATAAATCTGTTTTTACCCATGTTTGGGGTTAGGGTGAATTACCATCAAACACAACGACCATATACATGGTAATATGTTCAGGCGGTAGATGTATCATATGTCACACACACACACCACATAGAACAGTATGTCTGAGTCATGGAGTGACTGTCACATTGAAATCTTCATCGCCAACGACAGTGTCAGATCGCTGGAGTTGGACGATAAGATAGATGACTAATTAGATTACATTTTAAAAACTTCTCAGATTCCATGGGATAATAAAATGTACACAGTGTTTGCGCTCCACGTGGGGATTACGGATGACACAAAAACTACGCTTAGGTATTGGGTTTTCCCCAGTTCCCGATAGCTCTGGTAAAGTTCCCGATAGCTCTGCTAGGATTAAAAAATATAAAATAAAAAACCCACCAATCAACCAACTAAACAACAACAAAAAAAGATTTATTCTACAAAGTTGTTTGCTTCCTTTTTGTATAATGCATTATTCATTTATTTATTCTGTCGCATTGGCTCTGATGTCTTTATCGATTATTTATTTCAGTTGGAAGATGGCGGTTGGGATTTTTTTTTACGGTTAATGAACAAACCATTAGATTTGCGTGTGTAATGTTATGACTTGATACTTTATATAATATTACCAAAGCAGGCAGCGCTGTCTAATTGGCTACATGCTAATTAGACTTTTAGATAGGCGGCGTGAGTCATGGGAGATTAGTGTACTATTGTTCTTACGGGAACGGCTGTGACTAGAACCCGGTTTGGATCTGAAATAATAGATCTTCAGTTTTAAATCTTGATACTGTGGGTTGCGTTGAGTTGAGTTTGTTGTTCCTCAGCTTCCAGCGTTAGCATTACAAAATAGGCTACATAGTTTACGGGTTCCAAGACTTATGTCGGACAATTATACGTGCTGCCACACAGAGACAGTGCAGGGTACCACGACTCCTGTCTCAGCGGGTCACATTGTACTGACAAAGACTCTATCACTATCACCAGTTTTTGTATGTCAAGAATGTAATAATAATTAAATTCTAGTCATATAAATCGGACTGTATGGCAAGGTTCCTGTGTCACCATCTAGACTTTTAACGACATCAGCTGGCAACACTTAACATTGCGTTAGTGATCAGCAAAATCATCACATGTGTGTGATATTAATACCGCGTGAAATGTGTTACCGTTGATACATGGTTACACTGATGAGGGAAAATATAAAAACTAAAAGTATCGTTTAGAGCCACCTCCTTCAGATATTTTATAACATGATTATATTAATTAGACACAAACTGCTAATGGTCGCTCTTGTCGATATTTAGGTTTAGATCAGAGATGTCTCTTAATAGAACTCTGTGGTTTAGATCTAATTCTATAGCTGACGGTACATAACTTTCCCTCCAGTAACCTTCAATCGGAGAGATGAGTTGAGGTGGCTGCTTAACGCCCAACGGTAGCACTATAAATAAGCTATGCTGTGCAGAGGCCCCAAGACTGACATCTGACAATTTTACGAGCTGCCAAACACGAGACAGGGCGGGGAGACCTTGACTCCTGTCTCAGCCAGTCAGATTTTACAGACTCTCCAGAAGAAGACAGCGAAGCTCTGTATAAGTTTAAAGTTCTCTAGATCTCAATAACGTTTTCGGCGACGGAATCCAAAAGCGGGGTGGCCAGTCGCGTCATTAGCATAATGTGAATAAATTTGGAGGGGGGAAACACAGAGGCCAGAGTAGGGAACGAACCGGACACTTCCGCTGATTGTCGTCCCTGGGTTGCCTGTCAGGGCAGCTGTCAACTTTGTCTACATCGTGTAAACGGACGTAATGCTGCCTGCACGTGGGGCTTGCGCGTGTCAGTGTGGGTGAGTGAGTGAGTGAGTGAGTGAGTGAGTGAGTGAATGTGGGTGTGAGTGAGGGAGTGAGGGTGTGAGTGTAAGTGAGTGTGAGGCGACGGGTTGCGAGTGAGTGAGTGAGTGAGTGAGGGAGTGAAAGCGTTTGTGAATGTTAGAATGTCAGTGAGTGTGTGAATGTGTGAGTGACTGCATGGCTTGGTGTGTGAGTGAGTGTGAACGAGTGTGTGTGAGAAGGTGAATGTGTGGGTGAGTGAGTGATTGTGTGTGTGTATGTGAGAGTGAGAGTGTGTGAGAGAGAGAGAGTAAGTGTGTGAGTAAATGAGTAAGTGAGTGAGTGTGTGAGTTAGTGAATAAGAAAGTGGATTTGCCTATGACTGGCTGAGTGAGAGTTTGTGTCTAAAGAAACAAGACGTGTGTCTAGAGAAGCAAGCCGGAGAATGCTTTGGTGTATTGATTCTTCCACTCGACAGCCCCGCCTTCTTCTGCCAAGCTCTCACATTTTATCGCTGAATTGAAGGGCTGAAAACTCTAGATCTAGGTGGTGTATTTTCAAACCGTGGGGTAGCCCAAGCTAACCATCAGCTAAACCTCACGAGATTGGTCGGTCGCTATCAGTATTTGGTTAGTACCTGTACCTGAAAACTTAACTGCTCTGAAAATGTGCTTATAGACCAAAGAGATGTAGTAGGATGCTTGAAAAAAATACGCCTTTTTTGTTGGGTAAGGTTGGTAGAGGCGTCCATTTAGTAGGGAGAAGGTGTAAGACAAACGCGACCACATCTCATTCATGTACTGTTCATGATGTTTTTGTTGTTGTTGATGTTGTTTTATTATATTCAGTTGAAAAGGTTTATTACTCCAGAGAACTCCCTTCGGTTTAGTTTTAGACAAGTGAGCTTTGTCAAGAATAGACAAGATACATAAAAAAACAACTACCTCCAAATAACCACACCCTAACTGTAAAACACCTGCTCCCCCCCCCCCATATCCTACAAAAATATGCAATAATAAAAAAAAATATGAATAAAGCAAAAAATTAACGGTTTATGCCACGCCGATGAGACATTACATACATGGCCAGGTTTCAAAAACAACCATACGTCTTGTTTTTTTTTTCTTTTTGCTTTAACTGACATAATGCATCACACAGGAGGATGGCAAGGGAGATAATTATGTCTTATATTACACTAGTGAGGAAAAGATCCACTGTTAGTCGCCATTTACGTAAACATTTCTAATTCTGTAACGCCTGCATTGATGCAGCTTGAGCAATAAGAAGGAAGAAACATCGAAAAAGATACACTTTTAAACAATTTTTTTCAACCTGGTGGTGAAGTCTGCGCTTTCGGCAAAAATTAAGCAGAGAGCAGCATCCATACTGGGAATTCCCGTAATCCCTGGGATGTTGGCGCTACAGATGATTTTACCTCGTTGGGGCGAATTGATCTCTTTTCAGTCCAAGTATGTCTGTGTCTTTATCACTCTCTCTCTCTCTCTCTCTCTCTCTCTCTCTCTCTCTCTCTCTTTCGTGCTGGGGGCTAAACCCTCACCAGTTCTTTTGTCAGTGTAGACAAAAGCATTCTTCAGACTTAGTGCGATATTCAGAAAGGGCAGTTCTAGACTCTAGAGGTGTTAAAAAGAGAGAGAGAGAGAGAGAGAGATAGATAGAGAGAGAGAGATAGAGAGAGAGATATATAAAGAGAGTGAGAAAAATAGAGAGAGAGAGATGAGTTGGTTTCTTATCGTCCAATGTCAGCACCAAGACTACTTTGTGGACGGGTCCCAAGATTAACGTCTGACAATTTTACATGTTTCACACACAATCACAGGGGCGGAATACCTTGACTTAGCCAGTCACCCTATACTGACACAGACCTAACCAGTAGATGCTGATCCCCAGTCACTCTGCCATCACTTGGTACACATTGGTAGACATCGGTACGCGTGCTAGACGATTGAACGCAAACATATCACCCACTATATAATACTAGGCTTGGAGATCATCAACTCAACAGGTCTTAAAGTATAAACCCTGGTAGGCTATGGATGATTCAGGTCAACTTCAAAGTTCAATGCATTCACCGCTGAAAAATCACACAGCGTAACGCGCTTTAGTTCAGTGTTTCTGTTCTCGTGTAATGAAAAGCTGTCAGGGCGGCTGACTAACTTAAATCGCTCGACAGGCTTTCAAAGAAGGCGATTAGCGGGGTAATGTTCGATAGATCGCACACAAAGGTAAACACCGAGCGCTTGTCGATACTATTCATGCTTGGCGCAGCTTTACACTAGAACTCTGACGCTGGCAACTGTGGTTTGGGGCTCCTGCCAGACTGAGACACCAATGTGACCAGCTAAGACAGGGAGTCCAGGTCTCCCCGCCCTGTCTCGGTAGTGGCAGCACATACAATCGTCAGACGTCAGTTTTTGGTCCCGGACACAAAATAGCAAATAATTATGCTACCGTTGAACGTTAAGCAACAAAACAACAGACAAACAGGCATAGCCTCAGAAACATTGGACAAAACTACGGGAGAGAGACGAACAACAGGAGTGAGATCTAGTGGTTGGGACTCTCTCCTAGAATCTGAAGTTCCAGGGTTTGAAACATTGGTGCGGCTATGACTGTGTGATAACTATGGGTCTTCGTAGATTTCTTTGTCTTCAATAAGACTATTTCCCGTTAATTCCCGGGACTCCTATACAGAGAGACAAGGATCAAGATCGACCGGGGGAAAGCCGAGAGAACGAAATGGGTCAGTTAGTTAGTCTGCACTCACTGACTTCTGACCTCTGACCTGCCCAGAGAGAGAGAGATAGATAGATAGATAGAGAGAGAGAGAGAGAGAGATATATAAAGAGAGTGAGAAAAATAGAGAGAGAGAGATGAGTTGGTTTCTTATCGTCCAATGTCAGCACCAAGACTACTTTGTGGACGGGTCCCAAGATTAACGTCTGACAATTTTACATGTTTCACACACAATCACAGGGGCGGAATACCTTGACTTAGCCAGTCACCCTATACTGACACAGACCTAACCAGTAGATGCTGATCCCCAGTCACTCTGCCATCACTTGGTACACATTGGTAGACATCGGTACGCGTGCTAGACGATTGAAAGCAAACATATCACCCACTATATAATACTAGGCTTGGAGATCATCAACTTAACAGGTCTTAAAGTATAAACCCTGGTAGGCTATGGATGATTCAGGTCAACTTCTGCTTAAAATCTCACACTCAAAACAAACAAATTACAAAAGTAAATTAAAACGAAATGAAATATCTGCTTTACTTAATGTTATTCGTGACATATAACGCTCTTGGCTCTTGTTATCTCTATCTTAACCAGCTTTTAATTTGTTTCTAATAATACTAGGTCTATCTATATCATTCTCTCACTTACTACGCATTAAATCTTTCTTTTTTTAATTTAATCTGGCCCGGCTTCTATACCACGTCCTGTCAAGGTTATCAACTAAAATTAATCACCGCCAGGACCAGTCAGAGAAATCACGACAGCGTAAATAACAAGTTGCTATCGCAATATAGATACAAAAAAAAAGTCACACACAGCCTTGTAATTCTAAGGTCACGAAATAGACAACACTCAGGCGGCAGGGGCGATACAGATTTTAAATGACTTAAGTTGAGTGGAGTTGGTTTAACGTCCAACATCAGCACTATAAAGGTATGTTGTGGACGGACCCCAAGTCTAGCGTCTAACAATTTTATATGCTGCCACACACGAGACAGGGCGAGGATATCATGACTCCTGTCTCAGCCAGTCACACTAAATTCACACCGACCTAACCGGAAAAGAACAAGATCGCCAGGGCTCGAACCCCGGAACTCCTGGGTCGGAAGCCAATGCTCTACGCCAGAGCTACTGCGCCCCCTTTACGACTTGGTAAAGAAAGCAAATACTGATAATTATACACGATATTTACTTCATTAGTCTGAGTATCTAACAGTGTAATTCTAAAACGAGCTGAGTTGAATTGGTAGCTTAACGTCCAAAGTGTAGGCTTTTTCTTGAAGATTCACAGGGAGGTAGAAAGAATTAAAAAAAAAAAAACGTTAGGCTTTTAGGCTTTTAGAAGTACAATGCTAGATACCCAGGCTTATGATCTAACCATATCGAAGGCCTTCAGATACAGAATCATCTGACAATCAGTAAACTAAAGTCCTGTAATCTCAAAACCTTTTACATAACAGCGGCATAGGCGCCAAGGACACCGCAAGAGACCAGGTACATTGTACAAAAGAGACCAGATACACTGTACAAAAGAGACCAGGTACATTGTACAAAAGAGACCAGGTACACTGTACAAAAGAGACCAGGTACATTGTACAAAGGAACGAGGCGACCGCAGATCTTGGTCTAGGCCCTGACGTTCCGAGCCTGTATATCGATTCCGCCGCCCCAGGGCTCGTGTCAAACTACTCAGACACAGAACCAGAGACTTTTATCAGATAATGGGTTCAGACTCCGTCTCCGTTCGATATTTCGATATTTGGGGAGAGATACCACCCCAGACAATGACGGAAGGAAAGAGGGATGGGGAGGGGCGTCCAAAGTGAAGGCTTCTTCTTGACCCTAGACACTACCAGTCCTAAGTAACATACACGGTTGACATTTATGTTCACCGCTATGGATTTTCCTGTCCCAGTTCCTGTCTAGATCTAGCTGAGGAGTAGAGCGTAAAAAAGATCTACAGTGGGATGGAAGTAGCGACAGCTAGTAGATAGTACATAGTACATAGTACATAGTACATAGTAGATAGTACATAGTACATAGTAGATAGTACATAGTAGATAGTACATAGTACATAGTAGATAGTACATAGTACATAGTACATAGCACATAGTAGATAGTACATAGTACATAGTAGATAGTACATAGTAGATTGTACATAGTACATAGTAGATAGTAGATAGTACATAGTAGATAGTACATAGTACATAGTACATAGCACATAGTAGATAGTACATAGTAGATAGTACATAGTAGATGGTAGATAGTAGATAGTAGATGGTAGATAGTAGATAGTAGATGGTAGATAGTAGATAGTAGATAGTAGATGTACACACGGTATCGGGCCATCCGTCCAGATCTAGTGTGCTGATCCGGCCACGGGGTCCTCTATCGACCCCGCACATGAATAGTTAACATACCCCTCATCAGGGCAAGAGAAACAACTACACAAGATATGGGGAGGCATAGGTTGTTTTTTAACGTTCATTGGCGAAAAGACTAGTACTAGTAGCGTGGGTTTGGAAATCTCATTTGGATTCTGTTCTGTTGTTGGATTTCTATGCTAGGCTCTAAAATAATGTTGCTCTTCATGTCTTTTTTAATTTGGACCAAATTGCTTGTTTATCATTCTATGCAAGAACAACAAAAATGCGCGACAAGCCTTGCTCGGCTTATATATTTCCATGTCTCTCTTTGTATGTGGGTATGCATGCTTGTCTATCTGTCCCCCTCTCTTTCTATCTCCCTCTCTCTCTCCCTCTCTCTCTCTCTCTCTAGCTCTCTCTCTCTGTCTGTCACATTATTCAGTGAGTACATTAGCATTCTCCACTCACATTTACACATCCAACCTACATCCAACCTACATCCAACTTACATCCGACCTGATTTAACAAGCGGCCACCTAACTGCCCCTCCCAACCAAACAAAAACCAAAAAAAGAAACCTGCAGGGGACACCCGTAATTATACAGACGGCTTTGGGGATAACACGATGTCAGACGGATTAGCCGGGGCCCTGGTTGCGTGACCTGTCTCAATCAGAGCCGAGCCTGGAAGCGACTGCGGGAAAAGTTGACCCTTATTTATCGCCTCCATAACGGGGGGTTCCAGAAAAGCGGATCTTTATTTTTGGACGCTCTACTGTCAAAGACGTGAGTTGTGAGTTTGTCTTCTCTTGCACGTTCTTATTGTTGTAATGGTTTATTTCTCTATTTATTTGTATTTATTTGGGTTAGGGGGGGGGGTTACATATATCTATTTTCTTACACCTATTACGCCAATCTGTTGGTCTCTCTCCCTCTCTTTCTGTTAATCTGTCTACCTTCCCTCCCTCCCTCCCCCACCACTCTCACTCTCTCTCTCTCTCTCTCTCTCTCTCTCTCTCTCTCTCTATATATATATATATATATATATATCCTGTATATATCAACCATTACCATGGAAAAAACCCACACACATACGCAAATGAAGTGGAAAAAGCAAAGGCAATATGACCCGACTGGTGAATTCTGAGAGAAAACATGGCAGCCATTGATACCCTATCGCGCCCTATTGGGGCCGCGTCAAAACTTTGAAAGGCCTTTCAGTAAAATCTGCAGTAAAAGTTCCCTGGTTTGGGCGCCTCTTTCTTCCCCAGGCGCGACGGTGGTTGCCACTGGTTGGCGCCCTGGTGGTTGTGGTTGTGAATTCTAAACCGTGTGCTCCTTTCGACTCCTTGCCACTGGCTGCTGGTGACATTTGTTCAACCTTGCCGAGACGATACACACCCTGGTGGAAGGACACCACGGTTGACTTTCACTCTTACACTCTTTCTTTCGTCCTCTGTCTGTGTCTTCCTCCCTCTCTTCCTCTTACTCTTTCTTTCTAGCTCTCTTCTATTTCTCTTTTTCTCTCTTTTTTTGCATTGTTCTCTGTCATGTTTGACGTTTACGCTCGCTGCCTGTCTCTCTTTTGCCCTCCCTCCCTCTCTCTATCTCCACATTTCTGTACCTGTCTTTGCCTGTCTCTCTCTCGTTCTCCCTCCCTCCTTTCTTCTCAGCTTTAACTCTAAGAGTGTTTCGGATAATATAAAGGAGGATCTCGTGTTGCGATTGAACTGGTTTTGAATAGAACTAGAAAAAGGTCAGTTTGACAGCGGGACAGGAACACACGGAGAGCGAGCGAGATACAGAAACACTGCCAGTAGGCAGGTAGAGAAAGCGCCGTGTGCCTGGATCGGTGATAAAGCGAGGTGGAAATCCGTGATAATTAATAGCTACATGGCGTTGGTAATTTACATTTCTCAGGGCTTCAGATTCTCAGAACACGATTTTTGCAATTCCAGCGCATCTCTCTCTCTCTCTCCCTCTCTCTATCTATCTCTCTCTCTCTCTCTCTCTCTCTCTCTCTATCTCTCTCTATCTCTCTCAGTTTATCTATCTATCTACCTATCTATCTATCTATCGATCAACCTAACTACCTACCTACCTACCTACCTATCTATCTATCTATCTACCTATCTATCTATCTATCTATCTATATCTATCTATCTATCTATCTATCTATCTATCTATCTATCTATCTATCTATCTATCTATCCATCCATCTATCTATCTATCTATCTATCTCTCTCTCTCTCTCACCCTATTCAACATGATCCAATTAAAACTATATAACCTAATCAAGAGAGTAAACTCAGTACACATAAAACACAAGGCACCACGCACCTGTGGCAGTGTCATCGGCGAAGGTTTAGACAGGTCTGATCACAATTAAATTTTCCATCAGGTTCTGGGACGGCAAGGTGGTAAGGAGAAAGGAGGATGACAGCCAAACGACCAGTCAGGTGCAGACAGCTACCGACAGTAGAACAGGACTGGGCCCAGAACATGTGTGTCAGGGAGGTGTGTGTGTGTATTTGGGGGGGGGGGTCTATCTTAGTGTTGTTCTTTAATTAAGCTTGTTGGGACCCTGTCAGATTTTGTGTTTCTGATCATCTATCGTGGTATCAGATATCATCTTATAAATATCCTGTCTGTCAGTCTATCTCTCTCCTTTCTCTTTAATTACTTAGGTTCTTGTCTTTTTGTTTGTCTGCCCCATCTGTCCTGTTTCTTTATATTCTTATTTTTCAGAGCCAGTCCTCGGTCTGTCGTTTAAAATTGAATGAGTTTCAGCAAGTGACTTGTCGCACAGTACAGTTAAGGAGCAAAGGGGGAGCAGGGAGAGAGAGACAGAGAGAGAGAGAGAGAGAGAGAGAGAGAGAGAGAGAGAGAGAGAGAGAGAGAGAGAGAGAGAGAGAGAGAGAAAGAGAGAGAGAGAGAGAGAGAGAGAGAGAGAGAGAGAGAGAGAGACAGAGAGAGAGACAGACAGAGAGAGAGACAGACAGAGAGAGAGACAAAGAGAGAGTCAAACAGACAGAGAGAGACACACACACACAGGTGACGGGCGGACAGAGTACAGAGAGTGACTTGGTCTGAAAGCCTGAAAGCCTGAGAAGGGAGAACACAGCGGTGCCATGGCCTGGTTTCCACCAGTGCCCGAGTCGAGTATGAGGTCTCCCTCAGTCACCAGTACCATGTTAGCCCTGTCTGGGGACCTAGTCATCTAGTCATCGAGTGTCAAACTACTGCAGCAGCTTCTGTTGCTTGGTTTTCAAGGCTGGATTCTGCTGGTGTGCATGTGTACGTGTTGTGTCCGTATAAAATTATGTGTGTATAAAATTGCACGTATTTACCTCATGCATGACGGAGCCTATACTTAGTGCATATCGTCTGGGCGTGTGTGTGTGTGTGTGTGTGTGTGCATCTGTTTACTACACTGGTATGATATGTGTGTCGTTCTGTCTGAGTGTGTGTTGTGAGTGGGGGGAGTATCTCCTTGAAGTGCATGGTGGTTGCATTTTAAGTTTCAGTTTTAAATGAGACGTGTAGGTGGGTGGAGATTGAGGGAGGGGGTGGTAGTTTGAGAGATTGAGGGAGGGGGGAGGGGGTGGTAGTTATAACAGAGGAACACGGGCAATGAGGAAGCTAAACTAATTCCATATGATGATTCTTAGGGAAATTCAAAGGATGGAAAGTTTCTTTTAAAAAATGCAAGTGCTTTCTTGGCTGAGGAGAAACAGGGTAGAGGCGGTAATAGGAAGAGACCACGGAGAAGCTTTCTTTAGAAAGAGCGGTACGGAGATTAGAGAGAGAGAGAGAGAACGGGAGAGATAAAGGTAGAATGAGAGAAAGAACGATAAGAAGATGTGAGAGAGAGAAGGTGTTAGTTAAAGATTGAATGAGAGAGGGGGGAAAGGAAGATAAGAAAAGATAAAAAGTGAGAGGGAAATAGAGAAAGAAAAATAGGGAGAGAGAGAGATATAGAGAGAGAGGAAGAAGGATAGAGGGTGAAAGATAATCAGAGAAAGATAAGTTTTCACCGCTAAAGAGAGGTGTCAAAAAGAAAGTTGTTTCAATAATTTGGTCGAAATCAACCGACATCACCAGGATTCGAACCGCGGACCTCCTGCGTCGGAAGCCGATGTTCTACCCCAGGGCTATGGCTGCCCCCAGACTGCTATGTACTGGTGCTTGAAGAGAGCTATGGGTAAATATCGTGTAGGATCCGTGAAGAAAACGTAGACCTAATGGTCGTGTCCTGGTCTAGCCTAGATAAGCCCTGTGCCTCTAGAACTTGACTGGATAAACCCCCCGTCTGACAGGCGGCCGCGCTACCTGCCGCTCAGAGCCGACACACGACGGGTAATTAATTACTCAGAGACCTGGGCCTTAGACTCGCTGGTCTACAGATCTACAGAGTTTGTCAACTAGGCTGCATTGTATATCTCTGTCCTGAGATAGGATAGTTGACAACTGAGGTGGGCAACTGTTGGCACTATGGAAAACCTCGAACTCTTTACAAACCAGCACTCACCACCTTGGTTGTACAGTGATATACCTCACTTCTATAATAATCAAGGTTTTATAGATTGTAGACATGGAATTGGATAGTTACTAAACATAACTTAGGCGACAACACTGTTGGAACTATAAAAGCCAAACTCTTCTACCCCTTCCTACCCCCCTATTACACGAAACAGGAGTATCTTGTGATGTCACAAGAGGCGAGAAAAAACACTTGGGAGATCTGGATTAGCCTAGACAGACAGTTAGCAGTCCACCACCATCTTCCTTCAGTTTGTCTTTCTTTATTTGAGGCCACTACAGTTCAGGTACAAGTTTTCTTTAATTATTGCCTTCTTAACGCACGTCGTAAGCAAAAAGGCCATATTGCAGACAGTTCCCAAGACGAATGTCTGACAATTTCAAGAATTTCTTCGCAGAGACTGTGGGAGTTCCAGTTCTCAGTTTGTTTCCATTTCTGTTTCTCACTCATAGTGGACCTTTAACTCTGCAAAGACAATTACATCATTAAGTGAAGAGGTAAGAAACTCGAAAGAACGATGCTGAACAAAGAGACCAACGTACCCGTTAGACAAACAACTCCGGGTGTTTACTGAATACCAACATGTCCAAAATAAAATATCGATAGAACCTGACCTAGTCGCAGAAAGATCCAGAATGGCCGTCCCGTGGAATTCATCGATTGGGGGAAATGGCAAATCTAGTTAAGTCGTTGCTTATCAGGGGGAGTTAACCTCGCGTAGTGAGCGTTATCTCCCCCTGTCAGGAGCTCAAAGGCAACAGGTCCAGATAGCCTGGGCCTCTACCGCGTGTTGCTATCTACCCTCAGAGTCAGGGGTTGGGGTGCATGAATGTGCTGGGGGGGGGGGGGGGGGCAGCTGAATAGGTTCAGGCCGACGACTTAGACCTACGTTATTTCCTCTGTCTTAAGACAGATCCAGACCGTTTCTCTCTGGCTTAGGAACCTAGACCTAGGTAGATGCTAGATCTACAGCTAGCATGTTTGCACTGGCCTTTCAAGAATTGGTACCAGGGGTCCATGGACAATATTTCTGGAGTTCAAGAGGCACTAGGTCTGCCTCTGCCCACACAGACGACGGCTGTATATGGCAAATATTACTGGATATTGCAGTGTTAAGCAGCACTTAAGATAGCAAGTACGGGCTCCGAGTTGTTTGGAGTCAGCAGGGGGGAGAGAAGGGGAAAAAGAGCGGGGGGGGGTGGGGGTGGGGGGCGTATTTACTTAACTCAAGATAAGACATACTGGAATACACTATACATGAATACATACACGAAATGATAGATAAAGAGAGAGAGAGAGAGAGAGAGAGAGAGAGAGAGAGAGAGAGATAGAGATGACGTGGTGATTACCATACACTATCTCAATAAAGAACTTTCCCCGAACAAATACAGTACGTATGATTGTTGGAGAGCCACATAGTGTGGTAGGCGGCTTACAAAGCCCTGTGTTGACACACATCAATAAACAAACAACTGGCTCAATCACGGCCTAGGCCTATCATTGGAGGAAGATAGGAACGGACATACACAAAGCAAATGTGATTTACAAGAGAGATAGAGAGAGAGAGAGAGAGATAGAGAGAGGGAGGAGAGATAGAAAGCAAGAGAAAGATTCAGAGAGAGAAACAGGGAGAAAGATTGAGAGAGAGAGAGAGAGAGAGAGAGAGAGACAGGGAGAGAGATAGAGAGAGGGGCAGAGGAATAGAGATAGAGGGGAGGGAGAGAGATTTAGAGAGAGAAACAGGGAGAAAGATTGAGAGAGACAAAGAGAGATACAGAGAGAAGTAGTAAAAAAAAAACACAAAAAAAAAATAAAATAAATAAAGACAAAGCGAAGTGAACAAATTGAAACCACAGTTAACAATACTGTGAGAAAATAAAATCATCCCAATATCCTAATCAAATTTTTATTCGTTTACAGAGACGAGTATGGAGATGTTGGTCGAGTGATGACATTAAACATGAGAGGGTCGAACGTGTAAAACCACTAGTACTGTCCGTAGGCCTATTGCCCATTAATGCCTTTGTGAGTGTGTCCTCGACCTAGATCTAGGTTTTCATCGGGAGAATAATCTTGTCGCCACAAACTAGGACAAGATTCAGTCAAAGTATGTCACCCTGTCTGTCGCCCTGTGGCAGAGAGCCAGGGACTCGGAGCACACTGCTACTGGTACATGTACCATTAAAACAGTACACGCACTGCTAGGTCTAAAGCCTTGCTGTAGTGCAGGCTGCAAGGCTGCTACTTACGGAGGCTAACAGGGCCTACTTAGATTGTGTTGGGATGATAAAAAAGAACGGGAAGGCAGCAAGAAGCAGCTACTGGGCTAGTGTAATGTTCCAGGGTTCAAGTAGAGACTGGTATTCGTAGATTCACACTCTGTAGATGGCTCTCTAACTCAAACCGACGGACACATACGTTGGATACAGACAGACACATACGTCGGATACATAAGACACATACGTCGGATACATACAGACGCATACCACACGTCGGATACGTACAGACAAATAATACGTCGGATACATACAGAGACACATACGTCGGTTACAAAATAAGTCGGATACATACACACACATACGTTGGATACATACACACACATACGTTGGATACATACACACACATACGTCGGTTACAAAATAAGTCGGATACATACAGACACACACGTCGGATACATACAGACACACATACATACGTCGGATACATACAGACAAATCATACGTCGGATACATACAGACACATACATACGTTAGATACATACACACACACATACGTCGGACATATCACATACCCACGACCGGCACACACACATACCCACGTCGGATACATACACACACATACCTCGGATACATTCTCACATAAAGTTATACTCAGCACATACACCGACACGGGGACCGAACATGTTGCTCCGAGTCACCCCTCAGCGTGCCAGTACCCCGGCCTACATCATTCTGCAGCGCTACCTACTCTACACACAAATAAACTACTTGTGGCTGATCTATGATCTCGCTCTAGATAACACTAGTCATGTACATGTGTACTAAATACTAAATCTACCACTGAAAATCCTTTCACTTCAAAACAAACTAGAGTTCTGATACCCCCCCCCCTTTTTTTTTCACATGGTGAATGTTGGAAGGTCTGACTGAAACTGAACATTGTGTTTATAGTTAAGTGTAGGAAAGTATCTGTGTGTTTCAGTAATGAGTATGCATTTAAGGTGAAGATCCGAGTTTATACATTATTTTCTCGACTAAACTTTCTCACAGAGAAGGGGAGAGGAAGAACAACATGAAAAAAAGAGGAAAAGTGGAGACAGAAAGAGAGAGAAAGAGAGAAATAGAGAGAGACTGTCACAAGAGAGGAGATAGTGAATTTTGAAAGTGGATGTCGGGTGTTTTTCAATGTAGCATTAAGATGTATTTCTGATCGGACGAGCACACGCACCTTTTTTTTTCACATGGTGAATGTTGGAAGGTCTGACTGAAACTGAACATTGTGTTTATAGTTAAGTGTAGGAAAGTATCTGTGTGTCTCAGTAATGAGTATGCATTTAAGGTGAAGATCCGAGTTTATACATTTTCTCAAATTAACTTTCTCACAGGGAAAGAGAGAGAAAGAGAGACATGAAAAAAACAGGAAAAGTGGAGACAGAAAGAGAGAAAAAGAGAGAAATAGAGAGAGACTGTCACAAGAGAGGAGATATTGAATTTTGAAAGAGGATGTCGGGTGTTTTTCAATGTAGCATTCAGATGTAGTTCTGATCGGACGAGCACACGCCTCCCCTCCCCCCCCCCCAATACGGGGTCGACACTTTAATATTCTTAAGTATGCTGTGTAGTTCCACTAGACATGGTCCGCCTGTCTGCTCTCCCTGTGTGTGTCTGTTTGTCTGTCTGATTTTCTGTCTCTATCTCCATTCTCTGTGTCCCCTTGCACTCTGTTTCTCACTATTTGCATTTTCCAAGTAAAACTTACTTCTTTAGTTACTAACCAAAATCTAAATCTAAATAGAGCACGAGCTTTACTTTTTCATTCTTTAATGAAGCATGCACAATACTCACCGACTCTCCTCTCTATCTTACTCTCTCTGTCTCTCTCTCACTCTCACTCGCTCTCTCTCTCTCTCTCTCTCTCTCTCTCTCTCTCTCTCTCCCTATCTGCTAAGCATCGACCTCAATCTGCGACGTCGATGTATTACAAAAAAGCTAATCCCCAGTACAATGGCGGCCTTTGTAACTTGCAATGTTCAATGACGACCCACTCAGCGCGACACAAAGACAATGAAGACACACAGGGTGATGTCAGGCTCACACCTATTGAGCCATATTCATAGATATAAATCCAAATATCTCCCTCTCTCTCTCTCCCTCCCTCTCTCTCTTTCTCTCTATCTCTAAACCCCCTCCCCCTCTGTGATTGCTTCTTTCAGATGTAACACGGACAGCCTACCTGTGAATGGAGCTATACATAATAGGAAACAAAGGGGTTTACATGTGGCACTTAGTCTAGATATAGTTAGACAGAGGGAGACAGAGAGAGAGAGAGAGAGAGAGAGAGAGAGAGAGACAGTAACAGAGAGAGAGAGACTCACACACACTATGTAAAGAGACACGCAGGTATAGGGGAAGACAAGAGAAAGAAAGAAAGTTAAAGAAAGAGAGAGTAAGTGAGTGCGAGAGAAATCGAAAGAGAGAGGGATATTATATATCAGGCTAGCTATTCATCTCAGCTCATAATACCCCCCCCCCTCCCTCCCTCCCTCCAGCTCCTCTGTCCCTCCACCAGGATGCTAATCTGGCCTGATCAGTGCTAATGAGTGTCGCGCTGAAAGAAATTTCTCCCTCATTAAGCACACAGAGAGCGAGGCTAGATCTGCTGTACCAGAGACTAACACATCATTAGCACAATCAGCCGCCCAGCTGTTGTGCTGTTGTGCTGTTGTTTTTGCAGGGCGTAGTCAGGCCAGGCCGAGTGTTCAGTATCTCACTGATCGACTGGTCTAAAAATTAATACAATCAGACCTGGGAAGGTATTCTATTGTGTCTATTGTGTCACTCTTTACTTAACAGATAATACGCGCCTTGTTGGAATGTATTGCAGTTTTTGAGATAACCGATTTTAAAGATAGTTATTCCTTTTTGTTCCTACATGACTCAAATCACATGCATTGACTTTACTAAAAAAAATAGAGAGTCGGGAGAGAGAGAGAGAGAGAGAGAGAGAGAGAGAGAGAGAGAGAGAAAGAGAGAGAAAGAGACCGAGAGACAGAGAGAGAGACACAGAGAGAGACAGAGAGAGAGAGAGAGAGAGAGGGGGGGTGACAATTTTTGTGAAGCTCTGACATTTATTGGTAGAGTGAAGACTTCTGTTAAACACGAAGCTTGGAAACTATTATAAGACGAAAATGGTGGTGACGATGAGGTTGATGTTGCTATGTTCAAGTTTGTAGCGGTTGCCCGTCACTTTTTCTATGATGATGATGATGGTGATGATGATGTTAATGATGATGATGATGATGATGATGATGATGATGATGATGATGATGATGCTGATGATGATGTGCTGCTGCTGATGGTGGTGATGACGACAAAGACGACGACAACGAATATGATGGTGCATAACAAGAAGGTAATTAAAACAACACCATTCCAATCACCTAACACTAAGTGTTCCCACCTTATCCCAGCGCAGTGTGGAGTCTCTATATATCATAGACCAATCCAGCCAGTTATTATGATGTGATGGACATAAAATGTTTTAACGACTCGCCTCAAACGTCAACAGCTGCTTGCAATGCCCGCCCTAAGCAAGTAACGAGACCAGGTAACCCAGAGAGAAATATCTCAGCATAGGTAAGAACCCTTGACCTTCATCATCGAACTGGTAGCTTCATTCTTTTAGAACTTGATGGCTTGGACACAGGGTAAGTTTTCATTATTTGACTTTGCTGAAATTAGCGGGGGGAGGTGTGTGTTGGGGTGGTGGTGGTTATGTTGAGTTGGTTTAACGTCCAACATCAGCACGATATAGGCTACAATGTATGTGGAAGTTAGTGATGCAGTTGGTAGAACTCTCAGGATGTCCAATGATGTCAACATCTAATCTGATGCACCAGTTTGGTCAGGAATCAAAGCTGTCGACTAGGTTCCCAAGATGGATCCCATAAGGCTTAAGGGATCAATATCGTTAGAGCCAGGACACATTTTCCTATTCTTCTTGTGAGACGTTGCTTCTTGAACATATTGCCCAGTATATGACCCTCTGTTAGTTTCTTTGCTTGTATACTCATCATATTAAGTATTTAGCACTGGCCTAACAAAATAAATTATAACGAGACGACCAGATTAGCCAATCGAACCATGGTCCTCAGGTTTGAAGGCATCCGCTCTACTGATTGAGCTACTTCGCTCCCTCTCTAGATGAAACCCGTGTTGTCTAAAAAGCAGCCCAGTAACACGACAGTCAAATATCACAATGCACCAGTTGCTGTATAATATTATTTGTATTGGGGGCAAATCGATACATCCAAAATCAAGACGAGCGAGAATATTGACTCAGTGTGATGATCTGGACGCTCACAGATTTAGAGCACCTTGCGCATGCGTGTGGTATGTAGCACAGCACACAAAGAGTGAAGTGTCGATACGTATTGACTGATATATCCTGTCCGCTACTGGAGAAACTTTCTCCAGCTTAGAACGCCCCATAAAGCCAGATGGGACCAAATATGTTATAAGTACAGTGCATATACATTGAACCGGGTGTATGGATCGGAGAGACAATGCAGTCGTCCAAACTCACACATAAAACTTTGAAATGAACTGGACGAGCAGAATGCAAGACACCTACAGAGCTGGTGAGGGTGCACACCAACCAATAAGAATCTGGTCTGGTTCACAATCGATTTGACACAAGTCATATTTTATTTTATAATGACATCAATTTTTTAAAGTTAACGACGATGTCATCTTTCATATATTTTATAATAATTTCATCCCTAACCTTTTATGATTTCTTCCTTTATTATTTTTACGTCCAAAATGGCTTCCAAAAAATAGGCCTCAGCTTAGACTCGAACCTTGGACTTCCCACTCGTCAGATCAGTGCGCTACCGACTTGCAACATGACCCTGCTGTACCATTAGTCACACATGCACTGACAGAGGCAGTGGTAATTAAAACGCTAATATCAAATTATGTTTGGTGTAGGTATGACTTAAACAGAGGAGCCTGCCAAACAGTGACTGGGGACAGCCGGTGTTTCTAGAGACGTGCAGATAAAGACATGAGAGGGAGAAAGGGAGAGGGAGAGATAGAGAGAGAGGAGAGAGAGAAAGAGAGAGAGAGTGAGGGAGAGGCAAGGAGGGAGAGAGAGAAGATAGAGAGTGAGGGAGAGAGAAAGAGAGAGAGAGGGAGAGAGTGAGAGAAAGAGAGGGAGAGAGAAGAAGAGTAAGGGGAGAGAGAGAGAGACAGAGAGAGAGAGAGAGAGAGAGAGAGAGAGAGAGACAGAGAGAGACAGAGACAGACATACAGAGAGAAAGCAGATATCACTGATTTATGTGGCGTGAGATGATGTTATTGAAGCACAAAGTTGATGTATGCACGGTTGCCTTACGAGGTAAACAACCACCTTGTGGCCCAGGTTTGTATGTACAATGTATGATGCATCACCGCATAGCGATAGCGTGTTGCTGAGGTTTGTATGTACAATGTAGGATGCATCACCGCATAGCGATAGCTTGTTGCTGAGGTTTGTATGTACAATGTATGATGCATCACCGCATAGCGATAGCTTGTTGCTGAGGTTTGTATGTACCATGTATGATGCATCACCGCATAGCGATAGCTTGTGGCTCAGGTTTGTATGTACAATGTATGATGCACCGCAAAGCGATAGCTTGTTGCTCAGGTTTGTATGTACTATGTATGATGCACCGCAAAGCGATACCTTGTGGCTCAGGTTTGTATGTTGGCACCTAATAGTAGTGTTATATGTAAATTTGATGCATATAACCAGTCTACCGTAGAAGGTGATCTAGGGGACAGATAGAGAGACAAACAAAGATGTAAAAAAAGGGGGAGAGGGGGGAGTAGGGGCCTACCCTGTATGTACCATGTATAATGCACCGCATAGCGATAGCTTGTTGTTGAGGTTTGTATGTACAATGTATGATGCACCGCATAGCGATAGCTTGTTGCTGAGGTTTGTATGTACCATGTATGATGCACAGCAAAGCGATACCTTGTGGCTCAGGTTTGTGATGCACGGTTGGCCAACCTAATAGTCAGTGTTAGATATAAATAAATTTAAAAAGTATGCATATAACCAGTCTACCGTAGAAGGTGATCTAGGGGACAGATAGAGAGACAAACAAAGATGTAAAAAAAGGGGGAGAGGGGGGAGTAGGGGCCTACCCTGCTAGTAGCACAAAGTTTTTTTTTCCAAAACTATTTTAATTTTTTTTTCTTATGTAGGTAGAGATTCGTGGGGATAACTTGTTACCATGATTTCTGTCCGAGCGAGCGACAGACAGAAAAGAGAGGGAAATACTATTGGAATGGATAAAACTTGATTTTCTACAACTAAAACGAAAAAAAGGAATGTGCTTCTTTCAGATGACTACTAATCTTTCCGTCTCTCGCCACCTCTTCCACATACATTATGATGTACTTCCTTCCCACGACCCATGGTTTCCCCATGGTTTCCCCACCGCTACCACCACCACCCTCTTCTGCTGAAAACTGCACTACGTTTGTTTACACGAATCAGTGGTTGTTGACGTTTCAACTTTCCCCAGAAATCCCGCCCTAAACCGCGAGATCGCGAGACGCTTAACACTGGATACCTACAGAAAGAAAAAATAACTTAACGATAAAACTTCTCTGCTAGTTAATGTATGTACAACCAGACCGTTAGAGCGAGGTGGCTGAGAGAGAAAGAGATAAAACTTTTAAGAAAGGAACATCATTATGATAAACATTGATAGCGATGGAACCTACAACACAGAAATAAAAAAACTGTATTTCTTTGTTTTAGTAATAATGATAGGTATAGAGAAGTCGCAATAAGAGGAGTAGAAGAAAAAGAAGAAGAAGAAGAAGAAGAAGAAGAAGAAGAAGAAGAAGAAGAAGAAGAAGAAGAAGAAGAAGAAGAAGAAGAAGAAGAAGAAGAAGAAGAAGAAGAAGAAGAAGAAGAAGAAGAAGAAAAAACAAACAACAACAAGCAACAACATCACCAAAAGCAAGTCGGCAAGTCGGTGACACAAAAACAAACTGAAAGTGACCAAACCTTGCCCAATATGGGTACCCCGAGAACCCAGGATAAGCCTCCATAACGGGGTAATTTATCACCAGTAGCCCACACTACACATAGCATGTACTCACATGTAAACTTTAAAATCTTCCCCTTGCTATCTGAACGTGAATGGTTCCTGGGTAATCAGCAGGCGCGGTAAACCCCTGGCCAGCCGACACAGTGAACACTGGGCGATAACAGGAATAATCAGGCGCTTTGTAGGAGGACGTCGGGCAAGATCGTAGGTAGGCCGTAGGGGGTTTCTGTGCTGGACCCTTCCTTCAGCGGTGTAATTCCAGAGTCGCGTAGGGGGACGCCGGAAACAGCCCCGAACAGCGGTGATATTTTCTCAGCTCCGGGAAACGGATAAAGTTAAGGTAGGTGAACCGTGTAGGTGAAGATCTTTGGTGTCATAGGGAGATTGTCCAGATATATCCGCTTTAGGTGAATCTAGAGGGATGGGAAAGAAAGAAACGCACAGAGATGATTGTTTAAACCATATGAGTTAAATACATTTATATCACAGTATGATTACACGTAGGCTACTACTTTACCCCCCCCCTCTCTCGTCTCTCTTTCTCTTCTTGTATGTCCCTCCCTTTCTCCCTGTTTAGTCTCTCTTTCCTCCCATTACAAAAATAGCCTGGGCACCAATTAACAAATTATGACTGAGAATATAGAAAATCAATTATTTATCCTTTAATCTGTCACCATCATGAACAGCTAAATCACTGAAACCGAATAAAATCAATCGATTCCCTTTAACTGTTTACACATACAATATGCTCATGGTTAACGCTTTAATTCCACTGTTTGTCTCCCCTTACTCCTTCTCTCTCTCTCTCTCTCTCTCTCTCTCTCTCTCTCTCTCTCCCCCCCGCGCCTCCCAATCAGTAGATTATGACGAATAACAAATCTTTGACATTATTTGTTCCTTCGACATCATTTGTTCCTTAATCTTCAAAAACAAATTAATGACCTAGATTATGGTAAACATATAAAATATAACAACTTATACGCATTCCTCATTAATTAAAAGTAAATTCCCAATGATCAAAATGACTTCAACAATACTTCCGGTTCAACTATACCAGGAAACATGAGTCACACAAGTAACAAATGACCTGGGGGAAATGAGTTGCTTTAACGTCCAACGTCAGCAAATAGCCTATACATGTATTGTTGATGGAGCGTAAAGCTGTACCCCCAACGCCAAGCAGTGCCAACAAGAGTATGTCATCAACCAAACAGGCGAGTTCCACACACACACGGTCAAATATTATCTAATTAATAATAATAATAATAATAATAATAATAATAATAATAACAATAATAATAATAATAATAATAATAATAATAATAACTACTACTACTACTACTACTACTACTATTAATAAATATAAAAACATTGATAATAAAAATATAATATTGATAGCCATTACTTTAAAGAAGACTGTATTACAGTACGATCTAATAAGCTAAACAAAGAATACCAATAGTTTATGTCACCTGTTCCAGCATTAACCGTGAACCGAAACGTAGTAGTTATTATTTACAGCATTTTAAATATGTTGAATTTAAAAACATTATAATCTTAACTTGTTAGCAGTTATTTTATTCATACACTATATTAGCGTTACAATGAATTTATAATACAGAACAGAGAACCACCCGGAAACTGGAAAAAAATATTAGTACATTAAAACTTTGAGTGATTCAGCACAGAGATCTGAATCTAAATATATTATCAAGAAATAACCAGGTTAACGTACTAGAATTACTCACTAGCAGGAAAACCAAACTTTTTTATTCCTAACACTTATGAGAACTCAACAGCAGAAGAGACATGAAGAGTTGTATTATATTGCACAGAAAATTAGAAGTAGTAGTAGTAGTAAGAGTAGTAGTAGTAGTAGTAGTAGTAGTAGTAGTAGTAGTAGTAGTAGTAGTAGTAGTAGAGTAGTAGTAGTAGTAGTAGTAGTAGTAGTAGTAGTAGTAGTAGTAGTAGCAGTAGTGGTAGTAGTAGCAGTTTGCCTACACCAAATGGGTTCGTAATAATAATATTTTTGGGATTATTTACTTTTTTTTTCTTCTTTCAAACACATATAAACAACAGATTAGGCGATGTTTTTTAAAAATACATTTTATGTATTGCACGCGATATTCGTCGAATGATTTCATACATTTGAAAATGTTTATGATTATTTCAAGTTAATTTTTTTTTCATCACTTATTTAAAGATAAGTAAAATCTTGCGACGAGCGAATACAAAACGAACCCTCATTTTGTCAAAATGTTAACTCGAAAGTAAAGATTTACAAGATAATTGCGATGGTACATCTATAAAAGGACATGGCCCACCCATCTAAGGTGATGGACCCCTCACAACCTTATGATTGCCTAAGGCTGCATAGTTTTATAAAGCGTTTTGAAGGGAATCGCTCGGTGGTGGGGGACCCCTTTTGATGTATAAATCTGATAGGCTACCTATAGAGTAATAGTGGTGGTCGTAAATCGAATCCCGCTCGTCTTCCCGAGCTAGATCTACATTTTACAATGGGTTAGCCCATACGTAGGTCTCTAGATCTACTGGTTTAAAACCTAAATTTAAATTTCTAATCTGAAATCTATATATTATGTATATAGATTCAAATAGAATAGGCCTAGAATTTCTGCATCCTAAATCTAGATTAGACTATACGGCCACAGGAGTTTCCGAATTAACTTAATTACCGGATCTAGAATCCATTTCTATTTCATATCTACGATATACCTCACAAAAATACCTGGCTAACAAAACAGAAATACATTTTTTTAAAATGTCGGTCTCGATATATCTTGATCAAAATTAATGCTGACGTGAATCATGGCGTGTGCTCTATGCTGGAAATTATCAAACTCTACGAAGCTGTCGTATCATCACGTTTTCACCGAACACTTAAATATAAAAATATTATTTTCACATCTACTTACAGTATGAACATCCAACGTGTAAAATTCGAATCAATCCGAGAGAGAGGGTGAACTAAGAATACTCCTGGTAGCGATGTGTCATAGTGCTGTCATCCAAGCTTAGATCTAGATTTGTAGAGCTCTCCTATTTCATATTGCGTAATGGAAGCTGCGGGTGAGAATGTGAGATGCAGCACCTTGAATATATCAGTCGTGAAGCAGCTCCTCTCCTCGTGGATTTCAGCCCGGGTCTAGACCTGGTTTCTACTTCAGATCTTGTGCTGCTCAGACAGAAGCGAGAAATGTTGTGTCAGGCCGTGGTTGTGTTACTTGTGTAGGCCAGGTCTTGAATTGCCGCGCGCAGACACAGGCCGTGAGACACACACAGTGGCGGCCCAGAGAAAAAGGTTTAAAATCGACGAACAATAATTTGTTAGCAGCCCAGATAGTCTAGCTAGAGAGGGAAGGAATAGGCTAGAGGAATAGAGGAAGGGAGGTGGCGGTGGAGGAGGGGAGGAGGAAAAGGAGGAGGTGTAAAAGAGGGGTGGGGGGTTCTGTTGAAAATTATAGTGCAGCTAAAGGGAACGACAACGGCGAGTAGTTACTAGTGGGGATGGTGCCTGTAGTGGTGGACCTGGCGGTAGCGCTTCTGCCAGTGCTAGCGGTCACAGACAAACCAGGGTGGTGCGGGGTCGAGAGAGGAGGGGGGAGGGGGGAGGGGGGGCAGTCGTCTCGTCTCTCTCGCCTCGTCCTCTCGGCGGTGGAGAGCGCGAGAAGAAACCAGGCCGAACAAAGCCAGGGCGAGTCAGGTCGAGTAGAGAGACTGGAGGCAGAGGAGGCAGACAGGGCAAGCACACACAGCCAGCCACAGTCAGCCACACTGGGCATGGAGGACTGGGGAGAGAGGGCAGGTTTCACATACTGGGCTTAGTGACGGTATTCTCTCTGTCTCTCTGTCTCTCTGTGGCTCTCTGTCTCTCTCTCTCTCTCTCTGTCTCTCTCTCTCTGTATCTCTCTCTCTCTCTGTCTCTCTCTCTCTCGGGGGGGGGAGGTAAGGGTCAGTCAACTCGGGACATTCTAAAAATAGTGTTAACATCCTCCTAGTGGGACGGCGCGGTCTAGCTCTCCAGTCTGTCATTCTGTCAGTCAGTCAGTCTGTCTGTCTGCCTGTGTGTCAGTCTGCCTGTCTGTCAGTCTGTCTGTCAGTCTGTTAGTCTGTTAGTCTGTCAGTCTGTCAGTCTGTCAGTCAGTCAGTCTATCAGTCTGTTAGTCTGTCAGTCTGTCAGTCTGACGTGATAGAAGGTACAGGTGTATTCTGGGTAGACAGGCTGAAAGTTCTCGAGATCACTGCTTGATGGTTATACTGAATACGAGGGGGGTTGGGGGTTGTGTTGGTTTAACGTTCAACAGCAGCACTATATAGTTTATATTGTGGACAGGCCCCAAGACGGACATCTGACAAATTTATGTGCGCCACACACGAGACAGGGCGGGGATACCATGACTCATGTCTCAGCTGGTCACATTATACTGACACCGACCCAAC
>RQTK01000245.1:481495-498208 GCA_003991915.1 Elysia chlorotica
TGTTGTTGTTGTTGTTGTTGTTGTTGTTGTTGTTGTTGTTGTTGTTGTTGTTGTTGTTGTTGTTGTTGTGTTTTTTGTTGTTGTTATTGCTGCTGTTGTTGTTGTTGTTGTTGTTGTTGTTGTTGTTGTTGTTGTTGCGATACGTCTTTCAAGTTCTTTAAGGGATCAATACTCCAAGTAACTAATGTAGAAACACGGATTTGTTGATTCATGACTGCAGTGTCTCCCACAGTGTCTAAGGCTGGTTTTGGTACGATTTGAATTGCTTGGTAATTTTTATCGGTCTCTGTTTGATTATAACCGTAAAGTTCTGTTTGCAAAGAAACTGCATTAGTTTCTCCAGCTACCATGCAACCTTAATGTTGAGGATAAAAACGATTAATTAAGAAGTGGAGACATTTTCTGAAAAATGAAAAGATTTACACATTATGTCAACACTCACAGGCTGTGAGACTTGTGCACTGAGTGTAAGGAAGGAGCAATCTAAGGAACTGAATGGGCAGTGGGGCCTCTGTAGAACAGGCCAAGTAACAGAAATGATTGGAGTGAACAGTTATCTATCTCTACTAAATCTTTACCGTAGTTAGTCCAGATTAATGCTCAGAGAGTATTTTTTGTTCAGTCTACTAAGCCTACACTGCAATAATGACAAATGATCCAACTTTGCCTACGGATTCACATTGACTTTGCCTACTATTTTTGGAAACCTCGATAAGGAGACAGAAAATCTATCCAGAGGGTTCTTGAAGAGGCAGGCACCGTAGAGACTGTTCGTACAACAGTAAGAAAAACGATTTAGATTCATTGAATTCGCCGTGAAAAGGAACGTCATTGAGGACAATGCGCATGATTAAAACACTAATAAAGAAAAAGTTCAGTTTGAAGACAGAGTGGAAAAAATGCTGGACAACACTAAAAATGGTTCACTTCTTTTCATTAGTGGTTTAGAGGCTAAGTATAGTACATGTACCTCTTGACTTTTTACAATGTGCAGTTACAGAAGTATGCGTCTAGACTCGTAACTTGTGCTCTAACTTGTGCATCAATAGATTCCAGGTCACACAAACACAGTAGGATATGAACAACCAGACAGACGGTAAGAAGATACACAGAAACAACAAATACACCGCTCACTGAAGGCCGTCTCATAAAATAAATTCGATATTTCGTTACAACAAGATTGAGTAAAAAAAAAAAATGCCACGCTGCCGGCTAACTCGTATTATTTTGTGTCTCTAAGGAATGTCATGCCAAGAAATCTCAACGTTGATTTTCTTGGTCAAAACAAATACCGTTGCCTAGGCAACCGCCTGTGTGATGTATAATAAACGTCTGGAGAGCAATCACATCGTTGCTTTTGAATTTACCTGAGTTTGTCTCTTAAGAAAAAAGTTTATTGTTAGAGAACTTTCAGACTATCTATTTTCTGGAGTAATTACTTTAAGGTAAGGAGATTCAAAAAATTATACGAGCATTGCGTGTAAGTCTCTCTGTGTGTGTAATTATGTGTGTGTGTGTGTGTTTAATCCTTATTTTATAGAATAATTATCTCAGCTGCATATCTTCAAGATACCAATCGCTTAGCTTCATCCATTCGATCAAAGAGAGAAATAGATGGTGGGATTTAGAGGGATAAAGAGAGAAATAGATGGTGGGGGTTTAAGGGGGCGGGGTATAGAGAGAAGTAGAGGGTGATGATGAGAGAGAAAAATGGAAAAATAGTATAGTAGGTGGGGATAGGAGTGGTATAGAGAAAAATAGAAGATGGCGATGGAAGGGGTATATAGAGAAATAGAGGGTGATGATAGGAGGGGTATAGAGAGAATTAGAGAGTGCGGATTGGAGGGGTAAAGAAAGAAATAGAGGGTGGGGATGAGAGAGAAAAGTAGAGGGTGGGTATCGGAGGGGTAAAGAGAGAGAAATGAGGGCGGGGATGAGAGAGAGAAATAAATGGTGGGGATGGGAGGGGTATAGAGAGAAATAGAGTATGGGGGTAAAAGGGAGGCGAATAATTAGGGTGAGATATAGAGTAAAAGACAGCAAGATGGAAGAAAGGAGGATGAGAGGTAGATAAAAGTATGGAAAGATGCCCAGAGTGTTAGTACAAGTTCATTTGTGAGTACATTTTGAGCGAGGCATAAGAAACTGTAAGCTGTGCAGTCGTTAGCTTCTTTTAATTTAGTGTGTATATATCTAACGTTAGTTCATATAAAATCTCCTTCAAAGAGTTCAATAAAGGACATGTGAATGGTGCTCGCTAAAATATATTGAAAGCTCTTCGGGGGGCGGAGAGAGAGAGAGAGAGAGAGAGAGAGAGAGAGAGAGAGAGAGAGAGAGAGAAGAGGGAAGGGGAGCACGGAGGGACAAAGAGACAGACGACAGACAGAGAGACAGAGAGAGACAGAGAGACAGAGAGAGAGAGAGGGGGGCAGAGAGACACAACACAGAGAGACAGACAGACAGACAGACAGACAGGCAGAGACAGAGAGTCATAGATAGACAGACAGACAGTCAGACAGACATAATACATAATCATAATATCATAATACTTCCATGCCAGAAGCCCATTAGTGTGTGGTCGTGAAGGGATAGCATTCATATCGGAGGCTGATACTGCACTCCTGACAACCTTCACAGACATAGAAATGTACATTTATCTTAAACATATAAGTAGAAATTATGTAGATATTTCCGCTTCTTGGCTTCAGATTGTCCGCTCTCTAGCGAGGTTCGAACCTTGGTCGGGCTAGATTAATTCTCTCAGCGCCGCACTTGCAGCCTTATCGATTCAGTGTCATGTGTCTAGTTACTGACTTCGCCTCGACGGCTCGACCCAAGGCTAAGCGCAAACAACAAGATAAGATGGGTCGCCAAGAAACAGGGATGCAACAACTAACAAAGACGCTAGGATGATACTTTGAGATGTCTTGGCTGAACTAGTAGCATCAAAACAGAGGCGTTGCGATGACTCCCGGAGAGAAAATCAAGACGTTAGGTGAGGGAAAGTGAGCCGCCGTCCAATCATAGCTCTTTCCTAGACTTTCGGAGCCAATCAGCGATCAGACGGTCTCCTGCCTGAGAGGCGTCATTATGTCATCCGTTTATGGTCGCGTGGACTGCAAAGCTTGTATTTTCTGCGGCTAGCTCGACTCACTCAAGGCTACACCGGATAGCTACACTCACTCACCCGATTCCTTATAAGGCATTTTCCTATGACTTTTGCAATGCCATGTGGCATTAAAAAAGAACAGCTTATTTGTTTGGTAAGGAAAATGATATTTAAAGTTTTTTAAAGTAAGAAACATGACTACACCGCCTAGCTCTACTCAAGGCTACACCGACTAGCTCCACTCACTCAAGGCTACACCGGATAGCTCCACTCAAGGCTACACCGACTAGCTCCACTCACTCAAGACTACACCGACTAGCTCCACTCACTCAAGGCTACACCGACTAGCTCCACTCTCTCAAGGCTACACAAGATAGCTCCACTCACTCAAGGCTACACCAGATAGCTCCACTCACTCAAGGCTACACCGACTAGCTCCACTCTCTCAAGGCTACACAAGATAGCTCCACTCTCTCAAGGCTACACAAGATAGCTCCACTCACTCAAGGCTACACAAGATAGCTCCACTCTCTCAAGGCTACACAAGATAGCTCCACTCACTCAAGGCTACACAAGATAGCTCCACTCACTCAAGGCTACACCGACTAGCTCCACTCAAAGCCACACAGGATAGCTCCACTCAAGCCTACACACAAGACAAGGTGGTCCGTGAAGAAAAAAGGATGCACAAACTACAAACTAACAAAGACACTAAGATAAAGATGATATTTTTCGCATGTCTTGGAAGACTAGGTAGCCTTAAAGTAGCAATGTTCGGAGTTTCTTAGAGTTGGCAGTAGGGGTAAAGAAGCGCGATTGTTTTGTTTTTCTGTATATTTGCAGCACGCCAGCACAGTAACGACTATAACAATGTAACAGCGTAGAGGCTTCCACTGCTTGTTGACTTAAGGGATTAGAGATTAGCTTGTTACTCGTTTGTCTTCGCTGGTTTATGCATTTTCCTCAATGGTTTTCTATTTGTACTCTTCAGAAAATGTCTGTCTGTCTCATCGGGCCGCATTAAGAGTTTTTTTAAAAACAGGTAAAATAGAGGTACATGTATTCTTTTTGGTCAAACACTTCTCGATAGGAACATCTGAAAAAGGAAGAGGGAGGTGCACGAGAGGTTTGGGGGGGGGGGGAAGGGGTCGTAAATATAAATAAAACAAAAACAGCAAATAGGCAAAACATACAAGCAATCACAAAGAAACGTTAGTGATTATTCCTTTTTATTTTGAAATAGTGCATATATTAAAAAAAAACATTCCTAGACTAAACCGCCTTATAACAACAACAAAACCTGCAATAAAACAGCTCAATGTGAAGTTGGCGTGAAATCCTCACATCTTCAATAATTAGTTGTCATGTGTTATGCGACTTTTATATTTAAAAAATCTAATTCTCTTCTACCACTAAAAAGTTTATAATGTGTGTATTTTTTATTCTCTGAGTATAACTCTACGACTCAATACATTTTTTTAAATTGTGTGTTCAAGCTAATTTGTATTGGCAAAAAAAACGTTGTTGTTGCTGTTGCTGTTGTTGTTGTTGTTGTTGTTGTTGTTGTTGTTGTTGTTGTTGTTGTTATTATTTTGTTGTTGTTGTTGATGATGGTATTGATTTTGTTGTAGGGTAAAAACAAAAATTTGAAACCCTTAAAACCAGTAAAATAATTCACTAGAAACTAGACAACTGTGTTACAATTCACTAGAAACTAGGCAACTGTATTAACATTCACTAGAAACTAGGCAACTGTGTTAACGTTCACTAGAAACTGGGCAACTGTGTTAACATTCACTAGAAAAGACAACTGTGTTAACAATTCACTAGAAACTAGGCAACTGTATTAACATTCACTAGAAACTAGGCAACTGTGTTAACGTTCACTAGAAACTGGGCAACTGTGTTAACATTCACTACAAAATGGTCAACTGTGTTAACATTCACTAGAAACTAGGCAACTGTGTTAATATTCACTAGAAACTAGGCAACTGTTTTAACATTCACTAATAACTGGACAACTGTGTTAACATTCACTAGAAACTAGACAACTGTTTTAACATTCACTAGAAACTGGACAACTGTGTTACAATTCACTAGAAACTAGGCAACTGTGTTAACATTCACTAGAAACTAGCCAACTGTTTTAACATTCACTAGAAATTAGACAACTGTGTTAAAATTCACTAGAAACTAGACAACTGTTTTAACATTCAATAGAAACTGGACAACTATGTTAACATTCACTAGAAACTGTATAACTGTGTTAACATTCACTAGAAACTAGATAACTGTGTTAACATTCACTAGAAACTGGTCAACTGTGTTACAATTCACTAGAAACTAGGCAAATGTGTTAACATTCACTAGAAACTAGACAACTGTTTTAACATTCACTAGAAATTAGACAACTGTGTTAAAATTCACTAGAAACTAGACAACTGTTTTAACATTCACTAGAAACTGGACAACTGTGTTAAAATTCACTAGAAACCAGACAACTGTGTTAACATTCAATAGAAACTGGACACCTGTGCAAACTGGATAGCAGAGATAAACTATGGTACAATTCACTTGAAACTGTACAACTGTAATGTATTACAAAAACATTTGCAAAAAAACAAGAACAAAAAATCAACTCCCCCTGGGGGGCAATAAACCATGTTAGAAAACCATTACTGGGCTGTCATAATGTCTCGGTCCTTTTACTTTAAGAGACACTTGCCAAGAGCTTTCGTTCGTCACGCGATGTGAGGTGGATTGTGTGGAACTGAAAAAACAGAAAGGAGTAGAGGATAAATAAATAAAGATGGGAAAACCCTTAAAAAAGTAGTGAGAATGATGATCTTCTAGCGAGCGAAATAAGAAAACACGGAGTAAGAGAGTACAAACACTCATATTTTGTTATCGTTAGCGACTGCCGTTTTAAAAGGGTATCCGTACTTAACCTCGAGATAGTTATTTTGTTCATTCTAGAAACTGTTCTTAACAAATTAATGGTCGATAGAAGTTTTGTGACTGATCCACATCGACATTATCGTGGTAATAGATTAATAGTTACGTGTATTTAACAGAGTTGTCGCTCGGTCGTAAAATCTCCACCCGACCCCATTTTTGTCCATATATATAAATGCAATGCTTGGGTTGTTTATGCCATGGTGTACCAGCTCAGGTGTGTGTGTGTGTGTGTGTGTGTGGGGGGGGGGGGTAGTTTTCTTCTTTTTTATTCCATATATTCTGTTAACGGGGATATTAATATTTTCCGTCCGTTGGTCTAGTAACGACCATCAGACGAGGCGATTGATCGAGTGGCGACCATGAGGCCAAAGAATTAGTCGAGTGGCGACGATGAGGCCAAAGAATTAGTCGAGTGGCGACCATCGGAACAGTTGGTTGGTCGAGTCGCTGGGGACGAACTGGCGCAGGTGGTAGAGTGTTGGTCTACCAATCGGAAGCCCGAAGGTCCTTGGCTCGAAAGCCACTATCGACCAAACATTTGTCTGTCCGATTCCGTCCCGTTACTGGTTGAATCATGTTTGTGTAGTACGACCGGCTGAGACAAAAGTCTGCAACGTGCTCACGTTGGACGTAAAACAACGGACTCAAAGATGGGGTCGCGACCATTCAACCAATAAGTACTAAGCGCGCAGGAACATCAACCAGAGATAGAAACCTACTGGAAAAATTCCTTAGGCCTGATCGTACTTGCCTATCAGTTGCCATGGGAACTGAAATTAACCTTAGGATGTTGCGTGATTTTTTCAGGAGGATTTTTTGTTTCAGTTTTTCCCCTTCGATGTTTTGCTTTTCTGTATCTCTGAAGATATCCCATTGTTGTGTTGTTATTTTTTTTTTGGTTGCTTGTTTAGTGTTAGGTTTTGTTATGGTTTTATTCTGTTTAATGCAATGTTTCCATGTTATTTTGTTGTTGTTTTTTTATTTATATTTATGTATCATTTGTTTGTTATTTTCATTTTCTTGTTTCATTTGGGAATTGCATTTTGGCCAATACGTGGAGTTTGTTTGATTTGTTTGATTTGGTTTTTCTGTTGTTGTTGTTGTTGTTTTTATGACGGTAATAAATATTTGAGACAAGATGGGGGGAATGTTTTTAACAAATGAAGCGAATGGGAAAAAGCTAAAAAATGTGAAAGGAAATGAATGAGAAGAATATCAAAACAACGACGACAATCACAGGCACAGCAACAGCGGTAAAGAATAGCAACAACAGCAGCAGAGATTAAATTAGGACTTCAAGCTGTCTACTTGTAAAAAAAAAAAGTTATAATATATATATATATGAGACAATGACGATACTCTTTAAAAAAAAAAAAATGTCGAAGAAACAAAGTCTACTTGAAAAAAAAAAAAGTTATAATATATATATATATGAGACAATGACGATAATGTTTAAAAAAAAAAAAATGTCGAAGAAACAAAGTTTCAACTCAGTGTCATCACGTTTGATAACTTGGAAGGGGCGACATCGCGATTAGACAGACACACAATCCAGAACGTTAAACACAAAATTACGCACAAAAACACAATGCTTTATCAAGTCTGTCCAATTTCCTCCGGTGCCCTCAGCATCAGACCCTGCGCCTCCCGACCGTTATACCGCTGATTAGTGGCGGACGCGGCCATGCCAGGCAGTCAATGCAGGCTAGGAAATTGCGCGTCCTCGGGAAAACAAATCATCAACAGGCGATTGGCGCTCGGAAACCGATCACGATGCTCATTGTTGTTAGTATTAATTTTGTATGTTTTTTTGTGGGATTTGTAATTAAAGGGAGAGAAAGTTCCGTGAGCAAGGTATTAAACCAGTTTAAAATGTTTGAACAAATGGAGTCAGTAAGAGTATTTATCGTATTACATTTACTGTTTGCATAAACAGGTTGCTTAGTATTATATAGAACTTCTGAGATACAGGGTTGCATTTCTCGTTGTATGAATCTATTTTCTATCAAAGAAGAGTTAGAAAATAAAGTTGTGTTCAGTAATTTACTCAAGAGATTCCGTCACCTTCAATTTCCTGTGGAAAAGATGTTGCCTTACTTGTTGAGAGAATCGAGAGGATAAAGATGATGATGATGATGATGATGATGATGATGATGATGATGATGATGATGATGATGATGATGATGATGATGATGATGATGATGATGATGATGATGATGATGATGATGATGATGATGATGATGGTTATGGTGATGATGATGATGATGAGTGTACTGATGGTGTGTATTTCACCATGGATAGTTTTTATGTACATAAAAAGATGACAAACTGACTTGGCTGACTTTACGACTCATTGGTAAAAAATACACAAACATAAACCAGTCCAATTCACTAGGCTTGTGAGCTCTTTGCAGGTTAATATCTAGGCAGTGGAAGTCCTCATTGCAAAAAGTCAGTAGATCAAGAAACAGTTTCCAACTACTTGGTAATTCCTCCCTTCCTAATATCATAACCCAGCCCATCTCGGAGGTAGAAGTCGGGTAAATGCAGTTTCAAATTTCAGAGGCACTCATTACAGGCTTCGCGATAATAGTCTATTATGAAAACAAAGACGATAGATAATGAAATCTGCACCGGCGTCCAATCATAGCTCTATCATAGACCTACGGAGCCAATCAGCGATCAGATACTCCAGTGCTATAGGGCGTCATTATGTCATCCGGTGTCGACGTATGAATCTCAAAGTCTCTAATATTCCGATCCGCAATCGTCGCACGCCAAATCCAAATGGCCGCTAAAAGCCTTAAATTAGGTCACTGTTTGACACAATTACAAATCTATTAGTCTCCTAATGGTCAAACAATGGTGGAACTTGGTCACTTAATGGACGAGGGATGGATCTTTAGCTCTGATTTTACATAATGGGTTACGATTGCTTTTAGAAGTAGGGACACGCCATACAATTAGGATAAAAGAGACAGAAAGGCTGGAGCATTAATACATTCGTTGTTATTTAAAAAAATAGATCTAGTGTTTATGATCTCCTCTTTATCCCACGAACAGTGTTAAGATAGATATTGATTCTCATACTTATAACGTTGAATCAGAGTTACTAAAGCAGTAATCAATGTATAGAGCTATGTTACACAAAGACTTGCCGACTATCGCAACTAGATGATGGGAGGTTTTGTTTTGCTGCCCGCCGGCCCACCCACCCACTCCGACCCACAAACACTGCGAGCTAGCGCGCTGATATGCCGCAAAGAGGGGCCGCCATGTTTTGTAAGTGATCTGGTGCTATTTATAGATCTATGTGGACAACCTATATCAATCAAATTAAAAAAGGAATGTCTAAACAATGTAAAATATGTCTTGGACAGTGTCTGCTAGATTGCGTACGAATATTAGTTGTAAACAAAACCAGAAAGATTCAATATCACAAAAACGTACCTAACTATCGATCCCCCAACCCCACATTTCCCCCATGGTTTTCTGTGCCCTGTCCCCAGGCACACCAGTAGCTCATACATTCAAGGGCGGCTGGTGCCTTTGGGCAGGGTGGGCAGTGCCCGACCTGTCTCGCTAAGAAGGGGTTGTGTGACAAAAATACAATGTAAACAATAATATGACAAAAATAAAAATCAACACTAAATTAATGTATCCGTCAGACTCTGCAACTATAAGAGATTAAACCATTATAGTGCGCTCGTGGTTTAGATTTACGTCAGCTTAACTGTGTCTTAAGTTTCAACATCTCAGTGACGAGTAGAGTCCCCTTTCACCAAGGTCCAACCTCCTTGTAGTATTCCTAATACAAAAATTGGACTTTGACCCTAACGCTTTCCGTGTCTTTATAATAGGCCAAGTGGGGCTAGCCCGACTTGGCTAATTTTTCTGACATCTTAAACCAAATCCTTTCATATTTCTTAAAGTTATCACTATAGGCCTCTGCATTGATTCAAGCAAAGCTCTGGTACTTAGTTTAATTTAAACATGTACATATAGACCCCCTATTAATATACAATTATTATATTTATTGTTTTTAATCTTCAAGTTTAAAACTAGCAATGAATTAAATATGGTTTGGCATTAGTTTAAACAGGCAATACAATAAAAAGATAGGTCTAGAGTCTGTGAGAAAAGCCACAAAGGGATGGGCCAAGGTGATGTCATTTTCAGGCATCTAAAAAAAAAGACAACTACTCGGTGAACTTTTCAAACAACTCTAGGTCTATTGATTCCTCACAGATGGAGGGGAGAATGAAAATAAATTAATTTAGAACTTCATCTCCGTATAAGTGATGCCAATGTACTTTTAAAAATCGGAATATTTATAAGGCAAGCAAGGAATAATTAAAAAAGGTAGAAATGTTGAACAAGAAATTATTGAATTTCCCGCAAACCTCCAATAATTACTGTGGTTAGGGCATAAGACATATTCGTTTTCGTCTCTCCTGTTCTCTTAATCTATCTGTCTGTCTGTCTGTATATCTGTATGTATGTCTGCCATCATCATCATCATCATCATCATCATCATCATCATCATCATCATCATCATCATCATCATGATGAGTAAATTACTGAACACAACTTTATTTTCTAACTCTTCTTTGATAGAAAATAGATTCATACAACGAGAAATGCAACCCTGTATCTCAGAAGTTCTATATAATACTAAGCAACCTGTTTATGCAAACAGTAAATGTAATACGATAAATACTCTTACTGACTCCATTTGTTCAAACATTTTAAACTGGTTTAATACCTTGCTCACGGAACTTTCTCTCCCTTTAATTACAAATCCCACAAAAAAACATACAAAATTAATACTAACAACAATGAGCATCGTGATCTGTTTCCGAGCGCCAATTGCCTGTTGATGATTTGTTTTCCCGAGGACGCGCAATTTCCTAGCCTGCATCAGACAGACAGACAGGCCGCGTCCGCCACTAATCAGCGGTACAGACAGACAGACATCCAGACAGACAGACAGAGACAGACACACATACAGACGGATGGACAGTTAGGTAGAAAGATCTGCCTGTCTGTCTGTATGTCTGTCTGTTTTGCCTGAAAGCCTATCTGGGTTCCTCCCTCCACCTCTTTCTCTCTGTATCCCCCGGTGTCTCTTCATATTCTATCTAAAAACAACAACAACAATCAACAACAACAAAAAACCCAATAACAAACAACAAAATCTACTTTCTTTTTCTTTACAACAACAAGCCTGATTTTACAATACATACCAAATATCTTCAAAATAACTCTGTGTGCTCTTACATTTAACGAAGTTACACTATTATTTAACAACCTCCCTTTTCATGTCCTTGAGATATTTACCAGTACTCTAGTACTTTTTACAACGTTTTATTTGTAGGTCCTATTTGTAAGCGATTAGTTTTTTAATTTTCTATTTCTTAGACTCCATACTTAACTTGAATTCACGTTAATCTATGTATTTCTGTGTAAATATTTTGCGTCTGTTGCTTTTACTTTAGCGCACACAACGCGCCTCCTTAGGTACAGAGGAGGTAAACGAATTGGTAGACGTGAACACAGTTAACGGGGATAACTTGTTATCTATTTCGAATAAATCATTATCATAGTTAGGCTAGAATGATGCTCAGACATTTTTTGTTTGTTTTGGTCAGCCTACTTGTCTACTAGCACAATACTGCAAACTGTTCCAACTGTGCTTCATACTATGAGGATATATAGATTACTTTGGTTCTAAATGCAAAATATATAATTATAATGCCATGTAATCATTTAATGATCGTATTTTTTCGGTGACTTTTCTTGTCTTTTTTAGAAAACCTCGGCGTTTATGTATAATTATTTTGGGATACTTCTGTTTCTCTTCATTCAATTTTGACCTATTGGATCCCTCTCACCATACGATTCATTTTGTTGAACTGAGTTCACCATTCTGTTGTTTCTTCGCTCTCTGTGTCAAAACACCCAAAATTTTTATTTTTTCCTAATGGCTCTCTGTTGTGCCCCTACCATAAACTGACTACACGATGCAAATCTTCTCTATTTTACTCTTGGCAGCCGGAGCTCAGTCAGTAGAGCTTACGACAATCAGTAAAGCTATCAGTCGAGAAGATAAGGGTTCAAATCCGATCAGACCGTCCGCTGAGGTAAAGCATCGGCTTCCAGAATACTGTGGCAGACTAAGCCCCAACCTGCAGTCCCGTCGCCGTATAGGACTTTTTATGACCCAGAGGGCGTCCGAACAGAGAGCATCAAACGAGGTACCCTCAAATAAAAACCGCCTAGCTTTACACACTGAGCCACCTGGCACCTTCAGTGTAGATCTAGACCTACCCAAGCTTCAGACGTTTAAATTGACGAACCTGACCTTTTACAGTGCACACTTCTGAACTATTCCAAGTTGCTATTTTCAGTAACAACTGGGAAAACCCCAGCCTAAATCGTTAGGGAGTCAGGGTACTATCGACGCATGCCCTGCCAGCATCCCGTCTCTGTGTGAGTGTCGCATCTCGCGACCTGGAGCGCCGGGCGACACGTGAAAGTCCATGATTGATTCCATGTGCCATTCAGACAGCCAGTGTCGGAGAGTATTGAAACAAAAATAAATTAACTCGAGATAAACGCTAGTGTAGGAGAAATAGTCATGTAGGAAATTGGCTTGTAATGGATAAATGTTACTGACATAGCTTTAAGATCTAGTTGCTGTCAGTCATAGTTTTAAATAAAATAAATTCAACACTCTAGCATCTCTTCCAATCACACAGAAAATATAAACAGCATGAATAAAGGTACATTGGAATTGTCTATAGAATGCACCAACTAACAAACTAACCGATCAACTAACCATCAATGAAACAACCAAACAATCAAACAAACATAGCCCCAAAATAAATCTTGCACTACCTTTTAGAGCTTTGCGTCTCCCTACCGCTGTGTGGGCCGCTAGGCGTTCCAACGAGGCTCAGACGCTGACTCAAAACAACTGATAAACTTATATGTATTTACATGTAACTTTCGCAGCACGTTACTTTACAGAGAGACAGAGAGAAAGAGAGAAAGAGAGAGAGAGAGAGAGAGAGAGAGAGAGAGAAAGAGAGAGAGAGAGAAAGAGAGAGAGAGAGAGAGAGAGAGAGAGAGAAAGAGAGAGGAGAGCTGGAGAGAGAGAGAAAGAGAGAGAGAGAGAGAGAGAGAGAGAGAGAGAGAGAGAGAGAGAGAGAGAGAGAGAGAGAGAGGCAGAGACCGATGCAAAGCGAACACTTCCACCGATATGCTACCGTAAGTCAAAGAAAGTCATCCACAACATATGAGTAGAAGTCACGTTCTGTCGAAAAAAGAGAGCTCGCATTTTGACAGGAATAATTAATCACATCTCGAAACCATCGGATGGTGCTGGTAAAAATAGGCTAGATTCCATCTAGCTAGAGCTACTACTACATGCACTAGAATCCCGTAATGATAGGCGGTCTCAGTGGAAGCAGATATCGCCAAACGCAGAAAGACGAGAAGATCACTGGGTGAGGAGATCATGACCAGTCAGGGTAAGGATGGTGAAAACTATTGTGCGGGGTCCTAAAAACAACAACAAGAACAGACAATCATATAAAATGTTGTCAAGGTTGTTGGCTTGAGTGAATACATTAATTTCTGTACAATATGTGTTTATGTGTGTGTGTCTGGTTGGGGTATATATAACGAATTTTTTGTACAAGAGGGTGGATATTAATTATTGTCTCAACATAAAGGATAGTCTGTATTCCGTTGGTTTTCATTCCATTTTTTTCGGTTGTCAAAGTCACACCATTTCTTAAACTCGCAACAAGGGAGTGGGTTTAATCAAAAACATGCTGGAAAAGACACGAAACACAATTGTGGAGCAGTGAAGCGCTTTAGTGCAAACTCAAACTGCACAACCAGGAGCCAAGAAAAAACAAAACAAAACTGGAAGAGCGACGCTACGGCTGTCCGACTGTCTCCACTTCCGCTTCCTGCCCTCAGGGCAAAAAAGGAGGACATGGCGACTTCTCGTGTGATATTACGATTAGTATCATTCTATGATACAGCATCTTTACAGCGGAAGAGTACCAGACACTTTCTGTATGTTCTTTGTATTATCATTCATTACAAAGCAGCGTTCAGTTTTTTTAATTCTAATAAAGAAATACAGACACAATTCGTGCTTGGGGACAAGCTGTTGTTTAGTATGGAACTTGTAGCTGGCTGTTGTTCTTTTTTATGGCTCACCACGGTTGGTTTTACATAATTTATATATATATGAGTATGATCAATTTTGGTCGCAAAGAGACAATTTTCGTCCATTCACTGATCTCAGCCTGAGTTTAATAATAGTACTATAGGATATTTTTTAGTATGACCACAGGACGCCACCCGTGGTTTTCACTATCATACTTATGGATAAAAGAAAAAAGCTGCTTGAATATTGTACACACATTTATCGAAGCGACAACGCGTAAATTCTGTACGATTGAATCAACATTCTTTTTTATTTCGTTCTTATTACCTTATTACCACTTTGTATAGTCGTTATTACCGTGACTACTACTGTTCAACAAACATACCGTCAGACATGTACTAATTTACTATTGAGGTATACATTAATCCAGACAGACCTTATTATTAGTTCTCTCCATTTTACAAGATTTCTTTATTTACGCACAAAAAGTACCCCTATAAATGTTCTTTAAAAAAAACAACATAAAATGGTGTGAATCAGAGTCCAAAAAGCCTTTTTTTTACAATTCGTATTAATTTGTTAAACTCGAATAAAAAAACCACCAAAACAAACGCACTTCTTACGCAATAGCATGACCAAAGCTTATAGAATAAGCCTAGTTGCAGTCCCTCTAAACCACCACTCGGAACGGTAAAGGCGTAAAAGAGTAAAAAAAAAAAAAAAAAGTAAAGAGTAAATATTTACACATACATATTATATTCATATATATATCCCACCCCACTCAATGGTATCCCAGATCAAGAGTCGCGCCGAGTACGTCACTTCTATACAAAAACCTTCCGGGGACTGAGTGGGCCAGAGGGCGGGAAATGAAACCTTTACAACTGGTGTCCCATTGGCTAGCCCGTGCCCCACTGCATGATGGGTCGGCTGTTTGGATTTCCTCCCGCGTCTTCCGGCCCAGCAAACTGAGGAAAGAGAGACTTTCTAAAAACATTACTCTACATCGGAGGCTGTGCGATTACTGGGCCCATAGCAAGACAAAGACGATAGGTAAAGGAATCTTCACCGGTGTCCAATCACAGCTCTATCTTAAACTTACGGAGCCAATGAGCGGTCAATAAACCCCATGCGTAATGGGCGTTATTATGTAATACGTTATCACAATGTGTGTCGCAAAGCCTGTAGGACTGGACTCATCCGCAAGCAGCGACTGCCAAGGGAGAAAAGGAAACTTGTAATGTTAAAACCCAAGGGCGACGTATGGGAGGTTTGAAAAGAAAGTAGATTCACCAAAAGTTACAATTCAAGTTTGGTCATCAAACAATGCGAATTGGTAGTTAATGCCAAAATGGGTCGGGTTTGTGCTGGTCGAATGAGAGAACACAAAGTGCGCAACCATAAATCTCAATCAAACATACAACCAAAATTAGATCTACTACACCGTGACACGTTGAGGGCTGCGCTTGTTGAACAACTCTATTGTCTAATAACAAAGTGGACACAAATTTGAAAAATCTGATTGCCTTTAGTGGGTAGGGTAGAAATATGGATTAAGTATGTCCTTTTTTGCTTTTCTATTTCCTTTATGCTTTTATATACCTGCGCTGTGGTGGTACACTTAAGTAGAAGTAGAAGAAGTAGTAGCAGTAGTAGCAGTAGTAGCAGTAGTAGTAGTAGTAGTAGTAGTAGTAGTAGTAGTAGTAGTAGTAGCAGTAGTAGTAGTAGTAGTAGTAGTAGTAGTAGTAGTAGTAGTAGTAGTAGTAGTAGTAGTAGTAGTAGTAGTAGTAGTAGTAGTAGTAGTAGTAGTAGTAGTAGTAGTAGTAGCAGTAGTAGTAGTAGTGGTGGTGGTAGTAACAGTGGTAGTTGTGTATTACTGGCGATAAAAAAGTATTGATATAATTGCGATAAAATAGACACATCAACAGTAGTCCTACTTTAAAAACCACTCATACAACTAGATTGTACTACTATAATTGTTACCACCAATTACCATCCTTTTTGGTCAAAAAATGTTCTCTACAATCCTACATTCATAAAACAACAAAAACAGAACATTAAGACCGCGACTAAACCTCTTTGTCCATGTCCCGCGTCTGACGCGCTTAGCATGAAGCAAAGAACGCGTCCTGTTTAAGTAAGAGACTGTAAAGTATGGTATATCCAGGCATGATAGTATTAGTGAGGTATTAAGGTTTCGGGATCTCAGGCCTGTAGTGCATGTGGCAGGCTGAAGTAGCCACTGGTGGCGTGTCCAGACTCCATATGCCACGCCCGCCGGACCCCCAAGGACATCATCAATTTTACTCACTGTCGCTGCGGAAAGGTTCAAGCTGATAGACTGTGCGTGAGCGGCCTGTAGAAGCTAGACAGAGAGAGAGAGAGAGAGAGAGAGAGAGAGAGAGAGAGAGAGAGAGAGAGAGAGAGAGAGAGAGAGAGAGAGAGAGAGAGAGAGAGA
>RQTK01000245.1:498542-501042 GCA_003991915.1 Elysia chlorotica
AGAGAGAGAGAGAGAGAGAGAGAGAGAGAGAGAGAGAGAGAGAGAGAGAGAGAGAGAGAGAGAGACTCGTCTCGACCAGAACAGGCAATAAGGGTTCACCACACGTGGGTCGTGTGGGCCCAGGCACAGTCCAGGCGGGATAGAGCCAGATTGTCAGACTCTCAGACTCTCAGACTCTCAGACTCTCGGACTCTCAGACTCTCAGACTCTCAGACTCTCGGACAAGACGGGCAGGGTGGATCTATTGATCTCTCAGTGTCTCAACCACGGCGCTTTTAAAGTGCAGGGTTTGTGATCCAAGCGATGATACGGGATCTCCCATTCACATTCCTTAACCATGGGACTTTGTGTCTGATCGCTCATAGGCTTTGTTAGTCTATGGTAGAGCTGTGATTGGACAACAGTGTTGATTCCCTCACTTAAAATAGTTTACGTTTTCGATATGGGTTCGTTATCGCTAGGTCTTTAGTGTGTTGTAAAAGATACGGGGCCGGGTGTGGGAGGGGGGGGGGGGGGGGCGGGTTGATGTGGTGTGAAAAAAGGGGGGGGGGGGGGGGGGGGGGGGGGGGGGGGGGTAACAGTTTACTGGAAGAATTGAGATTGGAGGAAATTATTATGAAAAATTGATGAAGTAGGATCAAGAAAACAAAGAGCTAGGAGAAAGATAGAATAATAGGAACGGAGTGAGGGAGAAATGAGGAGAGAGGCAGAGAGATAGAGAGGGAAAAGATAAAGAGAGATCGAGAGAGAGATCGAGAGAGAGAGAGAGAGAGAGACAGACAGAGAGCCCGATGTATATATATATATATACACTTGATGTGAGGTGGGAACATTATTTTGTGCCAGACACTGTGGCGAGTGCTGGCGACGGGAGACGAAGACACCCAGGACTGTGTATGTGGGGAGTCAACAGAAATGGGCCACGTTTGAAAAAATCAATCTGGACTTGATCAAAATGTACGTGAAGTAAGCGGGAGGACCTGGCCGGTACAGACCTCGTGATAATCGTGCCAGTAGCCAAACCGGAGACAATAATTTTTAGGTAAGGCACACTACCCAAGCGTCCAAGCATAGATCTATCCTCGAGATCTGGTCATCCGTCATCATCGTGTAGATTGCAAGACATGTACAGTGTCTTGAGACTATTGGATAGCACAGGGTTGTGAGTGCGATGGGAAGTTCAAGTGTTGAGCCTGTCCGGACGGTAGCCATAAAAACCTGAGAAACTTAAAAGCTTAAAAAAGCGACAAAATATTCAAGAGAAAATACAATTAAATGAAAAATCAAACAACCAAAATGACAACGATAGATGAGCAAATTAAATAAAAAAAAATCATGACGGTTTCTCATTAGAAATCAAAATTCGATGGAAGAAATGGTTTTTATTCATTCAGCCTCAGAAGAACTTTATTCTGCAACCAGAAAGCTGCTGACAGTTACCTTTTTTTTTACAATTTATTTTAGTTCTTTATTTGAAGAATTTCTCCCCCCCCCTATTCCTTGTATTTGCTAAGGAAGTTAGATTTTTTTTTTTTGGGGGGGGGGGGGGCGATGGATGTATTTATTTACAGTCAACCTTCGAGTAATACTGTATCATACGAGACAGAGATTGATTTGGATCTACGAAAAAGTTGAATAAACACTTCACATGTTAGACCAATACACACACATCACCAGAGATCTAGACTAGCATGTACAGCGACAAAATAGATTTAGGTGACTGATAGGGCATGTTTTTTTTATTTTTTTTTAAATTCCTTTTTATAAATATGCCGCATTTAGGCGTCATAATATATTTTTTATCTTTTAACTCGCCCCCCCCCCAAGTGCTCTCTCTATTGGATAAGTCCCAGCTTCCACAGAGCCAAGTGCTCTCTCTATTGGATAAGTCCCAGCTTCCATGACAGAGGGGAGCGACAAATCGCGGAGATCGAATCAGCTTATCTGGGTGATATGAGCACTATAAATAGCCCGGCCCTCGACTCATCCTCGGATAGAGGGCGCAGCTACAGATCTAGAAGATTCCGGCGATTGCTGACGTCATTCTGGATTTAAGTCAGCCAGACTCGCGATTAAGGAGAGAGGTGGTCACCAGTGGTCACTAGTGGTCACAGTTGAGTTTGTTGTTTAACGTCCAATGTAAGCATTGTATAGACTATAGTGCGGATGGATCCTAAAATAACCTCTGACAAGTTCACGCCTGTTACACAGAGACAGTCCCGTCACATTATACTGGAACCGAGCAAAACACTATGGAACGAAATTCGACAAATATTTATTTTGAGCGATAGTCGGGTTTGAACTAGGGATCCCTTGACTGAGTCCTAATGTTCTACCACATGCGGCAGTACACACCTTCCACGAGTGGTAGGACTCTCAGACTGTCCAGAAAAACTGGACTCCAATACTCTGTTCTGACTATCATGGTGCTGTGTGTGAGTGTGTATGTGTGTGTAACAGAGAGGGCGGGCGCTTGTCACGCCTTCTATTAAAGCGGGAT
>RQTK01000245.1:503542-522409 GCA_003991915.1 Elysia chlorotica
ATTGTTGATGACGTGGTGGACCATCGATCCAGACATTGCCTTAACAGTGCGACACTTATCGATAAACTGTGCAGACCAGGGAAATTATTTGTTAAAATCTGACTATTGTGCATCTGACATTTAATCCGATTACACAAGTCAATCGATATTGACACAATCTTAAGGGTCGTTTTTTGAGTGGGTAAGGAAAATGTTGCTATAAATAGAACAACAGTACTTATCTTGGTGTTTGAAGATTAATGTGACTTGGATTTGAAATTTTTCTTGACTCATTTCTACTCAATTAACATGAAATATCCACAAGTAACCCAAAATCATCTTCGATGTGTTCTTTTCCTGTCTGTAAGTTATCTGTCTCGGCCTGACTCTCTCTCTTTTTCTTTATTTACACCACTAGAATACTTAAATTGCTATTTTTTTTTTAATTTTGTTTGTTATTAATTTAATCTTCTATTATTTTGAGAGTGTAATCGTCGTACATGAAAAGTTGGTCGAACTGTTAGCGCCATCACCGAGGCTGTGTGCGGAGTTTGGGTTCGAACTGGCGCACGTGGAAGGGCTTTGATCTCCCAATCGACATCTCCTCTGTTTGAACTCCACAATCGGACAAAGTTTATTTGTCTGATTTTGTTCCCTACTGGTTGCGTCGGTATCAGAATAAGTGACTAACCGCGGCTGAGACAGGAGTCAAGGTATCCCCGCATTTGGTCCTAAGATCGATCAACCAAACCAAAATATGTCCTTGCTCGGAATAGAGGCTTGTTATCTGAAAAAAGATCGTGTATTTTGGATATTAAAACTTGTTATCTGAAAAAAGATCGTGTATTTTGATTACTCCCCCCATTTGCTTCACACACACAATGGCTTGAGCTTTTCTCATCCTCCCCACATTCTTTGTCGCGATTGAGTCTGAATTTCAAACGCACACACACACACACACACATTCTTTCTACTCACCCACACAAACACACACCAGCACCAACAACCCAGCACCATTAAGTCGTTATCCATCCAGCTTTCACCATCAGCTTATAGTGCTTGGCAACGCACGGTCACTTAATCGCCTCCACCCTCCGTCTTTCCCTTTCCAGGAAATAAATTTCTAAGATGACCATGCCCCTCCCGCTACCCTCCCTCCTAACGGTTTCTAAGGAAGAGTCCAGTCTCCGCGCTGACCGGCGCTGACCCCACACCAGGTCCAGACCTCATACAGCAGGAGACTAGAGGCCTCGCGGTGACGGGTCCCACACTGAAAACAAAGACGATAGACAAACAAATCTGCACCGGCGTCCAATAAAAGCTCTTTTCTGGACTTACGGAGCCAATGAGCGATCAGAATACTCTGTGTCTAGAGGACATAATTACGTCAACCCGTTATGGTTGTACAGATCGCAAATCCTGTACTGTCACGTTTGTTCCTCTAGTGAGTCCAGCAGTGGAGAGAAGGGGTATAACCCGATTAGGCGCTGTCCAGATTTGAATAATGTCCCCTTGGGCCAGTCTCCCGGCAAATCAACTTCCTAGCAGGCTAGCACCTCTTGGTTTCTGACCAGGGCTGGGCCCCGTCGCCGCGCATTAGTCATAATCATGTTACCATAAACATCAGAGCCCTCGCAGACTGCTTAGCACAACTGTGATGTGTTGCGGGATATCCCATGGATCAAATGGAAAGTAAACGGGGGAAACTGAAGATCTATTATTTCCCTATTGGTACGTGCAGGGATTCCCGGAATGAATCGCAATCCATCATGGCTATTGATACTGTAAGACTCCTGATTAGTGCTTATTATATTTTTATTCAATCATTTGCAGTGACTGTACTAATAGATCTACCCTCAGCAAGAAAAAAAAAGTTAAATGGTTATAACATGACGAAGCAACGTACATGTATATCCCCAAAAGACAGAGTCGATTCTTGAGAGCAAAGCAATGCATGTCCGTTTTGTTTGCGAACTTTCAACATAATCCACTTTATTTTCTAATTCCTCTCGGTTATTTAGCTTTCGGAGATCCGTTGTTTTCTGGACGGGTCTTTGAAAATTTCTTCATGCTTCAGGTATGTCAAGATGTTTCTATCACTGAGAAGTGGATTATATAACAAGAACAAGAACAATAACCACAACAACAACAACAACACTAATAATAATAATAATAATAATAATAATAATAATAATAATAATAATAATAACAAAATATTTAATAATATTCGAGAACGACTGGCCCTAAACCTTCATAGTCGCATATTGGTACAATTCTAAGTTAGTGCGACGTTTTACTTACGACTACTAACTACTCGTAATGCGAATCTACGTTGACAAACTCACAACCAGACACGTCATGAGTAAAACTTTTACTTCCTAAGTTTACAGAAGCCAGTCAGAGGTCGATCGTGTGTATGATGAATCCTTACAAGACAGCACCCCCCCACTCCCCCCAAACTCATACTGTGGCTTCCCGTTCTCTGACAGTCTAGGCTCGCTATGGAGACTTCCATGTCAATTCCTGGCTATAGACGCAGTTATATGTACGGTTTCATTGTGAGCATCGACCAAGGAAGTGAGCACGCTCTATCAATAACACCAAAATAGTTCAACGTTTGAAAGGTTTTAAGCAAGTCCAAGTCAAGCACAGGTCGAGTCATTGGAGTGACTCAAGTGATAGCATTTTTCATGATAGGAGAATATAGATCTTTTTTTATATTAAATTAAATAGGACAGAATGACACTCAAATAGTATGACTGTTCCACTCACTAAGCCAATAAATGAATAAAGCAAACACATACACTTTCCCAGTGGTACTGAATAGTGTACACAGACGTATGTGTGTCCATTTGTTTCTACGTCCAAATGTTTGTCCACTTGTGACTTACACACGGTCTACAGGCAAAATATTGTAAGTGTCCTTTATGAAAAAGTTATATATATATAGATCAGTTATTTATCGTTATTAGTTACACTGTTTGTATCTTTTAAAGCCACTTGTGGGTCCTTCGCACAAGGATAGAGCAATATACACTGCTACACAACAATATGACGTTCCAAAATATAATTTTATTTTCAAACTCTGTTATATAATAATTTATTTGAAAATCAGCATTAATGCTCACAATCACAATTTGTGGGAAGAGGAATAAACAGGACAAAGATAGAGAGAAAGAGAGAGATAAATATAGAGAGATAAAGAGACAAACCAAAAGAGAGGAGAACAGAGCGGAAGATTATAAAGAGAAACAGAGGAGGAAGGGGAGGAGGAGGAGAATTGGGGGACATTTTCTCAACCAACAGCCCACAAGATAATTATTCCAAAAGATTTTTTTCCGACAAGTAACATAGATTTGTGGTTTTATTTTTGTTTTCCGTTTTTTTAATTTTATTACAACAACAAAGTTATGATATTTGCAGGTTGATCTGACCTATATGACAGGAAACCCAAGGGAGGGGAGGGGTGGGTGCTCACACATAGATCTCTTCTTGATTGATCGGATTTGCTTTTCTCATTTCTCTGGCCGTATAGATAGACAGACAAATAGATAGCGTGAAATTCCTTTTTAAAACCAAAGGGAAAACAAACAAAAAATAATTGTATAAAATAACATGTCTTTCTTGAAAATAAAACAAGGCAACAACAACAAGAACAAAACCCCCAAAGCTTTATTGCTTTTTTTCCATGACTAAAAATCAACTAAAGGCGCCGGTATAAAACAGAACTGTGAAGCTAGAGGTGCGACTCGGCGCACGAGGTAGAGCTTTGGGCTTTCACTCGGTTCGGGTCTACGATCGACTGGCTGGGACAGGATTAGGGTTATCCTCGCTCTGTCTTTGTGCGGAAGTACGTACTTTTGTCAGACTATAAATCCTGAGACTCGTCGCAGTATATAGTCCTCTAATTGAACCTTGGAGATATTTCATCAAGGTAGAGTTTTTCCTACAAAGAACTGCGCCTATGGTGGTAAGTACAACGTCGCCGTAGCTTATGACTCGCCGTAAGCCTTCTTGTTTCTTTATGTTCAGATTTACGAAAAGGGCCAATTTTAATCTTACAGCCTAGGGAGAGAGAGAGAGAGAGAGAGAGAGAGAGAGAGAGAGAGAGAGAGAGAGAGAGAAGAGAGAGGTGGAGGTACATTGGCTCCTGTAAAGTTTAGTGTTAAAACATGGGGAAAACCTAAAAGAAACAGAGAGGTGAGAAGGTCCCAAAATAGGTGTAAGGTTATTTCTGAACGGTCCCTGAACACAGCGGTGTACCAACACCCTCTCCTGTAGAGCGACGTTAACACACACCGAGACACACCATGTGTAAAAGTGTTACTTTGTGTTTTACAAGAGCCACCGACAAATCGATAGCTCAAAGTCAAGCAGCGCCCGTCTCTACACTAAAATTATTTCAGAAATAAATCTTTGCGTGTTTTTTCCCTCTGTAGACCGACTTGTGAGACAAAGTTGCTGTAAGCGAAGTTCACACACAGGCGTGAGTTGGCCAGCCAGTCGTCCGGCTATCGACCACACTAGGTTATGAATATTCATGAGGCGGCAAATCTCCTGGTAACTTCATGCCTCGCATGCCAGATTGTCTGGCGTGACCACGTGACACCACGTGGCCAGATCAGCTTGCTCTATGTGTGTTTGTGTGTTCTCTATGTCTCACTCTCTCGCTGTCTCTATCTCTCTGTCTCTCCAACTCTTCTCTCTTCTCTCTCTCTCTCTCTCTCTCTCTCTCTCTCTCTCTCTCTCTCTCTCTCGCCAGGTCGAAAAAGCAGCCGTATTTGTGAAGCGGCCCTTTCTTGAATATCTCACAAGGGAGAGATGATAGTTAAGTTGAGTTGGTGTCTTAACATTGAATGTCAGCAGCAAGGCCATATTGTGGACAGCTCCCAAGCCTTACGTCTGACAATTGTACGTGCTGCGAGACAGAGCCACTGGTGGGGTATCAGGACTCTGTATCAGCCAATCAAGTTTTACTAACACTCAGTAGGGGAAGAAATCGCACAAAATTTAAAAAATTAATGGGAAAATTGTGCCAACGTTTTATCATTAATTTTTTGCAGAGGAAAGAATGGGGTAAAGTGTCGATAGTTCTCTTTAAGTATTTTGGCTGAGGAAGGAAAAATGGAGATAACGGTGCCTTTGAGGTCTATCAAAAAGCTAACACAATGGAAATGTTTTGGGCTTTCCCGAAACATACCTGGTTAATGTTTGACTGTGTACTATACATCAGATTTGGTGGACCATTAGAAACTACTGACCAGCCTCAGGACCTTTGTAGTTGTTGTGCGTGTTGTTATTGTTGCTATTTTTGTTGTTGTTGTTGTTGTTGTTGTTGTTGTTGTTGTTTTTCTTCTTCTTCTTCTTCTTCTTCTTCTTCTTCTTCTTCTTCTTCTTCTTCTTCTTCTTCTTCTTCTTCTTCTTCTTCTTCTTCTTCTTCCTTTTCATCTTTTTCATCATCATAATTATGTCTCATGACAGAAAAATATACAAAATATAGTGGGTTGTGGGTTCATTCTCTTCTGTCTCTTTCTGCTATACGGCACATTATCTTTATATGACAAGTTCCCAGCACCCTAACGGCTACTGCGCTGCCTGATCGTTCACCTAGTGCGGCCAGAGTCCTGGGACAGAGGTAGAGTCTGGTGGATAGAGTCCAGGCACAGAGGTAGAGTCTGGTGGATAGAGTCCAGGCACAGAGGTAGAGTCTGGTGGATAGAGCCCTGGGACATAGGTAGAGTCTGCTGGATAGAGCCCTGGGACATAGGTAGAGTCTGGTGCATAGAGTCCTGGGACAGAGGTAGAGTCTGGTGGATAGAGCCCAGGCACAGAGGTAGAGTCTGGTGGATAGAGCCCTGGGACAGAGGTAGAGTCTGGTGGATAGAGTTCTGGGACAGAGATAGAGTCTGGTGGATAGAGCCCTGGGCTTAGCGACGATTTGTTACCGTCCAATCAGAGAGCGACAATCAGAGACAGGGGCAGATAACCTGATTAGCCGGACAGCCGCAATTTCCCCGCTCCTTGTGAAAAGTGCGAACTGAGGACGGCAGCGAAAATTGGCTGGGATTGCTGGGATTGGGGATAAGGGGGTCATTGGGAGGTGGGGGTGAATTTAGATGTTTTGAAACAGGCAATTGTAGGGGAGGAGAAGCCTTCTCCTAACCACATCCTTGGTCTCAAAGAACATTCTATCCGGTAGTAGGAGGTTTTGGAGTGTTTGGAGGAATGCACAATGGAAATTATTAATTGTGTTAGCATTGTGAGGAAACGAGAGGAAAAGTCATGGTGCGCGAAAAGGAAGTGGGGGGTGGGGTGGATGGGAGCATTTTGAAAGCATGGCTAACGTCTGACAACTTTACGTGCTGCCACACATGAGACATGGTGGGGAGACCTGTACTCCTGTCTCCACCGGTCACGTTACACATTGTGTTGTCACTGACTCATCCAGTAGGGAACGAAATCAGACAAAAAACCTTTAACAGATTATGGGATTCGAAACGTGGACCCCCCAATCCGGAGACCAACGCTCCAATTTTGTCTATTAATTACGAAAGATATTGGGAATTTTTTGTGGCTTCTCCTGATAGAGGATTTCTTACCTGGCTCATTTTCACTAACTCTAAATAACACACTTTTCTTGTATGCCAGATAGTTTTTTTTTGTCATGGAAAGTTGACCCTCCTAGTAGACTCCCAGATTTTACACTACTATTATGACATTATCTAATAAACTTTTTCTATTAACCACATCCTAAAGTTTTCAGTTTTTTCTTTGTTCATCCAATAAAGTTATAACAAAACCCTTCCCTATCGATTAAAATCATTCCATCCTCAAACCGACTTGCAGAGAAGTATCCTTATCAGATATCCAAGAGAAGTTGGGAACGCCACAACCCAAGCCAAGCCCAAGCTAGAACAGTCCAGTATTTTCCTCAACAAGAAGGTAGAGGGTAGAGTTGAGATGGTTATGTCAAGTCCAAGGTCAGCACTACATGTATAACATAGGCTATGTGGACGGCTTCAACATGAAAGTAAGGCGCACTCAATATCCAAGACCTCAAATGACTCTCTATACCTTACAATAAAAGATTTAAGCAAATGCTTTGAACCAATGCTAATATTAAAAGGGATGTCTGGTGTTTCTATAAACATATATCAAAGTTTATCGTTGTTGTGGTTGAGTTGGTTTAAAGTCCAACATTAACACTCTATAGAATATATTGTGGAAGGGTCCCAAGACTGACGTCTGATAATTTTATGTGCGGCCACACACTAGACAGGACGGGAATACCATGACTCTTGTCTCAGCCTTTCACATAAAAATTGACACCGACCCAACCAGTAGGGAGCGAAATCGCCAGGGCTCGAATGCGGACCTTTTGTGTCGGAAGCCGATGTTTTACCCCAGGGCCACCGAGCCCCCCTATCAAAGTTAATCATCTCAAACAGAGGACAAGCCTGTGTCCATTGTCTCTGTAATTCAAAGTTGCGTAAAATAGCCGCAATGTGAAACTTGCTTGTTCTTTCCGCCAAAAGAGTCCTATAGTCAAGTCACTTATACTATTATGTCAGGCATAAAAATTACAGGCAGCCATGAAAAATATTTAAAAAAAACGAGGTAAACATCCACTTAGTTATTTTTGAAACAGTGAGTTAAAATAACAAACACGCCTCCTACGACTGACCTAATTTTCCTAGCAAAATATCGATGCAGAAACTTGAAAAAAAATAATGGTTTTGATATCATTGTTCATTCAGTTTTGTTAAATGGTCCAAAACAATTTAAAACTGTTATGGGCAGCATTTAGTTTCTTTGAACACAAACATAAAGAATGAAATTTATTTCTATCATGATAGTTAAGGGTAACAAAGACCACACAAAAAAATCGGTCTTCATTCTTAAGTGACCTGTTTATTCTTGGCTTTAGATTCAGCCCAATGTGTAGCAAAAACTTAAGTTGTGTTAAAGATTTTATTTTTAAATCTTTAAATTCGCATACAAAAGAAATGCGCCTTGAATCTGTCACAGCTCACATCAGAGCATCAATAAACTGGGCAATGTTCTTTTCAGTGTAAGGCACACCCAGTCCAATGTTAACTGTAAGCGTTTTGCGGGTGTCTGTGGAATGTTTGGGATCAAATCCTCGATGTCTTTACAAGATGGACTTAACAGACACTGCCCATGTTGGTAGGCCCTATGATTATACAGCTTTATTATAGTGTTTGCCTACACGAGTTGACGTAAGCCCTAACTGAAAGGACGCGCACTCAGAAAGGTTTGGGGGGGGGGCATTTGGGCGTACATTTTTGTGGCACAGAAATGCATAGCTAGGACTCATCCCTTAAAAAACCCATCAAAACTAACCCAAAACATCTGAAATTTCTACTTTTGTTTTTTTTAGTTTGACCCAGTTCTTACACAACATTCTTCACTTTGGTTGTAATGTGACCGTGGACACTCACCACACACACACACACACACACACACACACACACACACACGCGCGCGCGCGCGCCGAAAACGAAAATCTTGCATGATACTTTAGTTACGCATAGCAACCTGCGGAAAGATGAGTTTAATAAATCGAATTGCTAAAGACTGGCGGATCCACGAGAATATCGGGTCTGTAACTGCTACTATACTGTTATAATGAATATAATATTTCATATAGCATGGGTTTCAAGTTCTCTAGAATTCTGAAGATTCTCCTACAAAGGCAAAGATGTGAGCCGAGAATCGACCGCCGAACCTTCCTGCCACCATCCAGAGAACTAGCGACTCATTAGTATTGTAACCATTGCAAAGAGAAAATAAATTAGCGAATTAAAAGAATAAAAAACCACTCACTGCTCTAAACATTAAACATGTTTGCAAGCAACGTGCTGAATTCCTCTAACAAACTTTCCCTCGGATTTTCTCATTTTACAAATGTCTTAAGGCTGCTGTAATGCGCTTTGAGTCTGTTTGAATATGGACCGGGCGACGAATTTTAATCAGGGAAATGGCCGCTCTGATTGGCCAACAGCGGGGCTTAAGGCCCAAGGGGGATCACTCTAACTGCGACTGGATGAGTCTGCTTGTAATAAGATTTCTGCGGATCATAAAAAAATTAATAAATCCCCAGATATGTTTTTCCCTTTCAGATGAAACATTCATTGATTGGTATTTAATACCATTATTATATGACATAGTCAAAACAAAACAAAACACAAAGCATGTGATAAAGTAAGGAAAAAAAAATGACAGAATACATTTTCTTCGGCGCCATTATAATAATTATAGTATGTGATCAGCAAAGACAATAGTCCTATCACATGTACAACCACTATGTCTAGCACGTAATTATTTATTCTTAGACTCTGTATCGCAACGCACTGTAAACTTACAAACTTGTTGCTTACAATGGACTTCAATGTTATTATTGCAAATTAAAAATTTCATAAATTTTACGACTGTGAAATTCTACCAAAAATCTAACTGATGAGATGTGGTATAGGAAGAAACACTGCAAGATCACAGAGCGCTGTGGAAGAAGACACCATATTCATAACAGGTTTTGGAATAATAACCAGAGTTACCTTGTACGTTTTTCTAGCGTAGTGAGCATTGTATGTATTCCACTCCAAAGGTGACATAGTCTACGTGTATATGTATTCATATAATCGAAGGTAAAAGGTTGGCTAAGAAAATAAGTTAAAAACAAAACAAAACATAAAAACAACAACAACCAAGAATGCTTCTAATCGCATGGACTGGTCTTTTTTATTTGGGGGGAGGATAGGGGTGAGGGGTGAGGGGGGTCTCAAGTTGCTTTCAACGTTCCCTCTCTATCCCTCTCTCTTTTTGTATCTCTTTTTCTCTCTCTCTGTCTGATTTTTTTTCTTCCCCGCTCTTCTTCCTCCTCCTCCTCTTCCTCAAGTCACTCCTCATCTTTCCCTTTGTCCCCTCTGAATGTCAACCTGACGCACCTCACGGGCCCGCGTGTCGTCATCACCAACTGCTCAACTCTTCTCTGCCTGGAACCTCCAAGCTCCACCCTGTCCTCCTGGTATCTCGACTCTCAGGTCGTAATTGCAACGTTATTGTAAGCTTAAGACATCTCGTAAGATATAAGAATTAGACAGTCTACGACGAGTCGTAAGATATAAGAACTAGACAGTCTACGACGAGTCGTAAGCTACAGAGGCGTTGTACTTACGGCCCCAGTCTTTGTAAAGCCCAGAGACCATCATCAGCCACAATTGCTTTTTCTGTTTCCAGGACTAGGGTATCCCTACTGAAGTTACCGAACCATGGTTTAGGACAGTTTTAGGATACCTGTATCACAGATTGTTCATAGCGCGATCCGTCAACCAGTGCGCGTTATTTATACCTAGTCTTACACTCTACACTCAACTCTCGCGTAGAAGTCACGAATCTTATCAAGTTCCCTCATTTGATAAAGCTCCAGAAATGAAACTAGACTTTAAAGATATTCATTGGCTTTCGGAAAAACAAGTTTTACTGACTGCGTGGGCAAATAAGTTGCATAAATATAACAGCAATTGAGCAAACACAACACCCAGACGCCTAACCCTTTTTTTCTCCAGATATTAAAACAAAAGTTTACAAAAACACAAACAAAACAACCTTCAGCTGTTCCCATCTGTTACATGAGTTTTATCCTTCTCCACATTTTATCCTAGATCTTGTGGAGAATGACCATTACACACGCGTGTTTATAAAAAGTAAATTAATGGTACAATGACATGCTTTGTTAATCTTACTTGAAAGGGCTGTCCAACTAGCATTAACAAAGGTCGATACATCTTCAGCCTGCGACTAAGTGTTAGCATAGCCATCATTTTTCTCATGTTGTACAAAGTTGGATTTGATTAGAAACACTCTTCCCTGCCAATTTCAAAGTGCATTGCTTTGTTTTGTTCGTTAAATTGTCTTTTGATGTAGGAAACGGCGTTCACTCTGTGTTCAGTATAACTATTTATTTTGTATTAAAAGAAAAGGAAAAAACCGACCGGACTCTTACGGAGGTTTAACACTGCAATGATTCTCATACATTCAATGCCAAGTGACATCACATGGAACTTTGACAGCCTCCTTCAAAGTGCAATATAACTCTACTGACTTACCGGACTTGTGGACATGATAGTGGTAGGGTGGGGACAAAGACATTTTCACCTACACTCTACAGCCCCAATTCACACGTCATAATTATTGTAGGGATCGTTGCGACAGTACACACACCCTCTTGTTGCAATACAGTTAAGTCATACCGAAAGACGGTGTTTTATTATATACCAAGAAGTAAAATCGAAAAGTTACCCCATCCACCATTGGATTTGTAATGCTTTCGTTATCAGATTCTGGATCGAAACTTGTCGATTACTGTGGATTTTCCTTCGATGCTTTTTGAGCTTAAGATACAATCAGCACACGCTTTAAGTGCAAAACAGTGAAAAAAAATTACAACAGCAACAAACAAATCAGGTAAGCCAGAATTAGAACGAAATAGTTAGGAGTTTAGGATTATCAAACACAATAAGTTTTAAATGACAAGACCAAGAATGCTATCCAACTTTTTAAAAACTTTTCCAGATGTTAAGGATGTATTGAAAATTCCTTTGTCAACTGACTCGTTTCCTTTCTTTAGCATGAACAAATAAAAGAAGACAAAAAATATTCTTCAGGCTATTCCAGTAGACAAAATCCCAAGACTGTTCATCTGCAGCTGTCATTCGAGACACAGGATAGTTTGAACCTGGAATAAAAGCAATATATCTAGTCATGTTGGCAATGCGTGTAATACTATCCTTAAACTTTGCTCTACGTTTTCTCCTCATTACCGAACATTGCGCGATGCTGCTACATGATACAATACTGAGTACCGAGCAGCATTTAATTTAAAGAGAAATAAAAAAATGAAAAACAACAAAAGCAACAAAAAACCTAACACAAACCCACAACGAAACAAAAACAACTATCAGCTTAATGTTGCCATGCAGCAATGTGATGCCAAACACATGTTCATACTGCAGGTATCTTCATGCGCTACAAGACAACAACACACGGGAATAAACCTCAAGAGTTTAAGAAATAAAACAATGGCATTTAAAAAGAAACAAACGCATGGGATCACTCACCCCCTAAACCCAATGTTCCCAATGTCCTGACAGAGCCAACTACGTACAGCTATAAACATCTTTCACTGGGCCCCGTATCAAGCTAAAACATGTGCACTGTGGGGTTTTATCGCGCTCTGTCAAGGTATTTCTGCCCTGAGCTCTAACATTTTTACGCCCATCAAATACTTGTGTTTGTCAGCTCAACAATGTACATGTAGAATCTAGACATCACCGCCTTTATCGCTTCCATGGCGCTTGGCTCCAGCCCAGCCCACATGAGGTGTGTACATTTGATACATACACACACAACAACACACTTCTCTTCCCAACCCCATCTTACGTTCACGTACACAGTTTACGTACACACACACACACACACACACACACTGAGGAGCACGTTCAGCCCGCTAGAGCTAATGGTTCTTTAATGTTTTCCATTGGAAACAGAGACTTTCAGGGTGACTACAATGTATCTAGAATCAACACCATCCAGACGGCAGGAAACAAAAGGTGAGACGGCGCATGCGCAGTTCTGTTTGATGCTGTTGAAAGCTCACAACCTTATACAGGTGAAGAAGTTTAAAGAAAGGAAGTTTTGATGAAAGGTGCGCGGCTGGGTTATCATACATTTTCTGGAGGACAGTACATGTGTTAATATTTAGATAAGTGTATTCTGCTTGTTTGCTTTTTAAATCCAAGAGAGAGAGAGAGAGAGAGAGAGAGAGAGAGAGAGAGAGAGAGAGAGAGAGAGAGAGAGAGAGAGAGAGAGAGAGAGAGAGAAAGAAACTTCATGAAGAGTGCTCTCCCATTTCTTATTTACAATCGTTCTCTTTTATTTTTCTATGAGCAGATTAAACTTTTTGTAGCTATACGTTCAATAATTTAACTAATTAGATTTAAAAAGAGAAATGTGTTGTTTCTAACTCTTCATTATAATCTATTACTTTTCGGTTCTCTCAATGTAACTGGCACCACGGACAAAAAAGCGGAGTTATCATTCCAAACTAGAACACTTCTTACAAGAAAATAAAGCCAACCCAGGAATGTCTGGATCGAAAACGAACTCTTCATTAATCTATTACTATTATCAGGGACTCAATCAACCATTGTTCTGGATCGAAAACGAAAGGTGCACCTGCGAATCTTAGCTGTGGACTCGCCTCTTCTTTGGATAATTCAGGCAATCCACGGGACGTGAATAATTATGTTTCCAGTTTACCTTTTTCTGTTCGCTTTGATTCGTGGACTGACACAATAGTCCAGATCTCCCCGCACTGTCTCATGTATGGCAACACATAAATGTGTCAGACTTTAATCTTGATACCCGTCGCCGTAGCCTTTATAGTTTAGCGGTTTGACGGTAAGCACCAAACTAAACTTAACTCCAGTTGATCCCCGTGAATAAGCTCTGGCGCTGATCATCATCATCAGCTTTAATGTAATATAATCAGAAACACGCCCTTGGACCGGCACATTACAAAACTTGTAGATCCAGGTGTGATTAAAGTTCGTCAACAGTGGCGAGGGAGATAAGTGCTCTGCTTTCACCGATCCATCCTCACCAGTCGTTCATTGTGAGAGATACCTGGGCAACACCTTGATCACAATCATCCTTAACATCGAGGTAACGCTTATCGAATACGCCTGTGAAGATATGATCTTAATATAGTACATATGGCACTCTCTTAGCTTGGATAGAAGATGCTTCTCAACGAAAAGCCACTCACAAAGACTGTTACAGAGAGCAGAGAAAAAAAAAACAAAAAACAAAAAACAAAAACAACAAGATCCATCCTAATGTACAAGAGCCGGAGTGGTATCAATTATTATCTATGGTTGGGTTGACACACGCCTTAAAGTCATACCTGGAGGCATGGGTTTGAATCTTCTTAGGTTCAAGGAAGGACATTTTTGTGGTTTGAGAAAACGTATGTTACGTAATTAAGAATCTGTTTCTTCTTCTCCTTGTTCTCCGATGCTGTTAATGTTACACAGCAATCCCTGCCAGGGCAACACATGCTGCAGATAGGAGTCTATTCTTACAAACTTGTGAAAAGAAAAAAGTTTAGTGGTACATTATTTGAAATAGTTGCAATGTTTTTTAACACACAAGTGATATATTTAAATAGACGAGCCTATAGACAAAAATAGTGTTGAAAGGAAGATTTGAGCATAATTTTCATTCTAAAGTAAGACAGGTAGAAAAATATAGGAAAAGAGAAAAAGAGAAAGTGAGAGATAGAGAGACAGAAAGAGATACAGAAGAACAGATAGGTAGAAACAAGAGAGATAGACACAGGCAAACAGAAGCATACAGTTAGACATATAGATAGATTGATGGATAGATAAGTAGATAGATAGACATATAGATAGATAGATAGATAGATAGATAGATAGATAGATAGATAGATAGATAGATAGATAGATAGATAGATAGATAGATAGAGAGAGAGAATGAAATAGTGTATGTATGTGTGAGTGTGTATAAAATATAATATATTATCTAAGCACACAAATTTTAATTTTACCGTAAACAGCCTGAATAAATAGGCTATCTGGTGGACAGTGGCCCTGGAATGACGTCTGACCATTTTTTTTATTACTGTTACAGTAGTGCATTATGAAACGGCCAATATATTTGAATATTTTGAAATCTATTTCAATGTGGCAACACCGATATTTCTTATATCATCATCGACACATGTTGTTCTTTCCTTAGTGATTTCGCAAACCCTGATTGAATGAAGTCTATGTTAAGTCTCGTTTTCTACATTTTTCTTTTGAGTTACAAGGCTTTGAAAAAGTTATATTTGGAAATAAATATGTGTTTTGTTGTTAGACGCGAGTTAACAAAGAAGGCAGCGACAAGACTACAACAAAACATTCATAAACAAAATCAACAGCATCATTAACATCAGCATCAACACATCAAAACATCAACAATTATTATTAACAACATTGACGGCAACAATAATAAGAGCAACTCAATGACCCGAACAAAAAACAACAAACAAAACAAAGAAACCAAAAATACAATGCATTCACCATCATCATCATCATCATCAAAGAGAGAGAGAAAGAGAGAGAGAGAGAGAGAGAGAGAGAGAGAGAGAGACAGACAGACAGACAGACAGACAGACAGACAGACAGACAGACAGACAGACAGAGAGAGCGACAGACAGAGAGAAGACAGACAGACAGACAGATCGAAACTCTGAAATTTAGAAGTGACAGAAACAAAGAAAATGAGAGGAACCCAGAAGGAGACTAAGTACATGCATTAAACGAATCGCGAAATATGTTACCCTCCAACTCAGAAAGAGGCTGTCAATATTACTAGCTTTCAATGTGGAGCTTAGCACAACCACAATCAATTAGACAGCCCATTAAACAGCAAGTCTTGTAAGGCGATACGTGTTAAAACTGTGTGTAATCCTACATATTGGCCATCTCTCGTGTGTAGCTACACCCTCTAAAGCTGTGGGAGTTACACAAAGTTACACAAAGTTACACAAAGTCCTCACATTCCTGGATGCTGATGTCACTAGACTTGCAAGAATATTGATCAGAATTTCTTTGTTCAAATACACACAATTATATGTTTGCTGTATCATATTCAATAGATGTATAGAAGAAAGAATGTTGAAGTCAATAACAGAGGAATGAAATGTGTTACGAGGGTCATCGTTTTTGGGGGGAAAGGTATGTGTGGATTTTTGTACTTTACTTTCACTTCGATGACTCAGCTTGCTCAAGTGGATGAGTATGTAACTGAACTTGCTTGAAGAGTGGTCAACATGGTATGAGTTCAATTCTTTAAAATAAAAAAGTTAAAGCACCCTCGCAAATTTCTTGGCTAAAATCGATGGCCGAACTTAAAAACCCGCCAGATTTACTGGTCATTTCAGTTACAGTGCGCAGAAAAATAAAATAATTACTGCTATAAACTCTCGGTCTATTGGTTGGTGGTTTCTCAATGTTCATAGCTAGGCTCTCTGGTTGGCAGTGGTCCAGTACTGACGTCTGACCATTTTTTTCTTACTACAGTGCCATATGAAACGGCCAATACATTTGAATATTTTGAAATCTATTTCAATGTGGCAATACCGATATATCTTATATCGTCATCGACACATGTTGTCATATGCTCAGTGATCCCAAAACAACAACTGAATCAACAGCAGCTACAACAGTATTAACAAGACCTTTAAAAGAGACACACACGAAAAGTGAAAGGACTCAACTAAGTCAAAATTTGCAAGAAAACGTTTTTGATTAACTCTCTTCAACGCCTAAATTACTCCATATACCAAAAAATAACACAACAAGAATAGTAAACTGGTTTTTTTTAACTTAACACATTTCATATAAACAGAAGATGAATGAAGATGAAGGAAAGCAACACCAATAACAAAACAGATAAAGAGTGAGATAGACATGGGAGATTTTCATTATACAAAGATAAATCATCATTAAATTTAGCTCTCATGAAAGGTGCGTGCGGAGGAGGGAGGTGTGGGGGAAGAGAAACACAGGATAGAAATATAAATGAAGACGCATATAGGAGTGAGCATGGCACGTGCATTGAGCGCTCGCCCCAAACATATTAGCGCACAGAGGGCTCGGGGTGAGAGGTCCGGGGTTCGGATTAGACTGGCAGATCAGGCGGTCCAGGCTAGAGAGTAGAGCCAAGCCGGGGTTCCGGAGACTAGATTACAGGCAGGATCACTGGATGAAAACAGGCGGAGGGATACTGGATGAAAACAGGCGGAGGGATACTGGATGAAAACAGGCGGAGGGATACTAGATTAAAACAGGCGGAGGGAGACTAGGTCAAACAGGCGGAGGGAGACTAGGTCAAACAGGCGGAGGGGAGTTGGGGGTCTTAGTGCTATGCGTCCGGTAATCCTTAAGGAGAGACAGGCTCTACAGATTAATATCAAAGGTAAAAAATTCTTCTCAAAAAGAGGGTTGCAGTTAAATTATAATTGAAAATTAATAAGGAAGTATGGGCAGCATACCGGTAATATAGATACGCACGCAAAAGCTTGTTCTTCCCCTCCAAACGATTACATTGAATAGAGTGCTCGAAAGAAAAAGATTTTGAATGCTGTACAAATTTAGTTTTGATGACCTCAAGAAACTGATTACGGTATTCAAAACGAGTATATTAGATTTTAATTAAAAACGCAGTTAGATATATAGAAATAGAATGTTATAATCATACGATCCAATGTATAATAATGTATAGAAAGAAGGTTAAATGACTAGATACAAAAATGAATATAGATATATAAATAGATATAAAGATGGAAATAGGTATAAATAGGTAGATAGATAGATCGACAGACGGACAAATAGTGGATAGATAGATAGATTAGCACATGCGTACAGTCAAACACAGCTTATAATGGGAAACAATTCGCAAGCTGACAAACATGCATTGAACTGTTTTTCATGTACAAATGCCCCAATAATAAAATCAAGATGTAGTTATGCATTGAACACAATACACAATCCTTATAAAATATTGTTCAATGAAAAAATAGCCAGGCTCTAACCAGGACACATAAAATCATAGGGTTCAATACAACACATAATGTAGACCTACACAAATCGAACCACTCAATGTTCCTAATCCGCTAACACTATTTATAAACGCGTTACTGCATTAAAAACCTGATCACACGGCGACATAATTACATCGCCGAGTTGAGGACCACCCCAGGTGGGTGAGTCACGCCTCCAGAATCCAATCTTTTCTCGTGTAGACAGCTGGGATACCCCGTCCGTTATGTGGGAGGTGTGAGTGAGTGAGTGAGGAAGTGAGTGAGTGAGGGAGTGAGTGAGAGAATGAGAGAGTGAGTGAGTGAGTGAGTGAGTGAGTAATGAGTGAGGGAGTGAGTGAGGGAGTGAGTGAGGGAGTGAGTGAAGGAGAAAGTTGGTTTCCTAACGTCAAACACCAGCAGCAAGTATATATTGTAGACGGGTCCCAAAACTTACGTCTGGCAATTTTTCGTGTTGCTAATCAGAGACAGCGATGAAATAAGTTGAGTTGAGTTGATTGTTTAACGTTCAACATCCAAAGTAAGCACTGTATAGGCTATATAATTGATGGATCCCAAAGACTGACATCTGACAATTTTACGCGCTGTCACACAGAGACCATAGTTACGGGGATGTAGTTGGGTTGGTTTAACGCCCAACATCAGCACTATGTAGGCTATATTGTGTACGGGTCCCAACTCTGGCGTCTGACAATCTATGTGATGCCACTCATGAGACAGGGCGGGGATACCATGATTACTGCCTTAGCCAGTCACATTAAACTGGCACCGACCCAACCAGTAGGTAGTGCAATCGCCAGGGCTCGAACCTGGACCTTTTACGTCGGAAGCCGATGTTCTACTCGAGGCCACCGACTCTTCTTCGATGCGGATAAAGAGAGTGTAGAACTGTACAGGTCGACCCGAGAGGAGAACCATTATTACATAAGCAATTATACTAGTGAATTAATACGTTGCTTTGGATTGTGGTTTTATGCCATCTTCAAGTTTCGATTTCCCCAAAAAGGATTAATGGAGTGTTTTTTTTTTTACCTTGTCTTATTTCATGTTAAGTGAAAAATTGCACTTAAAGAAGTGAGAATCTTGAAGTTTCAGAGACAGATAGGGAAATAAAGAGAAAAACAGAGAGAGAGAGAGAGAGAGAGAGAGAGAGAGAGAGAGAGAGAGAGAGAGAGAGAGAGAGAGAGAGAGAGTGAGAG
>RQTK01000245.1:525667-536673 GCA_003991915.1 Elysia chlorotica
AAATTTACAGACCCCCCCCCCCCCCCCCCACACACACACATACACTATAGTTGATCTATCCTCTAGGATTTTAGAACTATCACTAAACAATGATAAACTTAGAAAAGTACCTGGACAAAACCTCGCCTCCCCCCCCTCCCCCTTTCACCCTCTCCATACACACTCTCCAGGCGAGGTGATCTACCCTCCCAGGTGTGGAGAGGGGGGAGAGGGGGGCCCAGACGTGCGACTCTCGGGGTGAGTACTGAACAGATCTCGACCAGACACTCACCCGCGCGTGCTTCACATGCCCTGCAAGCCACATGTCTGAGGAGGTAACCGTATAGCGTGAGTTAGGCTGAGGGTAAGACTCCAGTTACACCCAGGACAAGTTCACTCCAGCCTAGAAACTGAGGTGAAAAAAATGTGAAGCATTTGGCTGTTCAGGTATTATTTTAAAGATTTTTTTTTCAAAGAATGATGGGGATCTTTTTTTAAAGATTTTTTTTCAAAGGATGATGGGGTATTAGTTTTAAAGATTTTTTTTCAAAGAATGATGGGGATCTTTTTTAAAGATTTTTTTCAAAGAATGATGGGGTATTATTTTAAAGGTTTTTTTTTCGGAGGGGTGAAATGGGAAGGTTTGGGGGAGGGGGGGGGATGATGGGGTTAAGGTTCAAAGATAAGGTTCGCATAAATGTTAAGGATTATAAGAAATACATCTTTATAGATAGATACATACACAAATGGATAAAGAAATGGATTGACAGATAGGCAAAACACAAATGGATAGGTAAATAGATAATAAATCAATACATATAAAGAAAAGTTGATAGACAAATAAATAGATGAAGATAATGGAGAAAACCTGAGGATAAACGAATTCGGTTTAAAAGGGCGAATTGTTAAAGAGTTTCTCTTATGTTTGTTTTGTTTTTCTTATCGTCCAAAGTCATCACTATAAATGCTATATTGTGGACAGTCTCTAAGACACTGCGGACCGTTAAAATGCACGACGGTGTGTGTTCTGCCCTTTCCTCTCCCCCTCCCCATCTGAGGACAGACTCGACCAGTGTCATTTGACTACGGCTTGGTTGCTTGTGTAAGTCTGTTGATTTAAAGCACCGATCGTGGGATTTGAATCGTGGACCTTCCGATGTAGAGTCCAACACTCTACCTCTTGAGTCAGTTCACCCCCAAGAGTGAGTTATGCCATATTACCTTACACGAATTTAAAAACGAAACAAAACAAAACAATAGAAAATTGTAACAAAAAATCCTTTGTCATACCCTTTTTAAGCATTAACAATAAAAGTTTGAACCATGTTTAAAACAAAATTAAAAGCCAGAGACCAAATCTAAAGATTTTTTAACCCTCTCTACCTCAAGGAAAAAAAGCAAAATTCACGTGATAGACAACTCCTTTGCCTGCAAAGGGTTACATAGCGTGTCTGAGTGAGCGGTGATCCAGGCATAATATAGCTACTCACAATCAGATTGTGATATGGATAGAGAGACTAAGAGAGAAACAAATTAGAGAGAAATGCAAAGAAATTGACACTATGAAAGAGACACCAGGAGAGAGAGAGAGAGAGAGAGAGAGAGAGAGAGAGAGAGAGAGAGAGAGAGAGAGAGAGAGAGAGCATGATGAAGATAGTGGTTGCCTAAGATAGCGCTTACAGCCTGACCTGAGGGGCAAGTCTTCGAACTCAAGTCCCTCTGGCAGCAGATAAAATGTTCAAGTTACACAATATTAATTTGTTTACAGAGATACTAGTTTGTGTGTGTGTATGTACGGGTATGCGCGTGTGTGTTTATATGATACAAGATTGTAGACACACATTGACAGTCAATCAGTATGCCTGACAGAAAGATGGAATGGGTATGGAGGAAATACATATAGCAGAAAACCTCTGTGTTTTAGAAGTGATGATAGGAATATGCACATTATATTGTGTCTCCATACATACGATATCCACACAAACCCTTACTTCTTTATCTACTATGTCAATCTCAATCTCCGCAAAGTGGATTAATAAAGTCATTCTTATCGTATCTTATTCACTAGAACTTTGGTTTTGATGCATTGATAAATTAATGGCTCTCTATTTTCAATTTAGCAAGAGCAGCCAAAATACTTATTTGAAAACTTAATATTGAAAGTTTGTATAGTACAGTATTTTTGTTTTACGCCAATTAAATAAATATTTTCTTTAACTTTCTATCGCGGAGCTGCTAAATGACACCTGGAAACATTCTTATGTAGAGTTAATCTACTTCAATAAGTTATTTTAACCGAGAACAATAATTATGATTCATTGCTTCCTGACGATTATTGCAAAATAATGAAACCCTCGATAACTGCGACCAACAACCAATCATAGACACTTCTTGGTGCAGCCTGAGCTGTTGGGGCTGAGAGACTCAGTCCATGTTGGTTTCTTACGTCAGTAGCAAGGCTACATCGTGGACAGAGCCCAAGACTGACATCTGACAGTTGTATGTGCTGTCACAGACGACACAGGGCAGGCATGCTAGGACTGTGACCTGTCTCAGTCGGGCGCATTATACTGACACCTACCCAACCAATTTGGAACGAAATCAAACGAAAAAACATTATTGATTATAATTTTCGAACTGGGACCTTCCGATAGAAAGACCAACGCTCTATCACCTGCGTCATTTCCCCCCACCCTACTTTTTCAAACATTGGCTCCTCTGAGGGTCTAGCTCTTGGGGCCGAGCTGTCTCAATATCAAATGTTGCGGGTTCAAATCCGACATGACAGGGCCAAAGATTGGACTTAATTTTTCCCCTACTGGTGTTTCCCCCCTGTTTGTCTTTGATATGACGTGAAAAATGTCATACTGAACTCCTATCACCAGCCGTCTAACTGGATACTCAGGAAAAGATAACCGAAGCGTGAGAGAACGCATTAGCGCCGGCTTGAAAAAGACTCGAACTCCCCAAACTATGAAAGGAATCTTTATCAACCGGCACCGAATTTAGACCAAAGTACACCATAAAGTACAGAAATGATATTTTCAGATTTTATCTTCTTTCCTGATGTCACCTACATTACTCCCTTCATGATCTATTCTGTTCTTTTTTCGTCTCCTCTGATACAATTTATTGGGGATATTTTGCCCAACAGTACGGCTTTTAATATCGTGACAGAAAGGCTTATAGGGGGGGCTTAAGGTTATGGTAACCTTATCTATATATGACTCTTACTCTCTAACCTCTCTCTCCCTCCCTCTCTCTCTCTCTCTCTGTCTCTCTGTCTCTCTGTCTCTCTGTCACTATCATAAACTTTCTCTCCCTCTCTCTCCCTCTATAGACATTTCGTCTTCTATTAACCCTTACACATGATACGCATATACATACATGCATATTTGAGTTTTTGTGGAAAGATCTATCTCGGAACAGACAACTTCACCGTGATTCTCACACACATTGCTAGCGACACAGGGAATCTATATGTACAATATTTATCCCACTTATTTATCACGATGGGTGAACAACACTCCCCAGCCACTTAACCCATCTCTCTCCCATGCTCTATAGAACCTAGACTAGGGACGGGACGTCCACCGATCACTGGGAATGATGAAGGACCCCCGGTGGAGGTATAAACTGGGTGCTCGCCTGGCGCCCAGATCTCCTGTGGGTTTCCCCGATTCTCGCCAAATGTCGAGCGTTTCGGATACCGGCGGCCCTCAGCCTGCCCTACTTGAGGGGATCGGGTTGATTTCCCGGGGGATTCCACGGGGCTCGGCTATCATTGCCTCTGTGAGGACACCTCCACATGAAGTGATAGGGCCCCGTCTCCGTGCTATGTTTACAACACTCAGGGGCATGGCCACCTCTCTACAGGGGGTCGCGCCTCTCACCATTATCCTATTAACTTGTGCGCCGATTCCCCTCTCGTATTGTCGTTTTATGTGGCCATTGTGGACGGCTTTTACTGCTCATTATGTTTATTGAGTGCTTTGTTGACCTTCCCAAATAACATGCCTGCACTAACAACGTCTGTCTCACTGGCTACCCCTCTGTATATAATATCTATCCATCTGTGCCTATCTCCCTGTCTGTCTCTGTTTCTCCCTCCCACCCTCTCTCTCTCTCTTTGTCATTTTCTTTCTCTTGCTCTCTCTCCCTCTCTCTCTCTCTTCCGTTCTCTCTCTTTCTCTCTCTCTCTCTCGATCTCTCTCTCTCTCGATCTCTCTCTCCCTCTTCCTCTCTCTCTTTGTCCCTGTCTTTCCCTCTATGTATTGCTCTGTCTCTATGAAGTCTATCCTTCACGCTAAGTTCACAATCCCTTCCCCCTCTCCCTCATACACACACACACAGAAAAAATACAATATAACTGTTAGAACATTAAATAGCTAAAAACAAACAAACAAACAAACCACACCACCATCACCAACAAAACAAATCAAAGAAAAAAAAAAGTTAGAATCCTGTGCACATAACATACGTAATAATGTTGGCAATAAAATGTGACCAGATTCAATTGCAATTGTGTATTTTTTATAACATATTTATTTGGAATTTAAATTTTTGGGGAAGCATGTATAAAACGTTTTAAGGATTCTCCATTCCCCATTAAACTGCGAGAAGATTCCTAAATGGAGTGAACGAACATACAGGGGGTCAGAAATCTCGGAATTGGGTGCAGGGTGGGGGCAAGGGGGGGGGGATAAAATGGTGGAAGGTGCACTATGGGGAACAGGCGATTGGGTCAGTGTGTCCTAATATGGCCTAGAAAGTAGACAGTGCCTTTAGTGGGGTGACCCTGTCTTTCCCTCTATGTCTCACTCTGTCTCTATGAAATCTATGATTCACGCTAATTTCCCAATACAATATATCTGAAAAAACATTAAATAACTAAAAGAAAAACAAAAACACCAAACAAACAAACAAACAAACAACAACAACAATAACACTAACCAAATAAAAAAACCTTAGAATCCCGTGCAGAGAACATAATAATGTTAGAAATAAAATGTGCTCTTCAATTTTGGCGGAAGAAAGTATTAAACGTTTTAAGGATTCTCCATTCCTCATTAAACTGCGATAAGATTCCTAAATGGAGTGAACATACGGGGGGTCAGAAACTCCTGCATTGGGTGCAGGCTGGGGGAGGCGAACGGAAAAATTCTGATCAATTTTGAGCTTTTGTATATGAACTAGGCAGTCATTAATTAAAATTAATATTATGCATATAAACTAGTTAACGTAAGATCAGTTGACCAAAGCAATACGTGCAGGTGCCTGAAGGCGTCTGAGATTAAGTATTATTAATTGGTCGTGCATGCACTGGGTTGAACAAGAAGGAAATGTACACCTCATTAAATAAGACCACCCATGTACACATTTTAAGATCTAAGAATCCGCCCAGTGTACGTGGGAAGGTGTTGCTCAATCGCTAAAGTCTCTAATTCTGAACAACCTCTGATTGATTTCACTGGCAGGTTCAACTGTAGTCGGAAACACAAACTAACTCAATGCCGTCACAACAGGAAAGGGAAATGATTTCCAAGTGCATTGCACAGTGGTATGTTACCTTCAATCACTGTCTTGTACACCCCCTAGGACTCCATGCAATTCTTTTAAGAGTCTGGAGTACCGGCTGAGAATCGAAATGCGGACCTCCAGCTCTCAGTCTCATGCACTACCCGGTTGACATATCGGCACCCTCTCAGTTGGTACCAATAACGGTGGACGAACTGGGGCAAAAGGTAGAGCGTTGGTTTTCTAATCGGGAAGTTGGTTCGAAACCTACGATCAAAAAATAAGTTATTTTTGCCATTTCGTCCCCTACTGGTTAGGTCGATGTCAGTATAATGTGAGATAGGGGTCGCGGTATCCATGCATTGTCTCTGTGTGGCAGCACGTACAATTCTTAGATGTTAGTCTTAGTACCCGTCCAAAATTTAGCCTATATAGTGCACATGTTGAACATAAGGCAACAACTCTGTGGCGTGTGATTTGAAGATTCCGGAGTGTTGGGGCGGGGAAGTATGTCACTGTTCTACAGAAGCACCCATCACACATCTATTACAGAGTTCTGTCTCAAGTCTAGACCGCCGATGCCCGGGGTATCTCCAAAAAAAAATCAATAAATTAAGGCGGCACTGTTATCCCCCGCCCTGTCTCTGTGTGGCACCATATAAAAGATCAGACGTTAGACTCTGGGCCCGTCCACAAAGTAGCCTAAATAGTTCTGATCACCCGCTAAGCAACATACCATCTACTCCTACCTAGAGATCCGACCAGGCTCTGTCCACCCACTGCAGGTTGTAGCCCTCCGTGTTATACTTTCAATTGTCTCTGTTTTGAGCAGCTCTGCCCCATGCCATACCTTTGTGTTCTATTAATGCATGTATCATCCTTTCATCTTCTCACCTGTCTTCCTATGATCTATTTCCGACTCTTGGCAGCCATCCGTTAACTGTTAAGAGTTTATCTTTTGTCTCGCATTCCATCTGCAAACCGTTGGCATTTCTGTTTTTGTTTCGCTACAAACGTTACCATATTTTTCAGCTTTGTCATATAACAGCTCTATTTTTCATTTGGTTATACATAAAGAGAGCTGCCTGTTATTAGGTCGTAGAGCAATATTCTGTTGTCTTGCAGTCTAGCTTTTTACAAATCAGCCTAGGCGACATAATTATAAGCGGAAGAGCCTTAAGTCAATTTAGTCAACGTAGAGTGAAAATACAAGGACTTCATCTCAACAACCCACAATACATTTAAAGTTTAATAATTATTTCGTACTTATGGAAAGCCGCTTTGTGGGAATTCTATCTAAGGACCTTTTGATAAGAACCCTGCGATTTACCAACTGAGCTCCATATCCCCTGACTGACGCTAGAATAATACAAGCTTTAACCTTTACGTACGCACAAGAGAAATCCACAGAGACCACAGCTTAGTTGTTGTCCCATTTTTCTCCGTGATCGAAAAATGATGGTTTATAGTCATACACCCGTAATCTCTGGTCGCAAGAAGCGAAAATCTCTCTTAATAATACGTTACAGATTTTCAATGTGGATCCTATACGTTGATTGGTCCCCCCAAAAACTCTGACAATTATACGTGTGGACACACAAAAACTGTACAGAGATATCAGGACTTTTGTCTAAACTGGTCACAGTAAAAACCGACAACAATCCAGCCAGTTAAGTGCCGAGGCCTGACCTAAAATTATTCATTTTCCCGGTTCTAGTATCGAACCATGTACCTCCATATCGGCAGCCTAATCTTCTACAAATTCGCCAGCTCCCCTCTCTCCCTTCCCCGCCACTTTAACATTATAGTTCTTGGAATTTTTACTTGTTCCAGAAAGAAAATTAAAGTTGTCATAAGAAGCAGAGGACAGCTATTCACTCACTGGCAAAGATATTACTTTGAGTTGGAAGTTTGTTCACTGTACTGAAAACCTTTTAAACCTTTTCTTTACTATGTCTTGAGTTGTCTCAGCGCCGAAAATAGCAGAACAGCACAGCCTGTGAGCAAAGACTTGACTGAAACAGTCTCAGAAGTTTCAAAATATGGATTAAAAGCTAAACACTTTAGGATAGCTACATCTATAGCTTGCTTAACCCAGAACAGTCGAGACTTTTAGAAACCTGTTTATGATTGGTGGAACTGTAACAAAACGAGTATAGCACCGATAATCTTTAGTTCTTCCTTTAAGTGACCTCCTGTTTGTTTTTGTCTCCATTCCTTCTCTGCCTCTGTCGGTTATGTCATAATAATAATAGTAATCATAATAACAACAATAAAATAATATAATAATATTATTAAAAACGAAATCATTCTACTTCACGGTATGAGAAACCTTTCTATAGGATTAATTTGTTTTGATCGCAGATGGTCTTAACGCTACAGTACTAACAAGCTTTCTAAGGTGGCCAATACATACCTTAAACATATAAGCTATGATTGAGAATCACTATGCCGCTTTAAAGATGTATTCTCTGGCTAGCAACAGCTTTATAGACTTAAGAAAAAAGAGACAAAATATTGCTTCAATTTGGTCACTTTTTAAGCAACTTTTTTAAACTTAAAAAATTGTTTTGGTAAAAAAAAAAAAAACAAAAAAAAAACAAAGAAACAAAACAAACGCACGCACACACACACACATATCCACCTTATAATTTGAGAGATCGACAAAAGACATCCATGGTTCCCGTAAAGAAGGAATCTGAAGAATGTAACTTCTTATTAACTCCGCGAAGCCGCTCAAAGCGGCTCGCCATTTGCGGAGGTAGTCAGTTAAAACAGGGCTTGAAGTTAAAGTGTTACATTGTTTCTTTGTTTGTGTGTGCAAAAAGGGATAATATGACCAAAAGAAAAAAGACCAACAAAAAAAAAACAAACAAAAAAACAACAACAGCAACATCAAAACAGATCTCATCAATTTTTCACTTTAAGCTGAATATCTGTGGTTACTGTTGATGTTCCCTGTTCTCTCTCCCCCCCCCCCCCCCTACCCCTCCCACTGAATGAATCAAACCGCGACTAACTGCAGTAAGCCCTTAACAGAGGCTGTAAGAAGTATAATTATTTCAACTTTATACACCCATAGGCTTTCATCCTTTAATGGATGAGGGCGAAATAATGAAATTGTTTAAAATTGATTTATTTACGGTTAATAAGATGTAAAAAAATATATTACATAGATCGGTCTATTACTTTTTCCAGGGAACCTGAGTAAAGTTATTGCCAGTTTGTAAAACAAACAGATTCACATCTAGATTAGAATAGACATATTTATATAGATTACATCTATTCACACAGATTAGGTCTATAGTTTGCTATGATTAGATCTATTTGCCCAAGCAGCCTAGAACCCTCACCCAATTCAAACAATCCTTTGCCACACTTTCTACAATGCTGCTGGTGAATAGATCTAGATACGTCGCCAAAAAAAAAACTCAAAAGAAAGCCGTTCACAATGTCTGCTTGGAGTTTATTTTTGTGGTCGATTTTTCCTTTTGAACAAAAAACACCCTTACACATCACATTCAAAAACTTGTAAAATTATCCTTTTCATTCTTTGTCGATAGAGAGGGTTAACCTGTCATTTCTTAACGTACGTTTTCTTCACTTTTCCTGTTGAGTTCGCACAAAAAGTCTGCTGAGTTATTGCAAAAATTCTTTGCAAAAACTGTGAAGATTAGTTTAATTATTTTTCAAGAAGCACGCCGACAACGCAGACAATGGTGTCGGTGATAAAAATCAGCCAGATTTTTTATACCTTGGGTGCTGCAGAATTGAAGGAATTTGAACTCTCGTGGTCGTAAGTACAACTCAGTGCTAAACTTGCGACTTGTCTTAAGATATGAGAACAAGAAGGCTTGCGGCTAGCTGTGAGCTACCGCGATGTTGTACTTCAGACGTTCAGAGATTTCAAACCTGGAACTCTAGATAAAAAATTCCAGTTCAGCGAGAAAGATTGAGCAGATAATGGTGCTTAGGGTTTATCTCGCTTGGCACACGCTTGGACGGCTTCAAACATACATGTATTAGCTTTTTGGCTGGGTGCAAATATTTAAAAGTTAGAAAAAAAAAAAATGGGAAAGAATCGAAAATACCGAAGGCAAAGGAAAGCGGTTATAGAGATACATGGAAAATAGATTGAGAGGTAATACCTCGAGATTAAGTTAAGGTGAAGGGGGAAGGGATACAGGGGTAGAAATACTTTAGAAACGGTTGGCTGGAAAAGTATACTATAAAATAATAAATACTTAATCTTGTGAAACACCTTGAAAAGGGTCAGAACAAGACACAAAAAGGACATTTTCTGTATTATAAAAGAATTTGAAGCTAAGTATGAAGTTTCATCATTCCAGTTACAAGCTGGAATATTTTGTACGTCAAAGATAAATCCGGCTTGTATTTTGCACTAAAATATTTATTAAAAAACAACAACACTGCTGATCGCCGGGGCTAGAGAGGCAGTAATAGTTGTACATTGGTCAACATCCGTGTAAAGTATTTATCAACAGTCTTTGATATTACATCCGCAAAAAAACATTTCTTCTGGTTAGTTGCGTAATGCCAGTAAAATAATGTCCCTGTGCGTTTTTTCACCCCGCCATGGTCTGATATGGGCACGTTAATAAATATAACGATCGCTAAAGTGCACCGCCATTCAAAATGTCTGTTTCATTGGTTTTTGGTTTGCGATAGATCAAGTAGTGACATCGGTTGGTTGATAAATTTATTCGAAACAGAGCCATATCTGTTCGTATATTTATTGACCTTCTGTACACACCTAGTTTTTGACTGCCTAAAATGTAAAAAAAAAAAATTAAATCCGTTGATTACGATTGATAAATAAATTTGGTACAACAATACCTTGCATTTGCTAACAGACGAAATGCAGCATCCGCCCCAGCCCTCCTTCTAGAACTATCTGTAGTTTCATAAAGCCATGATCAGAGATCGAACGCGATACCTCCAGATTAACGGCAGCTGCTCAGCCACTTGGGCCGCTAAACTCATTTTCTTATACACGATTCAATTTGTGTAAGGCTCTCAGAAGCAAAAAAACACCCATTTGAATAACTCAAGTTATAATTATTCTATAATAATAATTATTGATCTTGAAAACCGAGCCTAGTTTCTTATATCTTTAAGTACACCGAGTTCCTATTTCACAGATTGTTTAAAACCCCCCACAGCATGAAGGTAAAGAAAGGGAGAATTGGTTATGAGGGTGAGAAACGTGCCTTCCCACACGGTAGTGTCCCTGGCACGGTCCATGTCCGGCCAGGCAAGCCGTGCACTGGCGGGTGTAAGTCAACAGTAGGGGGAGACGCCAGGTGAGGGCCTTGCACCAGATGGTGAGGGGTGAGGTTGGAGGGAGAAAATGGTGGAAGGTGCACTATGGGGAACAGGCGATTGGGTCAGTGTGTCCTAATATGGCCTAGAAAGTAGACAGTGCCTTTAGTGGGGTGGGAGATTGGGAAAGCTGGTTGGTGGACACTAGATAAGGGAGATGGAGAGAG
>RQTK01000245.1:537973-554786 GCA_003991915.1 Elysia chlorotica
TTATTATTATTATTATTATTATTATTATTATTATTATTATTATTATTATTATTATTATTATTATTATTATTATTAATATTATTAGTATTATAATAAGTAATCATTGTTATTATCAAGAACATAATTATTTGTAAGACAGGATAAAAACATTGTAGAATAAACACTAACAATTATCAATTAATAATAGACGACACACCCTTTACATTAACACATCCTGGTGGACGAAAGCAGAGTAACCTGCCCAGTTTGTAATAGCCTTTTTATTAGAGCCAGATAACCGCGAACACTGAATAAAGATAAGGCGACATAACCAGTATTTGGATAGCATTGCCTTGCAGGAGGTCGGGCTAAAATCACGGTTTAGTGAAACATGAGGAATGACCTAAGCGGTTCTACAGGGAATTCTTTAAACGGTTACGGTAGTAGAGAGTAAAGAAACGAAAAGTCTATGTTGATGAGACGGTGTTTCTATATTATTTTTATTAGCTATTGGGGTGATGGTCGTGAAGAGCGCTGGTGTGTTATAAGTAGAGCAATGTCTACACAAGATAGTCTAAACTGTGTATGGGTCCCAAACTAACGACTGGCAGTTTTATATGCAATGGCAACTGCAGTGGATATATTATTTAAATGATTAAGAGTGCAAATAATAAAGGGAAATGAAAAAATTAAAAGTCATAACTTGCTTGTGATAATTATTTCGCTGATTGTTTAATAACTATTGGGGTTGTTAACATGAAGGGTTGTAGTCTGAGTAGAGAAGAACACAAAATCTTAAACACTTAAACATGCACCTGAAAAAATTGATAGAATTAAAGGCGAAGAGACCAAACAAAAAAAATGAGAATACCTGAAATGGGGATCAAACCCGCGCCCTTCATGCGGTACTCACTCATCTAGCCAAGACACGACCAAGTACGCTATTTTCACATCCACAGTTTTTTAGTCGTACAGTCCTGCTGCCCGACTATCTGAAATAATGCCTGGAAAATTGAATGTGCTCCCGGGAAGATTCTTGGACTAATAATGCACCTTGTTGAAGAGATAAGGACAAGAACAACTTAATACACACACCGCAAAGGTGATATAAAAATGAACCAATAATCTGGGGTGAAACAAAATAATTTATATCAACCTGTTGGAAGAACAAACTAACAAAAATCTTCTTCCATTACGTAAAATATAATGCATTTTTTTCTTCTATTCTTAACTCTCTCTCTCCCGTATTTCCCAAAGGCCTAACATTATAACCAAAGATGTTAAAGAAGTAAATATTTATATAAACCAACCACAGAACCAGATTGAAAATAGCTGGACAAGTATCTCCATCTACTTCAAAGACTTGTAAATATAACACAAGGACCAGCAAACTACGTTTTAATTTATGACGCACAAATCTATTCCTAGAAACATTTCGATACAAATAACCATTGAGTCGCTTGACTGTTAGTGAATCTTGGGGTTACCGAAAAAAAATCTTCTAATCTTATTGGAAAGTCAGAATTATCATGGCTATCCCGAAAGTATCAATAATATATTTTATGCAGATGTAGTTTCAAAATATGAAACACTTAGATGGAGAGAAAGTAGATAAGTGAGTGAGAGAGAGAGATAGAGAGTGAGAGAGACAGAGAGACAGAGAGAGAGAGAGAGAACGAGCCATAGATAGACAAGAAAAAGACAAAAAAAAAGATGTTGTGACGAAATAAAGATAATGGGGAACGAAGAGACAAGGGGACCGACATAGAGTGAGGTAGAAGAGGAAATAAAATCCCAGAAAGGTAGAAATAGAAATAAAACCTTACACAACCCAACAACAAAAAGCAAAATAAATAAAGACGCAAGAAAAAAATAGTTAAAAAATACTAACCAAACAATAACATAGAAGTTATAACAAAGAAGAAAAACAAATAAACTAAAAGTACATAATAATTTTGTAAACCCCCTTTTTGCACTCTTAATTTGAACTAAAACTTCAAAGGCTATTTTCTCTTTCGGAATTCGGAATTGAATTCCTGAGGTAACCCCAGACAAAGGCACTGGAGACATTGCGGGTGAAAGACTAGACTTTGTACCAGTGATAGGAAACTCACAAAAATAGACACTGATAGTGACAAAAGAAAAATAAGATAGAAGATTGAACAAAAATCATTACGTGGGCTCACATATGCTACAATAGCATTGAACACTGCTGGTTATTTTCAAATTTCTTTGCGTTATACATCAGTGCATTATTATTATAAATGCAAAACATTTTTGTATCAAAATATTCAATTATCACGATTGTATGACATTGTTAACATTTTACTTCTAAAAAAAATACATCTATATTTATAACAATATATCTGACTATGCTAATAAGCTTATAAAGATAATAGGAATTATTAAGACGAAAACAAAAATAAGAAAGAAGACTGGAAAAAATCGCGTGGGGTGCCAAATATCATTGACTATTGCTGGATATTTCAGTTTCTCTAGGACAAAAGATCGACACATTCAAGATGAAAGGATGAGATTTTAACCTTATCAACCTTTGAGAGGATTTGCCTGTTTCCCGTTATTTTTGCGTGGGAGATAAGACGGCTATTTAAACGCGATTACGCGAATTAAGAGTCTTGCAATGCTATTTAATAACGTAATTAAGCGTCTTCTTTCCCCCTCACACACACACACGCATACACACATACACACACACACACACACCCACACACATACACTCTCGCATACGTTAAGATTTAATAATAGTTATTCTAAGTCCGAGAAATGTTCATCAGTAGCATTTCTGAACCCTGATCTTAATATCTTCATACCAATCAGCGATTGAATAATTTTCCATTTTACTCCATGTATTAGGCCTATAGATTGAATAATTGCCCATTTTACTCCATGTATTAGGCCTACTGTCTTATAAAGTGGGAGCATCACGGAAACAAACCAGGAGAGGAGACAATGGAGAGCCTGCTGTCATTGTTCAAGCATCAGGAAATGTATGATCACACATGATAAACAGAGAGAGAGAGAGAGAGAGAGAGAGAGAGAGAGAGAGAGAGAGAGAGAGAGAGAGAGAGAGAGAGAGAGAGGAGAGAGAGGGAGAGAGAGAGAGAGGGAGAGAGATGGAGAGAGAGGGAGAGAGAGGGAGAGGGAGTGAAAGGGATAGAGAGACAGAGAGAGAGATAGAAGACAGAGAGAAGACAGAGAGAAGAGAGCGACAAGAGAGAAAAACAGAAGGAGAAACAGAGAGAGGGTGAGAGAGAGACAAGAGAGAGAGACATAAAGAGAAACAGAGAGAAAGAGACACACACACACAGAGAAGAAGAAGAGATGGCATGCTTTATAATGATAATCCGATTCAACAAAGAAAAGTGATAAAGAGAATAAACAAACAAGTGCAAACAGAGCGAGGACTGAAGCGATCCCGGATTAAGCTGTAGGTGAGCATGCTGCGACAGACGAGCTGACGGCTTGAGGCGAACATTCCGGCGGCTTGACTCACCTGTGCACGCGCTAACCACGCGACCACACAAACAAACTCACGAACTCACACTCTGTCTGTCTGCGCTTGCTTTCTACTCACCCTTCATCTCCTTCTCTATATATATACCTTTCTTCTGGTCGTGTTTGTCATTATACACGTATCAATCTCTCCAGTGACTAGTCTTCGGCTGTTGAGATCTGCATAAAACTGGTCCTGTCTTTGTTGCAATATTATTTTGTTTTGTCCATGTTACTATAGCGGCCTACTTCTGCCCCAACTGCAGCATCAGCATAAACAACATTAAAATTCTTTTAAGTCACGTGTATTATATCTTATTCTGTGAATTCTTTCACGCATTCTTTATCAAGTTCTTTATTAAAAAAAAAGAAACAGCTTCCTGTTGCATTAGATATTATTCTGCACCATGACAGCTTTAACAGTAACAATGATATCCTATTGATTTATTATTTATATCAATCATCGCCAACCTACCTGTCTGTCGGTTTTTTCATCCACGCTTTTTTTCAGACACTCTTTCAACATCAACCCATTTCTTATATCGGTTATTTGATTTCATGACCTTTTCCCTTTCACTCACTCTGTCACTATCTGTTCGTTTGTCGGCATGCGTATCTGTCTCTCTGTCTGTCTCTCTGTCTTTCAATCTGACCCTTTGTCTCACATAAGTGTGTGTGTGTGTGTGTGTGTGTGTTTCCACTACCCCCTTGTTTCTCCCTGGACTGTTTATAGCAGTATTTCACAACATCAACAGTAAGTTTTCGTGTTTTCCCCATGTCTCCAGCCCCGCGCTGAGGGCCCCTGTCTGTCTGTCTGTTTCTTTACCCCTGACGCGTCTCCCACTCTCTGTCCTCCCCTGTTGTTTACAAAGATCCTCAAGCCGACAAGTGAAAAGCCCTTTCACAGAGTGTCTTTGGGTCTTGCCGAGATGTGAGCGAGGAAGCTGTAACAGTCCACGGGCATCAGCTGATGTGAGTGAGGGAGTTGTAGAGTTGAGTTGGGTCGAGTTGATTGCTTAACGTTCAAAGTCAGCACGATTATATGATATATTTTGGACGGGCCCCCAGACCGATGTCTGACAAGTTTATGTGCTGCCACTCACGATACAGTGAGGGGAGAACGGGTAGACGCACAAACACGGCGTAGCTTACGTCTATTCGTAAGCCTTCGTTTTCTTATAATGTTACGACGAGACGTAAGCTACGTCTTGTTTGTGCATTCTATCCCTGGACTCTTGCCTCAGACAGTCACATTATACTGACACTGACTCAACCAGCAGGGGGCGAAATCCACAAATAAATTTTTGACAGATCGTGGGTCTCCCACCAGGAACCTTCCGACCGGAAGACCGACGTTCTAACACTGAGCGCTAAAGTAGTTATACCGTTGATGAAAAAAAAAAAAAAAAAACTAGGTTGGGTCAGTGTCCCTAAAATGTGAACGGCTGTGTTCTGATATCCCCACAATGTCTAAGTGTCGCAGCACTTAAAACTGTCAGACGTTAGTCTTGGTACCCTTCCACATTAATTTAAAGACTTGCTGCTGACGATGGACGTTAAAAATCTAACTTCACCCCCTACAAAATAATATCACTGCTCATACTCAATTAGAAAAGGGATAAAGAAAAACAATGGTTGTAATGGCGCTTATAACATTAGTGGCCATAAAGATTGAACAGGTGATTCTCGCAATCTTCAAGGATTGGCAATTGTATAAACAGTTTTTCTAATTAAGCATAGCAAGAGGTATGTACCCCTGTGTAAATGATGAAAGATCAAAGTTACATTTGTTAAATTTTTGTTGCTTAAATACCAGTGAACCTAAACAGACATAAAAGTAAAACCCTACAGACATAACTAAATATGTGAAGTATAGATGAGACATCAAAGAAACACAATTATGAAAAGAGTTATTTTGGGAAGTCGACAAGACCCGCAACTTTGAAGATAGGTTTGGCGTCAAGCGCTTTTTACGCAAATTACTGATTCCCCTAACTCTAGACCTACGTGCTAATGTGATTGTGCTTTTTGTTGGTGAATATCTTTACATGTCAGAACCACAAAAGTCTAGACAGCCTCAAAAATAAAGGGTTTTAAAATGTAAAAAAAAAAGTTTTCTAAGTGTAGCAATTATCCTGATTATATTTGTTTCGACAAATTTTCAATAACCCGTGCGTCTTAATTAACCCTTACACTTCAAAAGTGTTTCAATAGTTTTGGTTTAAACTTTCTTTTTTCTTTGCTAGTGTAGGAAGTCCTTCCATTCATATTCTGAAAATTATTAATTTTAAAAATTTTCACTGAATATTTTTTCATTATTAAAACCTTTAAAAACCCACAGTTCTGGCATTTAATTCTTTTCCTTAAGAGTACATTCATTAATCTGAAAATAAGGAGACTAAACAATGTACCGAACTTTTACTTTTGCATTTGGAACCAGAGTGATTTTAAACACATGCATATTCTCTCTTTTCAAACTGTAACAATATTCTTAATGTTCTTGTTTTGACTTTTCGACCTGTTGTTGCTCGAAAGATGAATTCGTGTCATACACAACCGCCCATATCCTTGCCAGTCGCCATGTGAAATTCGTTGTTTGTTATATTTCAGTTTATGAACATAAACGATACAAACTGTTGATTGAATCGAAACCGAATACCAACTACCACTGGCTGGTACGAGTACAAGTAATCGCACATGGCGATCCGAGAAAGACAGACGATAGCAAACAATGAACAAAGACCTTTTAGGAAGAAGAGAAAACAATAGAATGTTGTTGTACGTTTATTTTTTAAACAGTGTACGTAGTTATATCGATTTAACATTTAACCGTCTTTGTAAAAATAAATATAATTTTCTTATATAGGTTGTAAGAAAATAACACATTTGAAAATAATTATGTTTAAGCAACCCAGCATCTACTATATCCGTCAAATTTTGAAATGGATGGCAAGATAAGACAAGAAAAAAATGTTGGACGTAATGGAAAAATCTGAACAGTTGCACAGAAAGCAATCGCCCTCCCTATATACCTATACCTGTTTCGCTTACACAACGCCCAAATTTCTCAAACATCTCTTTTATTTTCGCACCTACTATATGTTTGTTGTATAGTTCCTATATTTTCATTTCTTTATTTATTTGACGAGAGTTTTACGTCCACCTTGCTCTCTGATAGAACTTAAGTTCTCTTTCTTCTGAACTAACTTTAGTCTTTGATAATAAAACTTGTGAACACAAAGAAAAAGGTTGGGCAATTTCTTAAGAAAACTCAATTTAGCCAATAGAATCTCCCTCTTCCACAGAAAATAATAGTAACTGCTTTTCCCCCCCATATCGTACGTTTATCGGGATTTTCCCAATCCCAGTCTCCAATATTTCATTTCTCCCTGACTGATGCCATCTCGATGTAGGTCCAGTGTTGGCCGCCCTGGCGCTGGGAGCGGTAAAGTCCGTCTGGTCCGTGGACCATCCATCTCCCAAGACAGCGTTTAATACACATGGCCAGGCAAAAACTGCGGATAATCAAACTCGTTTCGCCAGCTTTCCAACTGAGATCAGCAACACTGACTAGACATCGAGAAAGAGAGAGAGAGAGAGAGAGAGAGAGAGAGAGAGAGAGAGAGAGGGAGAGAGAGAGAGAGAGAGAGAGAGAGAGAGAGAGAGAGAGAGAGAGAGAGAGAGAGAGAGAGAGAGAGAGAGAAAGATCGAGAGAGACCGAGAGAGACTGAGAGAGATCGATAGATCAAGAGATCGAGAGAGAGACCAAGAGAGATCGAGAGAGAGACCAAGAGAGAGAGTGAGAGAGACTGAGAGAGAGAGAGAGGGGAAGGGCGAAAATCTAATCAAACTGGGCTGGTCGATACTCATGTACTAACGCCTCAAAGGTCCGTAACACGACTTTTTACCAACTCTAGTGGGATTTCCCCGAAATATTGCTGATAAGACCTGAATAAAAAGTTGATTGGTTCTCTTGGTAACACCTCTCTTGGACATACTTAGAGCGAGGCATACACATAAAAACTACGCCCTTTCAATAAAATAAAAAAATGGTAGACTCGTTTTTTGTTATGGTTACCAAGCGGCCCACGGCGTCTACTGTACATTTATTGAGCAACCTCTTTTTGATGAGCTGATAAGCCTAAGAAACAAACAACTCGTCGTTTTCTTCATTTTCTGTTCTATGAGAGAAGAGAAGTTTTTACAAAAATGTATAAAGGCCTACTTATCCGAATGTCCAGAACAAATAATTAATAATAATAAGTATGATAATAATAATACTAATGATGATAATAATAATAATAATAATAATAATAATAATAATAATAATAATAATAATACCAGCAACAACAACAACAACAACAAAAACAACAACAACAACAACAACAACAACAACAACAACAACAACATTGATTTTGATACATGTATACATCTATGTTTGCAAGAATTAATTTTGCTGAACTGTAAATCTAATACATAGATTAAAAATGGCAAAAATTATACAGAAGACATATGCAATTTGTTAATTGCATAATATACTTCTAATAGGTTCTAGTTATCGGGACTAGGTGGAAACTATTGACTTCTATTTCAGCACTTAACTTATGCAGATCTCTATAGCGTCACCTTATAGCGTCACCCTATAGCGTCACGCTATAGCGTCACACAATAGCGTCCCCATAGCGTCACCCTATAGCGTCACCCTATAGCGTCACCCTATAGCGTCACCCTATAGCGTCCCTATAGCGTCACCCTATAGCGTCACCCTATAGCGTCACCCCCTGAACACTGCCTTACAAGCAAACATTATTCTGGCACTAAATAGCTATCTATATCATTGATCCCACTTTGGGTTATCTGTGGTTTTTTGTAATGTGTGTAAAAAATGTATTCTATTTTCATATTTCATAAAGAAATGTTGCTATTTAAGGTATTTAAGAACGACCAGTAAGCCGCTGAACGTAACTAATATTAGCTATAAGAAGCATAATAATGTTTAAAAAGACAAAAAGAAAAAGACGCCATTTCATCACTGTAATTAAGCACAACATTTGGACAGATTTATTAACAAAAGTGATCTTTTTTATGTGAATCGATCATGTGTTACTTTAGCACCAATTTTGTGAGGGTCCATGTTTGTTTCGTGTATGATTTATCTTAGAGCTAAAATCTTAGGTAGCGCCAAGCAGTGTATCCTTTTTAAAGTTGCAGCTTCACCAGAAGTAGGTCTAGTTCAGGTTGATGAGAATGATATTTTTGTTCGTATTATTTTTGGGTATGTATGAGGTGTGATCTATAGAGAAGCAGAGTATATATATATATATATATATATACATAATCTCTGTCTGTCTGTCCATTTACGTTGTTAAATAACCATATCCCAAACCCTACCAATAAATCAATCAATTAAATAATCAGTCTTACCAGAAAGAAAAAAAATCGACCCTTCATACACTAGCAAGCCCAACGAACTATTTAGTACACAAATTGAATTAATACATAGACTGGTTTTATTTTTTTTTTCTTGCTTTAAATTTCTCAGATAACTTTCGATTTTAAAGGCATTACATCTCTCCATAATCTACCTTTTTCCTCTTTCTGTTTTCCACCGAAGCCTTTTTTTCCACCATCCTTAATCTCTGATTTTATTTCTCTCTGTACTTAGTTTCTCCCCACCCTACTTTTTCGCCTCTTTGTGTGGTGATTTATTTTAAAATGGACGTATTCCTACATTTTTATCTCTGATTTTATTTAAAATATTCATCTTTTTTTCCTTTTTGTACCCCTGATATATCTATCTTCGGCGCTCCGCTTTCTTCATGAATCATTTCTTTCTTTGTCTGCTCATTGCCTTGTAAGTATATTTATTTCTTTCTATTTTTCACAAATCACTGGTCAAGATAACCTCCACTGTGTTCAAATATAAAAACGGATGTTAGGCCAAGAGCCTTCTAAAGAACATCGTCTCAAATCCTAAGAGCAAACACAGTTTCACAGCTGTGCATAACATTTTGAAGCTAGGCGTGTTTAATATTCCCGTTCAATATTCATACGCACCGTCCATACCAACGTTTAACCCGAAACCTCAACATTGCGCTACGATTGTTTCTCTCCCGGGGTTTTAGAACATGGCAAACAGAAGGTGACGCGAAGCCAAACAAATCACGCGAATGGCTGGCGTTGAAATTTAACTTTGTTAGATTTTGATTCCAGATTGTCAAAGATTAGTGAATAATATTTCTATGTCTTTTATTTCTTCAAAACTAATGTTATTCTATTGTTTAGCTATTTACCTTTGAAGGTCATTGTCCTATCGAAGGCAACACGTGGGATAGTTATAAAAAGACTAAGGCATGGGTTTTAATATAATCTGTAAAGAACACACAGACATTCAATATCTTTTTTTTCTATTTGCTAATATGTAAAAATAAAGATTATTTTTCTCCATTTAGGGGCTGGGGCGATAGCCCTTGGGTAGAAAATCTGTTATTGGCGCATGAAGTCCGTGGTTCGAGCCCCACTCTGGCGACTCGTACTGGTTGGGTCGGTGTTAGTATAATGACGTGATAGGCTGAGACAGGGCCATGGTATCCCCGCACTGTTTCTGCGTGGCAGCGCATAAACTTGTCAGACATTAGTCTTGGGGCCCGTCCATAATATAGCCTTTAGCATGCTGACGTTGGACGCTAAGCAACACCGCTTACTTCTCCGTTTAGGGGTTTCAGTTTAAGCCGTTTAGTATTGCGCCGTCTTTCTATTCCCAGCCGCGCTAGAAAGCGGGGCGTGGGTGGGTGGTAGGGATTGCAGTTTGCAGCAGTTGTATCCATCTTTGTATCCTATTACATGTATTAAATTGACTAAAGGTTTTGAGAATTCGAGATTAATAATGCCAGAAACAAACGAAACACAGCTCAGTCCAATCAACATCGACGCCCCCGTTAAGACACATCGAGGTTTTCTGAAAATAACAGGCAAAATCACCACACCGAACAAACAAATATTCGCAATTAGATTCAAAATGAGCCTTATCATTAAACTATTAGGCAGAGTTTGAACATTTGACATTATTGTGCTGGTAGGATAGTAGGCTGAGCAAATAATACTCTCTGATATTAGCCTGTCCTAACTGTTATAATAACTTAAATGAAATAGGTCAGTGTTACTCTTATGATACAATATTGATTAACTTTGTTAGATTTTGATTCCAGATTGTCAAAGATTAGTGAATAATATTTCTATGTCTTTTATTTCTTCAAAACTAATGTTATTCTATTGTTCAGATATTTACTATTGAAGGTCATTGTCCTATCGAACGCAACACATGGGATAGTTTTAAAAGACTAAGGCATGGGTTTTAATATAATCTGTAAATAAAATACTCTCCCCAAGTTAAGAACACACAGGCATTCAATATCTTTTTTTTTCTATTTTCTAATATGTAAAACTGGAGATTATCTTTCTCCACTTAGGGGCTGGGGCGACAGCCCTTGGGTAGAACATCTGTTATTGGCGCAAGAAGTCCATGGTTTGAGCCCCACTGTGGCGACTCGTACTCTATTGTTTGGGTAGGTGTTAGTACAATGTGACTGCGCCATGGTATTCCCGCACTGTTTCTGTGTGGCAGCACGTACACTTGTCAGACGTAAGTCTTGGGGCCTGCCCACAATATAGCCTTTAGAGTGCCGACGTTGGACGCTAAACAACACCACTTACTTCTCGGTGGAGGGGTTTCAGTTGAAACCGCATAGTATTGCGAAGTCTTCTTATGCTCAGCCGCGCTAGAAAGCGGGGCGCGGGTGGGTGGTAGTGATGGCAGTTTGCAGCAGTTGTTTCCATCTTTGTATCCTATTACTAAAGTGACTAAAAGTTTTGAGAATACGAGCTTCATAATGCCAGAAATATACGAAACACAGCTCAGTCCAGTCAACGTCGAGCCCTTGTGAGACACATCGAGGTTTTCTGAAAATGACAGGCAAAATCACCGCACCAAACAAGCAAATATTCGCAAATAGATTCAAAGTGAGCCTTATTATGAAACCATTAGTCCGAGTTTGAACGTTTGACATTATTGTGCTGGTACGCTAGTAGGCTCAAAAAACTACTCTCTGAGATTCACCCTGTCCTAACTGTTATAATAATTTAAATGAAATAAATCAGTGTTACTCTTATGATGTCAATATCGTGTTCACCTTTTAGCATTTATCTTTTTTATGAGTATAAAAGTGATCTCTTTCAAATCATAATTAAAGTTAAAACAGAATGATAGTCAGATAGTATATTATGTTTGGTATTGAATTACACATTGTTAAAGCACACTGACCCAATTGTGCCAAAAATTTTAATGACATAGTTAATTTTAACCTCAAGTACAAACGTTTGTCTACTTCGGAACGTCACTGCCTGTTATACTAGAACGGCTGGGGCAACATGCAATCTAAAACATGAGCACAGACACAACTGTAAATAGCACGAGTTTGTTTGTTCAGTATTAGACCTAGTAGTCATATTAGTAGGAGCAAGGCTGCTCAAAATAACCTTTTAATTACAAAACAAATATTTCTGGCAGTCTCGAGTAAAAGCCACAACAGCAGCGCTACTTTAATCTAAAACTATAAAAACATCACTATTACAAGAAAAATCAATTGTGAGTAAAATAGTCAATACATGAAACAGTTTTAAATCCTCAAAGCCTAAATTGATTAATAGAAATATTAATCATTAGATCAGCGCTATATTGTTCCTTATGAAAATTTAAAATAACAAGTAAGGGAGTAATTATATCAAATCATATTCATAATGTGATGATACCATTTCCTGCATCATAAAAAACAAACTCTGCTGGTTGTACTAGCTGAGCGCTTAGTGTTTATTGGACTAGGTGATTACTCGGTGTTGTATAAACTATGTGAGTACCCCACCCTTATTGAACCAGGTTAATACTGAGGGATTATTGGACTAGTTGAGAACTCAGTACTAACTAAACTAGGTGAGTATTCAGTGCCGATCGGAACGTGTGTGAAGTCGGAGCTGGTCTATGTGAGTACCTATTGTTGATGTGAGTATTTAGAACTTATTGGACGAGATGAGTACTCATTGTCGATTAGGCTAAGGGACTAATCTCTGCCGGCTGGATAATGTGAATACTCAGTACTGTTTGCGCTAGGTAAGTACTCAGTGCTGACTGCAATAGGTCATTACTTAACTCTGATTGGGTGAGGTGAGTACTAAGTGCTGGACTAATTAGGTTAATACTCATTGCTTAGTGAGTGCTGATTAAGCTAGATAAGTAATGACGACGTAATGGACTGTGTGAGTACTCAGTGCTGATTGGGCTAGGTGAGTACTGAGGACTTATCGAAGAAAGTGAGTTCTCGTTGGACTTTGTGTGTACTCAGAGCTGGACTGTGTGAGTACTCAGTGCTGATCAGACTAGGTGAGTACTCAGTGATGACTAGACTAGGTGAGTACTCAGTGCTAACTGGACTAGGCGAGTACTCAATGCAGACCAGACTAGGTGAGTACTCAGTGCTGACTGGACTAGGTGAGTACTCAGTGTAGACTGGACTAGGCGAGTACTCAATGCTGATCAGACGAGGTGAGTACCCAATGCTGATAAGACGAGGTGAGTACTCAATGCTGACCAGACTAGGTGAGTACTCAATGCTGATCAGACGAGGTGAGTACTCAGTGCTAACTGGACTAGGCGAGTACTCAATGCTGATCAGACGAGGTGAGTACTTAATGCTGACCAGACTAGGTGAGTACTCAGTGCTGACTGGACTAGGTGAGTACTTATCGCTGACTTGGACGAGGTGAGTAATTAATGCTGATCAGACTAGGTGAGTACTCAGTGCTGATTGAGCTAAGTGAGTACTCAGTGCTGACTGGACTAGGTGAGTACTCAGTGCTGACTGCACTGTGTGAGTACTCAGTGCTGACTGGACTAGGTGAGTACTCAGTGCTGACTGGACTAGGTGAGTACTCAGTGCTGACTGGACTAGGTGAGTACTAAGTGCTGATTCGACTAGGTGAGTACTCAATGCTGACTGGTTTAGGTGAGTACTCAATAATGATCAGACTAGGTGAGTACTCAGTGCTTTAAACATCAGTGAGTAATGTTCTCTCACTAGCTTTACACCAAGAACAGGCAGAATCTCCAAAGATGCACTCAACCAGACATGCCCACGGTTTGGACCTGCATTATCTCGTGTCATCCAATAATTGGTCTGGGGAAATTAGAAGCAAAGATCAAACGAAAACAAATTGAACACCGCTGGAGGTCTCTTTTGTTTTTGGCTCTCAACAGAGAACATAGAAACTCGTCTAGATTAAATTTGCATGCAACATGAAATATGAAGTGAGGTTCGCCAGGGCAAAGTTTTTGACCAGATGAACGAGGCTTTTTTTAAGGGCAATACCGCCTTCGAACGTTTTTAGCTAAAATCCTAGTTTGCAGGTGGCTCTCATCTTTTGGGGGAAATGAATTACGTTTATTTTCCTTGTTTTGTTTCTTTACCCCAAAAAATCCTAACAAAGATATCAATCCTGTGCACATAGACACCCACGCGGTTCCACATATAGGGATGCCTTTTTCTTTCACACTAGTATAAAATTTATATTTCTAAATATTTTAGTGGAACAAAATACAGGGCTAAAATTATGCTTGTATTACTAGTTAGAATTTAGACCGCATAATTATGTAACATATATAACTTTAAGATTATTAGAAAAAAAAAACGATGATCCGATCTTTGATTATTTGTATGATCACGCTTTCAATAGAATAGCATTCTATTTGGAGACCAGCTGAGGTTTGGACCACGAACAGTCCAAAGAAAAAAAAAACAAAAACAAACAACAAAAAACCCCCACAAAAAACAACAACGAAAAACAAAAAACAAACAAAACAAACAACAACAACAAAATCGCCACAAAATGTTTTAACTATCCAACGATATGCTTAAAGAAAAATGTCTGCATGCCTTTGCCGTCTCCCCCCCCCCCCCCCCCTCCTCCCTCTCTCTCTCTCTCTCTCTCTCTCTCTCTCTCTCTCTCTCTTTCTCTCTCTCTCTCCCTCTCGCTCTCCTTCCCCTCTCTAAACCCATATCCCTTTCCCTTTTTCTCTCTCTATGATATTGGAAATTGAGTGTGTTTCAATGACAAATGAGCCAGCGACAAAATAAACCTTACCTTTTACTTAAGACTGCACACTACTGTCACCAAATGACAACACCTAAGCCGTACCAGGGGCCATAAGTACAAAGTTGTGGTAGCTAACGACTGGTAAGCCTCCGTATTCACTCTCTCTCTCTCTCTCTCTCTCTCTCTCTCTTTCTCTCTCTCTCTCTCCCTCTCGCTCTCCTTCCCCTCTCTAAACCCATATCCCTTTCCCTTTTTCTCTCTCTATGATACTGGAAATTGAGTGTGTTTCAATGACAAATGATCCAGTGACAAAATCAACCCTACGTTTTATCTAAGACTGCACACTTCTGTCATCAAATGACAACACCTAAGCCGCACCAGGGGCCGTAAGTACAACGTTGTGGTAGCTAACGACTGGTCGTAAGCCTTCGTATTCGCACATCTTAAGACGAGCCGTAAAGTTACAACCAATTTGTACCTACAACGCCAAACCTACTTGAACATTTCATGAATCACCAGATGGCGTAGAGGAGCGACCTGACCCAACCTGTGAAGCTCCCCTGCCCCACCTTTACCCTCAGGCTCTTCTCTTTTCAAGACACCCCACAGACTTCTATTATGCCGTATTTTGCCGTTCAGATCTATTAATAGAAATCTATGAGACACTCACACCCCAGGTCTGGCACTGCCTCCACATGCACTCACCCATGCAGCTTAAGTGCACGCAGTCACGCGTTCTGTCTACAGGGTACAGGTGGCACCGAAAGATGGGTAGGGGAGTGTATATGTGTGTGTGTGTGTGTGTGTGTGAGAGAGAGAGAGAGAGAGAGAGAGAGAGAGAGAGAGAGAGAGAGAGAGAGAGAGAGAGAGAGAGAGAGAGAGAGAGAGAGAGAGAGAGAGAGAGAGAGAGAGAGAGAGAGAGAGAGAGAGAGAGGAGAGAGAGAGAGAGAGAGAGAGAGAGAGAGAGTGTGTCGTAGCATGTCAATGTTGGCACTTTTCTCTCTCCTCCTTCTGTCTTCTCTTGCACTGTCATCATGCTATGCAGATCTAGTCTTAGCTCAAACGATAGAGAAAAATTCAACGTGCCTGTTAGAAGCAAAGTTAATAAGTGTTATCAAAAACAATTATTTATCCAATAGCAGAAGATCCGTCAATGGACACTATTTTTTTCGGCCTTGCTTAGAATTGAGTGGATTACGGGTGCTCTTACATTGCTGTGACACAATCTTGACAAAGGCTTTCCCTACAAAAGAACTATTTTGGGTTTTAGTTCAGTGTTTCCTACAACACAACAAAACAACCATTCTACCGCTTTGCATTTTAACGACAATATGATACTATTTTACTGTGAATCTCAACATAAGATTACTTTCATTATGTGACTATATGTAGTGATAAGTCACGACAGAGCTCTAATCCAGGATGAATCTCAACATTAGATTACTGTCGCTATGTGACTATATGTAGTGTATTAAACCACTAAAAAGCCCTAATACGGCTATACACTTTTTCATGATCAAATTTACATAGCACTGTAATCTTTGTTAGTGTTACCGCCACGGCGTTTTCCCAAATGTCATACTAGAAAACTAGGAATACACAAGATGCGATTCGAACCTCACGCCTAACGAACTCATTCCCTAGCACTAACCGATTGACAAACCAGGGTCCCCAGAGGACGGATTGGCGAACTCGCTCCCATATCAGGAGGCCCCCGGTTCGAAAAATATCGGAACATTGTATGTATTTGTGCAATTAGAAATTCTTTTGGTAGGATTGGTGTCAATACATTGTGACTGACTGAGACAGAGAGTCTTGGTATCCCCGCACTGCACTGTCTCCTTGATGCAGCACGCACAATTGTCAGACGTTAGTCTTGGGACCCGTCCACAACATAGTTTTGCTTCTGACGCTGGAGGTTGAAAGACCAACTCATCCCAACCCAAAGCACTAACCGATTAATCTATATCCGCCCCCCTCCCCCTGCCCCCCAAACACACACACACACACACAGTCCACAGTTCACGTCCGTATTAAGTCTTGACAGAATTCAATTGTCTGCCTGTCGAGACCGGTTCTGGATCAGATGAGACCCGATAATTTAGTGAACAGGACAATCTGTACAGTCTGTACAGTAGCAGGGCTGTGAGAAGGATTCTTCATATGGATCTTCTTCCCA
>RQTK01000245.1:559456-573311 GCA_003991915.1 Elysia chlorotica
TGTCTGTCTGTCTGTCTGTCTGTCTGTCTGTCTGTCTGTCTGTCTGTCTGTCTCTCTCTCTCTCTCTCTCTCGACAGACAGACAGAGACAGAGACAGGGAGTGAGAGGGAGAGGCAGTGAAAAAGACATATAAATAGAGACAGGGAGAAGTCGCAGATAGATTCAAGGAAGGCAACTGAGCAAGACAGAGGGAAAGGAGGAGAGAGGAGATATAGAGCTCAATAGTGAGAGAGACATAGTGAGAGACGGTTTGAGATGATCAATAGAGATGTTAAGGCGATCCTAAACAGTCGACTTTAATCAGAAGCCTGGACCTAACCTGGGATTCCATTACCACTGGTCGCTCTTTGTCTGCCCTGCACTACCAGCATCTCTCTAACCAGACGCGGACTAATAACTTGTCAGTTCAGATATCAGGGTCCAGCATTAACTGAGCTCTACATTGTCTCTAGATATATTGAATTTCCAACAGGGACTGGCGTTGGAGAAAGTGTCGAGACAATTGCAACTATGTATGTCTCTGTCTGAGGGAGACTAAAGGAAGGAGGATGAATACTCTAAGGAAATGAAGTAGTCTATGCACCTTCATGTTTTAATACAGTGTAATTGCGTGAGAGAGATAGATAGAGAGAGAGAGAGCGAGACAGAGATAGAGATAATGAGTGAAAATCGATGGAGAGGGCAAATAAATAATGACATATAATCATTAATTACCATAACCGCTGATTACAGCCGTGGATATTATCTACCCTCTTAGTATCTGATGTGACATATAGAAATACAGTGTTCTTACACTATACAAGACCCTAGGGTAGTTATGCCGTATTTTGCCCTTCATATCTATTGGCAGTTGTTTCCTAAATACCACTAAAATAGAGCGGACAATGGGCAAGTCACAGGAGAAATTAATTCATTATTGCCATTGATGAATTTCTGACCATTCGCCCAAATCGCCTTTTTTTCTTGCCGAACAGAAACATACCTAGCTAAGTGTCTCCTAATATCTCATGGACCCTCTGCACGGCGATGGGTCTCTTGTACACGTAGAGTATAAGTAAATAAGGTCTAATGCTATAGTGCCATTAGTTTACACAGGCAGAACAAGGATGGCTGGACTTATGTCTGAGTCAGTCGCATGACACTGACTTTGAATCAACGAGGAGAATACAGGCCGTTTGTGATGGGTAAAGACGCCTTTACGGTTCAGGACAGCGGTTTTTACGACCTCCATAATCAAGCTCAGACTTTTGTCTATTGCACCTATTGCATATTGCTCTTACAACCTCCCAGAGCTAACAAAAAGGTTGTAATAGCCACCTGTCAAAGCTGCCGTACCCCCACCTGAAAGACGCCATTCTTTAGATTTTCTCTCTTATTTCCTGTGTATTTCACTATGCAGACATGTAATTAAATCTCTTCAGTAGAATCAGAACACAACAAGCACAGTTTGTTGGCCATGCCACAGGTTGGCATACGATTGAACACATTATTACTACTTGAAAGATGAACAGAAAATAGAGCGAGAGGTAGGCAGAAAGAGAGAAAAGATAAATCGACGGAATCAAACAGATCGACCTGGTTGTGAAATTCGAGGACAGAGAGATGTCACCAACCGGCACAACACTTCATGATGATGATGGATCCCCCATTAATTACTCCGTCTTACCAAACCACACATTTCATCATTGGTACATGCGAGGCTGAAGATTCTCTAGACGTTAAAAGATCCCCATATTAACCACTCGCAATCCATTTATGTGCAGGGCTCTTCCTTTAATTGCTTTGCCAAATTATGTAGCCGAGTTCAATAACCCATATGTGAAACCAACACCATAGGTCTATGAATGACATGCCAAACTAACACCATAGTTCTATGCACGACATGCCACATTAACACCATAGTTCTATGCACGACATGTCACATTAACACCATAGTTCTATGCACGACATGCCAAACTAACACCATAGTTCTATGCACGACATGCCAAACTAACACCATAGTTCGATGCACGACATGCCACACTAACACCATAGTTCTATGCACGACATGTCACATTAACACCACGATTCCTTCACTTGCCTTGTCTTATAATGTAGCCAAGTTCTCTAAGCCAGATGTTAAGCGAAAATCTCAGTTCATTAACTGAAAAGTCAAAACAAGATATATTTTCTTTATTAGCATTGTTTAATGATATAGCCAAGTTCACAATGCGACATATCAAAATAACACCATAGTACAACAACTAGTTCTATAAAAGACATGTCAAACTAGCACCATACTTCCTTTATTCGCGTTGTCTAATAATGTAGCCAAGTTCTCTAAACGAAATATCAATCAGAACAGTTGCCTGGAAGTAGATTCAGTCAGTCTTTCGATGCCCCATTTTCTGGGAACAGGAAACTATCGCACTGACCAGCTGAATGAGCTGTCAAGACGTCACTGGACACCAGATAGCCACACCCCCCTGGCTCTGATAAGCGCCCTGATGACCTGTCGCTCACGCCGGACGATTCAGATGAACATTGTGCGTCGTAAAGACGTAAACTACAACGCGGTAGCTTACAACTCGTCATGGGTATTCTTATTTTCATTATTATCTTATCCACTTAAGTGCATAGGTATATTTTTAGAAATTATCTACTCGTAGAGCATAACCGTCATTGAATTTGACATTATTTTTAAAAGCAATCTCCAATGATTAATGTTCGGGAAGTGGCAAAGTCGAAACTGATTTGAAACAGTGAATGAAAATGGACAGCCATTCAGTATTCATGATAATGGACATATACATGTGTATTATTGCCTCAAAAAAAAGGACTCAATTTCAACCCCTGCGCACTCAAGTGGTTAAGAAGAGTGGTAATCTTACAACTCGTCGTGGGCCTTCTTATTTTCATATCTTAAGAAGAATCGTCATCTTAACACAAAGTTGTACCTACGATACTATGTGTTTCCGTTACTTTAAAAAAGCCCACAAAACAACAACGTTGAACATGTGAAGAAGTGAACAAAGACACTAAAAGATTGCTTGTGTGGGTTGAGGAAAATGGGGGACGGGATTAGCTCATCAGATAATCTCCGACTCGTCATTGCAAAGTTCTGAGTTCAAACTCCTAACCAGACCGCCTCTATCTCTATTTGCTGGGCGATGCACATCTATGTATAGAACTTTAAAAAAATGAGGCAAACGTGCAAGCCTCTGACAGCTGACATGAGACTAGCTACGCATTAATTTTATACTATTTTCGGGTAATTTCGTTTTCACTGTAAAGAACAAAATAGAAAGCGACAGGAATGTGAATGATTTAGATCATGCAAACAGCTGTGTATGGTAGGTAGGTCTAGGTTCTGTAACAGCCCTTGAGCCAACACCTGCTGTGATTGGATGATCCACTGTGTATGTGACACGTCGTTTGTTTGTGTGTTGTTTAACGTCCGATCCAGTATCAGCACTGCAGAGCTTATATGTTATTGACGGGTCCTGAGACTGACGTGTGACAATTGTATGTGCTGTCACACAGAGACAGTGCGGGGATACCATGACTCCTGTCTCGGCCGGTCACATTGTTCTGACACCGATCCAAGCAGTAAGGGGCGGAATTGGTCAAATGCCTTTTTGATCGATCGTGGCTTTCGCACCGCGGGCCTTCTGATTGGGAGACCAACGCTCAACCACCTGGGCCAATTCGCTCCCTTATGACACGTCGCATGAGCGAGACCAAACTTGAGCCAACAAAGGCCAAAGTACACAGTTACTGTACTCTGGTGTCAATACACACCAGGCAACACAGGCGCGTTTGTTGACGGTCAAATAAGTAACACCTAGAACAACACTAAGACTAACACTTCACGCCAGGCCTTCCATACTGAGCTGAAGAACACACACGACTGGTATTGAACAGTTCTATTTTTTTTTTATCAAACTGCACACTGGATCGCCATCAACAGCTGATGCTCGTTCAAGAATGTTACAGAATCTACGCGCCAAATTCAGTTTTGTGTGTCATCTGTGTGTCTCAGTACATGAACTTTCCTTCCTGCATTTTGTGCCGAACCGTAAACACCAGCTCATCTAAAAATAGTATGTCGTTATTCTTAATTCCCCTATCAGATACTGGACTTTTGCAACATTCTTTTTAATTAATATTACACAACAGGTGCACTTTTTTCGCGAACTTCTGTCCAGTATTTCTGGCGATTAAAACTTGACAAAAAAGTTATTCATTATCCTTAACTCGTGTGGTGCAACATATAAAAAGCCAATACTTGTCTGACTTACCTCCAGAAAAAATGATTTGATACCTAGCTCTATGTCTCAACAATTTGCAAATTTAAATTCATTTTATACTGCGTTGAATTTATGAACCCACCCAGGCAACCTTCGACATTTACAACCAACACAGATCAACCCTCTCCAGTCGGTATTACATTTTTTATGTTAGACTAGGGAATATTTTTGTTTAGGGAGAAATATTTTTCTCCCTCCTCCGTGAGTCTCTCTTTTGAAACTAGCTTGAGTTTAAACGTTTCATTTTTCTCATTATATCATAATAGCGAGAGAAGTAACCGCAGATTGCGAGCTGTCTTTGCTAATAGCTACAAACTTTGTGTTCCAGACGAAGACAACCGATGGCCTAATCACGACCCTTCGGCATGCGCTTTTCTAACCGCTCATTGGTTCCGTAAGTCTAGGAGAGAGCTGTGATTGGACACCGGTGCAGATTTCCACATCTGCCGTCTTCGTTTTCGTTATGGATCCCATGATCGCCAGGTCTACACTGGCCACAGAGATCCGTCCTAGAGGACGGGACGAGCTCACATCACAGAGCTGGCGATGAGGACAGTCTGGTTGGGTTGGTTTTAACGTCCAACAGCAGCACTATATAGGCTATATTGTGGACGGGACCCAAGACGGACGTCTGACAATTTTATGTGCTGCCACACACGAGAGAGGGCGGGGATACCATGACTCCTGTCTCAGCCGGTCACATTATACTGACACCGACCCAACCAGTAGGGAACGCAACAGCCAGGATTCGAACTCGGGACCTTTTGCGTCGGAAGCCGATGTTCTACCCCTAGACCACCGCGCCCCCCACGCGATGAGGACAGTCTGGCTGTGAAAACACATCCCTGGTGCTCAGATTGGTGGCCAGGCAGCGTCTCATTTGGAAGTCAAATCACGGGGCGTGGGTTTCTCTACAGAGCTGCCATCTGCTGCAGAATACAGAATTGCAGGAAGGATTAATAACATTGAAAAATAATGTTAGAGCGTGTGTGGTGGGAGGGAAATAGAGAAAAATAAAGAGAGAGAGAGAGAGAGAGAGAGAGAGAGAGAGAGAGAGAGAGAGAGAAGGGGGTGAGAATAGGAGAGAGTGTGTGGTTGTGTCTGTGTGTGATAGAGAGAGACAGAGATAAAGAGAAAGAGAAAGAGAGAGAGAGAGAGAGAGAGAGAGAGAGAGAGAGAGAGAGAGAGAGAGAGAGAGAGAGAGAGAGAGAGAGAGAGAGAGAGAGAGAGGGAGGGGGGAAGAAAAGAGAGAGAGAGAGAGAGGGGGGGGGAATGCAGAAGAAGGAAGGGGTGAAAAACCACAAGAAACGCCGCAAGTCGATATAATAATTGGCGGGTCTCCCATCGGCTCGGTAAGATTGTTACAAAGAGGAACATTAGAGGAAGAGCGCTGCGCTTTGTGTTGTCTTGAAGTTGGGGAAATCCACACTAAAAAATGGTGAGGGTGATTGTGATAGCAGTGTGGGGGAAAAGGTGGGGGTGAGATTACAAAGATATGGAGGGGAGTGCGTTCAAATGGGGAGAGAAAAGGCGGTAGGGAGGGTGAGGGTGGAAAGGAGGAGGGAGGCGGGTAGGAGGGTGGCAAGGGGAGGGGGAGATAATTCAAGCCGAACAAGACAAAGCTTTGGATGGGTTAAATCTAAAACTGGTCTCAAAATTGTTGGCGGAGCAGAAGAGGAGTCTGGGATATTAAATTTGCATTCGATTTCCACAGACAGAAAAAACGGCGAACTTTGCAGACACGGCAATTATCGTTTTTTGGGAAGTCGGAGGCAATTTGAGCAAAACGCATCACGGCTCGCTGAGTGCAAAAAGATGTCAGACCAGAGATTGACCAATCATAGGGTCGCATTGAGCCCCGTCCTGCCTGGCTCGGAGTATCGTTTAGACCACCCGGGCACATCAGACTTACATAATCTTCTGTACTTAGTGTGCAGATATATTTATAATCTTTGCCTTTGGTTAGATATATAAAAAAATATAGCCGGCCTCTTTTCAAGATGTTGGTTACCTATACGATATGCGGGGGAAGAGGGGATAATTTGGGGAAAAAATAAAGCTTGTAAGAGAGAGAAAAAGATAGATAGATAAATAGATAGATAGATAGATAGATAGATAGATAGATAGATAGATAGATAGATAGATAGATAGATAGATAGATAGATAGAGAGATAGAGAGAGAGAGAGAGAGAGAGAGAGAGAGAGAGAGAGAGAGAGAGAGAGAGAGAGAACAAGGATATATACTTACTGACATGCAAACAATCAGAGAAAGGTGCATATTGGCAAATTTAGAAATCAAACAAACCGAAAACATTCTAAAAAAAAAAGAAATTGTGAAGATCATTATCTCTGCTATAACTACTGCTTTTTAAATCAGTGTTTCACTAGACGTGTAAAAAATCTGCTTCATTCATATATGTCCAAAAAAATAGGAGATTACAAATAAAAAAGGAGATAAAGTATCATAAACCAATTAAATTTTGTTTGATATTTCTATTATATTCTTGCTAATTTTTTTTGGGTTGAAAATGTGTATTTTAAAATACAACTAAACCCCTATTTATGCTGACGAGATGCAGCCGAACTAAAAATCCCCGTTTATTCAATTACGTCAATGAATTTTTATCATCTTTTACACGCCCAGTCCAGACTTAATTGGGTTTTAAAGCCCCATAATTCCACTTTTTCTCCTTTTGTTTGCGCTGTAAAGCTATGTCATATCTGGCCGCGGTGACTTCCTCCCGTGACTGGCTGAGACAGGAGTCATGGTATCCCCGCCCTGTCTCGTGTGTGGCAGCACAGAAAATTGTCAGATGTTCGTCTTGGGGCCCGTCCGCAATATAGCCTATATAGTGCTGCTGTTGGACGTTAAACCAACCCAACAACAACGACTTCCTCCATAGGGGGGGGGCGGACTGGCGCAACGGTAGAGCGTTGGTCTCCAAATTGGATGGTCTCTGATTTGAATCCCGACATCTGTAAAATGTTTGTCCGATTTAGTACCCTATAGCTGGTGAAGTCTGCGGCAGTTTATTTTTATAATGTGATTGGCTGAGACAGGAGTCCTGGTATCCCCGTATTGTCCCTGAGTGGCATTAAATAAAATTATCAGACCTTAGTCTTGGGGCCGGCCCACAATATAGCCTATAACAGTGCTGACGTTGGACGCTAACCAGCCAGCTGCAACAACCTAACTCTCTGCTCACAAGTTTCCACAGAGAAGACCCTCACTGCAGGCCTTCTATCCACACGACAATAACGACTGACATATTCAAGCCCATAAAGCACGAGGTTTTCTTACCCCTTATTGGCTTCGTAAGACCAAGGGAGCGCTATGATTGGAGGCCGGTGAACATTCCGTACCTATCGTCCCCGTTTCAGGTATAGGCGCCCTTTACGCAAGGACTCTGCCTATCTCCACAGAGAGGAACATCTCGCCTCACTCCCTTCATACTCCACAGTTGACTCTCGCCTCACTCCCTTCATACTCCACAGTTGACACTCGCCTCACTCCCTTCATACTCCACAGTTGACACTCGCCTCACTCCCTTCATACTCCACAGTTGACACTCGCCTCACTCCCTTCATACTCCACAGTTGACTCTCGCCTCACGCAGGGAGTGTGGAATGGACAAACACACAGCTCTGCTACAGCCGCCCCGACTGGCAGGGCACACACCAGGGGCGTGAGACGCCGTCTAGCCGCACCCCAGGGGAACCATTCTTACAGGGCACACTGCGTTAACATCGCAGAATTATTTATAACTTAAGGGTGGGCAAAGTCCCCAACTATATTCATAAGCCGGTAAAGGACGAGTATTCGAAACAATAATAAAGGGAAAATATGAAGCTCTGCGGATTCTATGTCTCTAGGCACTCGTAAAATTTGCATAAGCTTTTTTTCTAGACAAAGCGGTTTAGCTGTGGCCAGTGACATCCAATACATTACTGTACAGTTCTATACATTTTCCAACACAGCCCAGCTAGTGTAAGCAATGATGCAGCGTTTGGATAGATAGGTTCAAGCAGTGCAAAGACATTTCTCTGTGACGAAAAAAATGAGATGCTCAGACTTTCTCCCTATCTAGGGTGATATAACGCGCAATCTAGTGTAACAATAATGAGAGAAGACATGCAATTCACCGGTATATTTAAACACATCTTGTCCATGCGTCAACGTCTCTATATGCTATTTTGTACGATGACATCACATTCGGGGACTTGCGAAGGGGAGTCGTATAACAATAACGAAGACGAGAGATTGGAGAGTCTGCAGCGCCGTCCAATCCAAGCTGTATCCTAGACTCACGCAACCCTATAGCAACCAGAACAAGTCCATCATTTATATTTATCATAGGATTATGTCATACGTCAACGCCTTGTGGAGCGCCAAGCCTGTATTATTGTCCCGACAAGGCTCAGGGGTCAGGTCTAGGTAGCTTTGGGTCTAAGTCTGAGAAGTCCCATTTATGTACGCTTAGGTCTAAGCTGATTCTGCTGTGTGGTATCCAACCTCGAACATCGAGAACCGCTGACCGCACATGTCTTATCCAGTTGAGTAAGTTTAACGTCCGACGTCAGTACTATGTAGGTTATATTATGGACGAGCTCCAAGACTGGCGTCTGACAACTTAATGTGCTGCTACACACGAGACAGGGTGTGTATACAGTGACTCCTGTCTAAGCCGGTCACTTAATACTGACCCCAACCCAAACAGTCAAAGGGACGAAATCGGACAAATAATCTACCGAACGTGGGTCCATGCGGACCTTCCGATCTGGAGTCAGAACCACCCGTTTGGGAAAACCCTAATGGGTTCTTTAGAAACTTTAAATGTTTACACAGAAAAATAGGTACATGTATTTAACACTCAGAGGGGAGAGAGAGAGATAGAGAGTGAGAGAGAAAGAGAGATAGAGAGAGAGAGAGAAAGAGAGAGAGAGAGAAGCATAGAGTCAGAGGGAGGAAAGTAGATAGATAGGCAACGAAGAAAATATTGCTTGACACAATAATGTTTTATAAAACACCCTTGGGATATGTCCATCCTACGAAACAAAATATCAAAAACAAGTAAAACAAAACGCTCTGCAGACGAGTGGCTGATTAAACGGGAAAGGCCGATATCCCAGCATCCCTTGCGGCTTGAACCTGGCGCCGTGTCCGTTATGAGGTACTCTCAGGGGCCACCTCTCTCTATGTCTCTCTGTCTTTCTAAGCTAGTCTCTATGTACCTAAATTTCTAAGTCTCTCTCTCTCTCTCTCTCTCTCTCTCTCTCTCTCTACGCCCCTTTCTATATCTTTTTCTCTCTATGTATCTCTCTCTGTATATTTCTCTATGTCTCTCTCAATGTCTCTACCTTTTCTTAATGTCTATCTCTCTCTATAGCTCTCTAAGTATCTCTCTGTATATTTCTCCATGTCTCTCTGGATGTCTCTCCCTTCTCTCTATGTCTCTCCTTATGTCGCTGACAATGTCTCTCCCTTTTCTCTATGTCTCTAATACATCTCCCTGTGTATATCTCTGCGTAGCTATCTATATGTCTCTCTCTATCTCTAAGTCTCTCTCTCTCTATCTCTCTGCGTCTCTTTATAATTATGTTTCCCTCTATATATCTCTCTCTACTTATGTCCCTCCATCTATGCCTCTCTCTATGTATCTAGTCTATATGTATCCCTCTCTCTGTGTTTCTCTCTCTATGAATCTCTCTTTATGTATCTTTCTCTATGTAATCTCTTTAGTTATCTCTCTCTACATATATATCACATATGTCTCTCGCTCTGCTTCTAGCTCTAAAATATTATTTCTTTCTCTCTATGTATCCATCTCTATGTATCTCTCTCTACGTATATATCTCTCTATTTATCTCTCTTTATGTATAGATATCTCTCTATGTATCTCTCTCTCTATTCATCTCTCTCTCTCTCTCTATGTATCTATGTATGTATGTATGTATGTATACCCGTACGACTAGAGGGAGTAGGCACGGCGCTCATATAGCCCTACACACAAAGCTAAAGTTACTCTACTAGTCGGGGGTGTAAGCTCAAAGCATCGTTGTACATGTACCACTAGCGCAGGTTTAGCCTGTGAAAGGTATCGCATCACGCGCGCTTCCTAACAACGGCCTTGCGGTGACGGGCAGATAGCGAAAACGACGACGATAAGTAAGGGAATCTGCACAAGCGTCCAATCATAGTTCTAGCTTAGACTGACGGAGCCAATGAGCGACCAGGAAAACCCTATGATTTGGGGCGTAATTAGGTTACCCAGAATCGCTGTGTGGGCCGCAAGGGCTGTGATTGAGCATCACGTATATCGATCTCCGAGCATCTATGTCTGCCGTCTGGTCTGGTCTGGCCTGGCCAGATCTGGTCTAACGGGCTCAGCCCTTGATTGACCTGTACATCAAAGGGGCAGGGGCGGTAAGATTCATGCACTCATAAAAAACTACTCCGGGAATTTCCTCTGATGGCCCGCGCGCGCAGGTTTTTTGGACAATAAAATGATCGGTCGGGAAAAGCCGGGAAAAATCGGGAAAAGTCGGGAAAAGTCGGGAAAAATCGGGAAAAGTCGGGAAAAGTCGGGAAAAGTCGGGAAAAATCGTGGAAAGCCGGGAAAAGTCGGGAAAAGTCGGGAAAAATCGGGAAAAATCGGGAAAAGTCGGGAAAAGCCGGGAAAAGTCGGGAAAAATCGTGGAAAGTCGGGAAAAGTCGGGAAAAGCCTGTTTGTAGCGGCATATCAAAATGGGTGTCTCCAAGTCCAAGGTTTGCCTGGTAGTTTTGGTGACGACGTGTTTTCTTATTTATAGTAAGAGTCCATAGGATTTTTGTAGATTTGTTTAATGTTAGGAGGGAAAACCAGAGATGTATAACTTTTCAAAGTAAGAGCATGAATAGAAAAACACTGAGATAGAGAATACATAGATAAATAGGTACAAAGTAGATATATAGAAAGATGGAGAAGGAGAGAGAGGGGAAATAGAGAGAGAGGAGGATAGATAGAGGGTAAAAAAGAGAGAGAGAGAGAGAGAGAGAAGAGAGAGAGAGAGAGAATGAGAGAGAGAGAGAGAGAAAAAGAGAGAGAGAAAGAGAGAAATAGAAGGAGAGAGAGGTAGAGAAAGAGAGGGAAGTATAGAGAGGGAAGATAAAAAGATGCAAAGAAAATTTTAAATTCAACATGAGTCACTGACAATGTCGTGATTAGATGCAATGTTAAACAGCCATTAATTCCAGCACCACAGACATGTTTGTTTGATGTTCTTTTTCTAAACTTCTACATTCTAATTGAAATCACGGCACGAACGGTGGGTGGTCACGCTCTTGGTAATCGATACCTTTAACAAGTTGATGAGAGACGGTACATGTGAAAGACAGGTAATGACATTGAACCACCAAGTGCAATGCAGTAGTCTCTAAATTAAAGGATGGTTTTGCATGTGCGAATATTTCTATGATGTTTGGAAGTGCTATATAACTAAAAAATCATTGCGCTTTATAATACTGTTAGATAAATTGTTAACTTTAAAATTGTTAACAGCAGGTCGTAATTTTAAGCTAGGACAGCATGTTACTGTGCAGGACAGTAGTCCAGGTGAATGACGCGAGTGTGTTTGCTCTCCGTCTCTCCCACCCTCTCCATCGTCGTACAAAGAATCATGCCTGGACGCACTGCAAGACCACAATGGAAGAGTCAGTATTGAAGGCAGGACGATTATTACAAATTATTACAAACCTGCGTTTTGCCAATCACAATCATGGATTAGTAGTGTAATAACAGGAGCCCGCGCCATTAGTGGAGCGAAAAGTCACAGCATTAGTGGCTTGTAACATGGAGATCGATACCGAGAAATCCAAGCTGATAACCAATAACAGTTAACACCAATGGCATCAACGCGGGAATCAGAGTCAGTAGCAAAAACTTCAGATCGTCAACAGCTTCAAGTGCCTGGGATCAATGAGACTCAGGCTAAGGCCTAGAAATCTCCAGAATTGAGTAAACAACAGCTGCATGGTATTAGAATCTATCTTCGCACATTGACAGCAGAACTAGAGAACAGGATTACGGCTACAGAAATGAGACGTTACCACAGACTGTTCGACATTTCATTCAGAAATCACACTCATTTCAAATGCAGATGTTTAAAACAGAACCACAAACAGAGGAAGGAAGAATAGGAGCACAAAGAGAGGAAGGAAGGATAAGACCACAAAGAGGACAGGGAAAACAATACGTGAAAATTTGAGGAAAGCAGAGGACATTATATTATAGAAATGGCGGCGAGACCTCGTCGACAGTTACAAAAAGTTTGAGGAAGGCAGAGGACATTATATTATAGAATTATCGAGAGCTCGTTGACAGTTACTGTCATGGTCTCGCGTTGACCCAACCACGAGATAGAGAAAGAAAGGGGAAAAAAAGATGAAGACGCAGCTTTTTAAACAGCAAGCCCAGCAATTTTATGTTTAACTACATTTTTGTTCCATAAGATTAACAGTAAAACTAAACATGAACGAAAAAATTAAAAAAATATTTTAGCAAAAAGAGACACCGATAATATTGTTTACTGTAAATCGGTTCTATAACGAATGAAACTGGCATCTAATTTATTTTAGTTCTACTTTTTATTGATGTGCTGACCACAAAAGTTTTTAAATGGATGCATTGGACTCTGGTATTATGATACAAACTGGATCCTTATTGTCCCTTCTTGTTGTATAACGCCTGTATGTGGTAGACATGCTATTTTAATTAGCCCTTTGTTGATGGATAACGTCTGTACGTGAAATGCATTCTATTGCAAAATGTTCTTTTTGTTGGATTATGCAATTATTTTGTCTTTTGTTTTGTTTTTTGGTCCATGTTTTTTTTAAATGTGCCTGCTTTGCAAACGTTAACTCGGAGGACATTACACCCACTTTTGTAACTTGCATGGTAAATTTAATTTAATAGTCATGCACCAACCTGGTTTCTCTCCTTATAGCCATAGCAGAATCATCCATTTTCTTCACACACAAAAAAAATCAATTTTTACCTCCTTATTTCTGGATACTCCCATTTTTCCCCATCATTAATTTGCTTGCTTTTGTGGCTTTACATAGAATCAGACAGTGTGCCCTTTACAAGATAATGTAATTCTCTTTACATCAATAAAACCCTAACCCTAGCCCTAACCCTAACCCTAATCCCATGTTGTACCTGCTGAAAGAGATCTAATGTGTTTTTTGAGTCTTTTCAGATTGATTTGTAAAAACCCCCAGGGAGAGAGAGAGAGAGAGAGAGAGAGAGATAGAGTCAGAGAGAGACAGACAGACAGACAGACAGGCAAACAGAGAGAGACAGAGACAGACAGACATACAGATAGTAGTAGATATAAAGATAGATTGATAAGTATAGTGAGAGAGAGAGAGAGAGAGAGAGAGAGAGAGAGAGAGAGAAACAAGAGAGAGAGAGAGAGAGCTCTAGTAGACACTTTGGAGATACTAATATATAGATAGAGAAAGGGGGATAAAAAACATAAACAGGGTAAGAGTGAGAAAGAGTGAGAGAGAGAGAGAGAGAGAGAGA
>RQTK01000246.1:7917-81379 GCA_003991915.1 Elysia chlorotica
TATTATTATTATTATTATTATTATTATTATTATTATTATTATTATTATTATTATCATTATCATTATTAGTATGATATTATCATTGCAATATCAAACTAGTCAGAGATAGTTTAGTAAACTACATATACTTATATAGTTATACATCTCCCCATTTGCATTACTTTAACCTGCCTAATTCTTTTTCCTCATAAAAATCAGGAAGAGGGACAGGGAGACCTCGGCTGAAAAAACAGCGGCTGTTCTCCAACGCCTCACAAACAGCCAAACCAAAGCTGAAGAACATGAACTTCCGTTAGATGAGGAGGTCATAGATCCAGACTCGGACATTTCCGATGATTCCACAGGAGAAAGTGACGGACAACTGCAAGAACGTACTGCGGAGAAAGACTTGGTCAAGAAGTTTCATTTCTTCAACCCTCGCCCTAGCGCGCGAGACTGGGCTGACTTTGACAAATGCGACAGCGACTGGCCCTGTGCCATGGCTTCCACGGAGGCGGAAGCAGACGTCCTTTTGTTCAATGCTGCACGCATGAGATATGTCGAGTCCCTGCCTAAACGGCGCCCAAATCAAATGTAAGGGAGACTTCCGCAAAGAATTGTACTGTCATATAATTATATGTAGGGAAGGATTTCACAGTGATTTGTATGTATATTTAAGGGAGGATTCCACATTAAAGTGTACTTTTAAGGGAGGATTCCACACTGAATTGTACATAATTATGTTAGGGAGGATTCCACACTGAATTGTACATAATTATGTTAGGGAGGATTCCACACTGAATTGTACATAATTATGTTAGGGAGGATTCCACACTGAATTGTACATACTTATGTTGGGGAGGATTCCACACTGATATGTACATAAAATTACATGTCAAATGCAAGACTTTTTTTTACTTTCCCCAGATGGGTGATGTATTCCCGCGAGCCGCCGGACCTGCGCTCTATGGACGCGCTGGACAGACGAGACCTGGACAACCAGGTCAACTACAGCAGGCTCGTCTACAACGACTCCACCTGGCAGGTCCGCTACGCCATTCTCGAGGAGATGGCGACGCTGCCCAAAAAAAACTATGGTAGTTTGTTATGGTAGTTTGTTATGGTACTTTGTTGATATTTTTGTTTGTTATGGTACTTTGTTGATATTTTTGTTTGTTATATAAAGTTAGTGAGTGCTTTATCATTTTGACACTGAGCTACAATTTTGGCATAAGTCGCTTTTGCTGCTTTTCAGATAATCTATTTCTTCTTTCTGCTGTATACTGAACACACGTTTCTTTAAAGAAAAATAAGAAATCATTTTTCATCTCAAAGTGTAGTTATATATAGATCGCAATTTCACCTTTTCAATGTTACATTACTTGCTTTTCGGCATTAGTAAGCCATACTTGTAGCCTGCAATATTCATATTATTTACACACATTTGGACCACTGCATCTTGATTGATGATTGTAGTTTAACTATTTGTGATGGTTGAAGATATGTGATTTAGTCACCGTTTGGTAATTTTTGGTGTGTTGTCAGTTGATCTCTGTTGTGGAATGTTTTTTTCCCTCCAGTTGGGTCAGTGTCAGTATAATGTGACTTGCCAAATCCAGGTCCTCTGCTATGAGTATGATGTCCATTTTGTAATATGACGTGGTTGCTGACGTCAGACTTAAAGGAACCAAGCTTTACCTTTTTTCTGTACCTGAAATGCACTATTATAATAATAATAGTAGTAGTAATAATAATAATAATAATAATAATAATAATAATAATAATAATAATAATAATAATAATGATATTAATAATAATCATGCTAATGATGATGACGATCACGAAGGTAATAATGTTTTTCCGTAGTGGCTGAATCTGTGTCATTCCTGTATGATGTGACCATCAAGTCCTGCGTATCTTGCTCTGGAGTCCCATCCATAATATAACCTGACTGCAGACAGCGGACTTTAATAATTGTACTTCTGCTTTTATTAAATCTTATCCTCATATCTACTGTGACTACAATTAATACTTATTTTTTTTTAGTTTTAGTTCAATACGAGAATTTTCCCCCCACAGATAACATCATCCAGGATATCTACATGTTAATACTTGTTTTTTTCAGTTTTAGTTCACCTAGGGGTTGTTTTACTTGATGCGCTAAAAGGTGAAGAAAAAAAATTCCGATTTTCCCCAAATTTTGCATGCCCTGTTCAACATAGATGATCTAGCTACCCACAAAATTTCTTTACTCTAGTACAACTGCTTCAAGGTCAAGCTAAGGACATAATGAACACCCCTCGTAATTGTTCCATCCCAATAAGAAGTACTCCAGCCTGAAATGTATGTCGATCAGCCATAATCAAAAGTATCAGCAGAGGAAAAAAAATAGCAGCGTGCCATCAATGGATTGTTAAGAGCTAACCTAGCTAGCATGATCTTAAATCGCCATCTCAAAACTACGGCCATACTAGCAAAGCCGTGCAGAGTGCAATGTGCGCACTAGCAAGACTAACTCCTCATAAAGCGCACTTATGTGCACTGGCTAGATTTACTCCTCCATAAAGCGCAACATAATATGCACCAGCCAAACTAACTACCACATAAAGCGCAATATATGAACATACGAGAATTTTTCCCCTACAGATAACATCATCCGGGGAAAGCGGCATGATGTAGCGTGGTTTGTCAGCAACTGTGACAGGCCTTCTCGGCGCATGGAGTATGTGCGCCGTATGATGTCAACCGTAGATGTTCATATCTACGGCAAGTGTGGCAACTGGACCTGCGGTGACAGCGGCTACAACATGGGTGGCCAGAAGGACGAGTGTCTCGAGAAATTGTCGAGGGAATACAGGTGACTGTCAAAACAAAAGGATTGTTTGTAATAAAACAAAACAAAAATTAAGAAAGTCCATGCTTGGCTCTCGATATCTTTTTCTGACATACGTGAAGCAAATAAATTTTAGTTATACATGAATAAACCTTGTAACAGTTTGATACAGTGGTCTCTGCCTAAGAACCTGCCCCTCAGGAGACAAGAAAAGCAGATTCTTAGAGGGTGTAGGATCTTATATTAGTAGAAGAAAATGTGCCTTGGAGTTGGTAAACAAATGATTAGTCCTAAGGACATAATGAACACCCCTCGTATGGTAAATTTTATGTTCAAATGTTCCCTGAGTTGTTGTGTTTTTTTTCTTTTTAGGTTCTAACTGTGGGTCTTTAGTTCATTATTTCCAAACATAAAATATTGAGGTAAAGGTACTCACAGTCAGACATCAGTCTTTAGAGTGCATTGATGCGTAAAGAAGAGTATTCTTTGATAAGAGAAAACTAATCTCTCTCTTAGTTGAAAGTCCTAGATTCTGTAAAAGCACACACAAAAAATGGAGTCTTGTAGAGGTATTCTGACACTGACTCAACCAGTACAAAAAAGCAGCAGTCATAGTGGGAGTCGAATCCGTAACTCTCTCAATAGAGGATGTGCGCTTTACTCTTGGGCCGCCTCCCTCATGAGAGAGAGAAGAGAGCTAGACAAATAAATATAGAGACCCATAGGGACAGTAGAAGGGATAGATATCTGTTAGTACATTCCTTCATTGTTTTTTGTTTCTAAGAATTTATATCTGTAATTCACATTAACTATGCCAATTCTCTTCAAGGTTCTCAAGGCATTTTCCTGAATTCCTTTGTATATCCCCAGGTTTTACTTGTCGTTTGAAAACACATTATGCCGAGACTATGTGTCTGAAAAATTCTTCAACATCTTTGAGGGCGTGGATGTTGTCCCAGTGGTAAGGGGGGGTGCGGACTACAAGAGATTATTCCCGTCTGGCATCTTCATCAACGCAGGAGACTTCCCATCGCCAGAGAGTCTGGGCACGTACCTTCACCGCCTGGGGCGAGACGAGGAAGCTTACAGAAAGATATTGCTCAAGAAGAGCAGGTCAGTGGGATTGAGGGCCTCGGTCTGTGTCTGTGATGTTAACTTTGGTTCAAACTGGACAAAATTAGTAGTTCACACAAGTATTTAATATGATCGCTGAGACAGGAGCGGTTCAGAAGGGCGGGACAGAACTCATACCGTCGTATATTTTCAGTCAGAACCGCGGCAAGGTGTTATGTCGGATACATCGCTCTTAACCTGGTTAAGTAACTAACTCAACTCAATGCACTAAGTATATGGTAGTGGCATATACAAGCTAATGAATGAATATAAAATCTCACGACTGTCAAAACAAAAGGATTGTTTGTAATAAAACAAAACAAAAATTAAGAAAGTCCATGCTTGGCTCTCGATATCTTTTTCTGACATACGTGAAGCAAATAAATTTTAGTTATACATGAATAAACCTTGTAACAGTTTGATACAGTGGTCTCTGCCTAAGAACCTGCCCCTCAGGAGACAAGAAAAGCAGATTCTTAGAGGGTGTAGGATCTTATATTAGTAGAAGAAAATGTGCCTTGGAGTTGGTAAACAAATGATTAGTCCTCCAAGAATAGTAATCTACGAGGGGTGTTCACTATGTTCTTAGCATGACAATGAAGGAATAAACCCAGAGACTTAAAATTTGGCACACTTACATTTATTTCTCTACATAGTCACCCTGCATAGTTACACATTTCTGCCACCTGTCCTTAACCTTCAAAAGTCCTTGAGAGTAAAACGTGTCATTTTGCGCTTGAAACCACTCTTCCACAGCAGAAATCGCATCTTCAATGTCTGTAGAGAAATAAATGTAAGTGTGCCAAATTTTAAGTCTCTGGGTTTATTCCTTCATTGTCATGCTAAGAACATATTATTATTATTATTATTATTAGTTTTGTTTAAGCCTCTTGATTCCTTGTGGAACATAGGGCCGCAACAACTTCCCTCCACCAGATTTAATTCTGGCTAGCCTCTTCAGCTCTGCCCATGTGCTACCGATCGCTTTTATTTCTGCCTCAGTGCGCCGCCGGCAAGTCTGATTTGCACGGCTGACATTGTGTTTGCCTGGGGTTCCACTCCAGGGCTTGCGTTGTGATGTTTGATACAGGCTTTTGAAGTGTGTGGCCTATCCAGCCCCACTTACGTTTTTTTTATCTCAGTCTCGATAGGGGTTTGCTTTGTACTGTCCCACAGTTTTTTGTTTGAGAGACCTTCGGGAAACCTAATGTTGGGGATATTTCTGAGCCATATGTTAATAAATGTTTGAATATTATAAGTAGTATTATTATATCATTTCCAGGTACAAGAAGGGCCGCAACAAGACCAACCATTTCTGTGATTTGTGCAAGAGGGCCCATACGGGACAGCCCCATCATGTCTACGAGAACTTTTACAAGTGGGTCAGAGCCCCAGGTAACTGCTGGAAGCCGACTGATCTGGACCCAGCATGACTTACGAAACTAACAACGCGCTGGGACAAGAAAATATTTGCCTTGGGTAAAACAAAAAAATAAAGGAGAAAAATGTAAATTGAATACCTGGTATAATTTTGTTTTATATTTCCTCATTTCATCAAGCACAGTGTACTATACATGCACAAAGTGGCTGGCTTTTGGTGGGTTGTTTTTTTTTTGTTTTTTTTTGTGTGTGGTATTAATTGTTAATTTTATAATGAGAAGCTTCAGAGTACCGGTAGCTTCATATCAATCACAGATTGTTTTTTGATAATAATGGTTGATTGCATGACAACTTCGAAATACCAGAAGCTTTAAATCAATCACAGATGGTTTGAATCTCCATTGGTACCCACTCTATACTGGTGCAATAAGATTCTATGTAAAACCAAGGTGACTGCTTATCTGGTGCACTCATTGTAAAAAACAGCAAGGGAAACCCCCCAATGGAGGAACAGCACCAATCATGCCTGTTCTCATGGCATTCGACCCCAATCCCACACACATAATTCCAGTGCTTCCAACATGTGATTATTATTATTATTATTATTATTATTATTATTATTATTATTATTATTATTATTATTATTATTATTATTATTATTACGACCGTGATTATTATTTTTTTCTTAATTATTAAGTTTTCAAATGTTTTATAACACAGGGAAGAAAAGCATTTGTAACTCATCACGCTGACAGTGATACTACCCAATAGCAATAATGGTGGATACAGGATATTGATATTAATATCAGGGATTAATAATTTATTATGTGTATTGTACTTGTTTTTATTTAAAAGCATTCATGTTTTTGTGTTTTTTTATGTACACAAAGATTTTAATTTTTTTTTGTGTGTGCAAATTTTTTCATATGACTCAACCAAATGAATGGCAATATTGTGTAAAATTTTGTATCGCGATTCTCAATTTTCAAAATTTTAAGATTTTCACTCTAAAACAAAACTGAAAAATCCTCTTCTAGTTTAACATAAGCTAGGTATTAAGAAAGTGTCTATACCGTGATGTTACCCCAGAACAGTATACCTGTGACTTAACGGATCACATTATATAGACTCAACTACCAGGAAAAAACGTGACCACCAGAGCTGGTCTCAAACTCTCATTACTCAATTCATTATTTTCATGTTGATTTAATTAACGCATAAAGTGTTCCTGTACCCCACACTTGGCTAAGTTGTTAAGCCAGCAACCCAACAAACTGTTCATCTATGTGTATGTAAACAACTGTGAACCATTTTCTCCCTATTTAGTATATCTCTTTACTTTGGATGTTATTTTACGTTTCTCGCTCCCTAATTTTTTAATCTTTGAAAGAAGTCCAGAGAAAGCTTTTAATATTATCCGATTAAAATTTATGTTGTTTCTCTTGTATTGGATATCTGAAGTTGGTAGAGCCTTGGGTTGATAGTAAAGAGGTTTAGGTTTGATTTCTGGCTAGAGTATGTTGTCATTTGTAGATGTCAGTGTCTATTTTTCAAGTTCTTATTCTATTTTGCCTCAAGAGCGCCTTCTTTTGTAAGAGGATTTTCAGGATCTCACATAAATAAGAAATAACTTTTGTCCCTGAGAAATAGTAAGAGATAGAACGAGGAAATAATATTTATATATTTTTTGTGTTAGCTATTTCACTAAATATATGTCCCCGAAATTCATTGTTACTGGGGGACGCCAATTTTTTTTATAATATGGTTAAACTATGAACTATTGAAATGAAAGTTTGTAGAGACAAGCCATAGTTATGAGTTTCAAAAGTGATCTATAATAATGATAAGAAAATTTTTGAAAATCTTTGCATAACACAGTAGACAGTGTAAAACTGGAATTTCCACTAATTTATGTTGGTTTGAGGCACTGTCTATTTATCCATACAGCAAGAGTTGGTGATGTTAATCTTATGATTTCCAAATGATTTGATTCATTGTTAGCCAATGATTTTTAAATTATACATTTTATTACATTCTTTCCTGTTTGACCTGCATGCATTTATTTTGCATGTGTGCATCATTTTGAATATTTTTTTGACATACTCACCTTTTCATGATAAAACTATTAAATTTTTTAATGTAGAATGTTTACCTGAGAAATGATTTTTATTTATAGAGGACCACTCATTTTATGGTTGTTTTATCAAGTTGTTGATCGTTATGCTGATATACTGAACCTGTGGATACGTCAAGCAATTCGTATCAACTACCAATAAAAAAAAAATAAACTTAACTAGTCAAGTCAGATGAAAATAATCCGCTTACATTGAACCCTGATAAGTTGATTTTCCGCTTGTATTGATCGTTATACGTGATCCAAAGCCCTCTTTCTCTTTGTTGTTTTCTAATGGATGTGTTGTTACTTATTTTAGTCCGCCAGTGACATCAACTCGTCATTAGTACATATGTACTTCATTTTGTCCGTTGTATGATTGAAAGTGGAATTATCTTCCTGATGCTGTTTAATTTTTTTTCTCATAATAGTTTTTGTTCATGAGATTAAGGCTTCACTTTTTTTTTGGTCCTGCGTCAAGATAATGGACTTTCATGCAAAAAAAAAAAAAGCGAAACAGCATCAACATCCAATTCAATTTGTCAAAAAAGGAATGTTTCTCAGCGCAGTTTTTTTTTAACAATCAGAAATGTTTCATGTTTTTTTATTATATGTTATGCTATATGTGGTGATCCTTGATAGCTAGATCAAAGTCGCCATGAATGGTTTTCAGATCCAGTCTGCTAAAGTCCTTTATTCCCTTTGGTGGGTTTCTTTGTTACATTGAAACATTTTTTAAATTGCAATTTAAATGTTATTCTGAGGACACAAAATGTGTTTTGCTCAGAACAGTATGGGTAAAGAAATTGTCAGGTGTGAGCCTCACGATATAAATAATTATTCTAACACACTACTATTAGTACTATGCTACTTCAGAGGATAAAATTTACACAATTTATGCAGCATCATTTTGTACAGGTGGGAATCTTTTATGAGATCAATCCCTTTGTGAAAGGAAAGTATCTCTTCAGGGAACTTAGGAGATGGAAAACCTGTGACGAAAACTTTGCCCTCTAGTAAATGCAACCAATGCGATCAAAATTGTAAAATTAAAATTAAAATCTAGACATTTTCTTGGGCAGCAGATGGGCTGAAGAGAAAATCAAAGGTTTTCAAAGGAAACAAATACTTTGTTTTATGGGGTTGGTATACACATCTTGTTAACCTTACCTTTAAATGTTTCCTTGATCTTCCAGATTGCTTTAGTTTTCGATGTTATTTATTGATACAAACGTTATTCAGGTGCACATTTTTATTTTGTTCAATAATATTATTATTGACCATTGACATTTTGTTAAAATAACTAAGTAATCTCAATTTTAGTTTCTCATATGCTGTAAATCTCACACCGACTACCAACAAACAAAATCTTTTGTTGTTTTTATGAAGAAACTTGTGGTAGTGTTTAAACACCAATGATTGATTGAATCAAAACCTTTTTCTATTGCTTGGTTGTTTGATTTTAAATAAATGGCCAACCCTTCAAAAATAAAATTATGTAACAATGAATTATTGATAATTTGTGGGTGTTTGTTTGTTTGTTGTTGTTTTGTTGTATTTTAGTTCTATTCTGTTCCCTTTGGTGGGTTTCTTTGTTACATTGAAGCATTTCTTTAATTGCAATTTAAATGTTATTCTGAGAACACAATATGTGTTTTGCTCAGAAATGTATGGGTAAAAAACTTGTCAGGTGTGAGACTCAAGATATATATAATTACTACTTTCTAAACGGGACAAGTCTTTGTTCAAGACCACTGGCAAGGTAGTAATTGGTCTTCCCCTGTATTTGTTTTTCTTGTTTGATTTTTAATCCTTCCATGGCTTTATTGGCTTTGATTTCTCTGTTGCGTCGCATTATATTTCCTAACAAACGCCATCTGTTTTCCAGAACATACAGTTAAAGCGGGCGTTCATTTCATTGCTTGTAGAGAGCCTTGTTTTTTATCTTTACTGGGTATCTTATCCCAACAACCCGCTTCAGCTGTTTTCTGTGAAAAACATCCAATTTCTTTTCTTCAGCTTGTGTTAGTGCCCACGTAGAACAATTGTAGGTTAAGACAGATTTGACAAGTGCTCTATACAGCTTCAGTTTTGTTTCCTTCTTAAGTTTGTCGCCTCTCACCCACACGTTCTGTAATTTGGCTAGGGCTGCATATATATATATAATTATTCTAACACACCACTATTAGTAGCCTACTATGCGATTTCTTGTGGAAGGAAAGGATCTCTTCAGGGATCTTAGGAGATGGCAAACCTGACCCCCCATCCCCACACACACACACACCATTTTTGAGAAGTTCAGACAAAAATTATAAAAATTAATATTTCTAGGTGTATTTTTAGCACAAATCGAATCACCATGATTGATCGTATTCATACCAAAAGGGTTTGATTTAATATAAATTTGAGACACATCTACGCTAACGATTTAGGGTGGCACATACAACGTCATGTTAGCTTATAACTCGTAAGATGAGTCGTAACCTTTCCACAATGTTGTACTTATGACCTGCAGTCTCAAATAACTTGAAGTCTCCTAGATATTTAAACAAAAAACCTTACTGGAAATGGATGCTTTCGATCAGATTTCAAATAGAGGCTAAGATTTGTTCTTTGAACTACTTGAAGCAATTGTCTAGAACTTTCCTCAATTTAAAAATATAATCATAAATTGCTAAATACGAAAATAACAATATAATCATAAACATTCATTTGCAGGCATCTCACAAAATAAATCTATTTGTAGTTCAGATTCAGCCAAAGAAACCATGTAGATATAATCGAGAAAAAAAGTAGTATAATATGAAAAACATTGAACTGCATTAGTGAAAACTTTGCAAGGTAAACGTTTTTTTTATTATTTCTGATAACATTTTTGTCTTAATCTCATTTTCAGTATGGAACTATTATTTACTGATTCTTTAACCACTGCTACTTCTACTTCTTTCTTTTGTTGCTGCTGCTATTAGCCTACTACTACTGCTACTACTACTACTACTACTACTACTACTACTACTACTACTACTACTACTACTACTACTACTACTACTACTACTACTACTACTACTACTACTACTACTACTACTACTACTACTACTACTACTACTACTACTACTACTACCTACTACTACTACTGCTGCTGGCAGCACATAAAATTGTCAGACGTCAGTCTTGGGTCCCGTCCACAATATAGTCTATATAGTGCTGATTGGATGTTAAACCAACTCAACAACCGTGTCAGAACTTTCTGCTTAAAAACTCACTCCGTCTTTGAAACCACAATGCCTGTGAAACATATTTTTCTCTTCGTCTTAACACTAACAGTCTACGCACCCGCTTTTGTCATAGCATTCAGCACAAGGACCCGTTTTAGGGAGCCAGGTGAAATAATACTGAAAACAAATTGTTGATCTTATAAAATAATATTATGCCTTATCTATAGTGGTGCGTGTTTAGAATTCAATAGATAAATTCATTTAATAAAAAAAGGAGGAAGCAAAACTATATTAAATGGTGGCAAGGGGTCTAAAAGTTACAGTTACAGTTGACTTACAGACAATTACGCAGTATTCAAACGGAAACCCCACCTTGTTCAATATAAGACTGTTAGGCCTACAATTTTTTTGGGTACAGCTGCATTAGTGCGGATAGTCTCAAAGAATGTAGGTTTGATTACAAAAAATATTAAAGATTTTAACGGTGTAAAAGATTTATAAGATAAAATAAGATAAGCCTCTATCATCTCATAGAGAAACACGCCCTGGTCGTGCATATAGGCCTAGATTTGGTTCAAGTCAACAAGATCCTACATATGTGAGAAGAAAAAGAATTGAATATTTTACATAAACATGTAACACGGTTTCAATCACAAAATGTCATACATATATAATATTAGTTATTAAAAAACAACAACAACAAAAACATACACCCACCCACAAGCATGCACTTACATCTACAAACACAAGTCCACTAAGTACAGCAACATTGAAGCAATTTGTTGGAGGCTGATACAAACGAGCTTTTTATATCTGTGCTTTGATTTATTAATATTTTACTTCTTTCTTATATTTCATATTCTTTGTGGAGATGGTGGTTTATGTTTGGTGTTATATATTTTACTTTTTTAATTACTTATAAATCATAAATTTCTTTGAAAGGGATTAGTTCACAGCCTATATTTTGGAAAGCGTTTTTTTTTCTTATGAGAATGGGTTTTTGAAAGGTTTCCTCCTAAACATGCAATTCCAAAAGACATTAACTTCAATCTTCATTATGTTGTAGGCGACTTTCAAAATCTCTAATTTCCTTTGAAAAACATAACCCTTTGTTAGCTTTTTAATCAGGATTTCAATATGGGTGTTGCATGAAAGTTTACATTCAATGGTGAGGCCAATTATTAGTTGTATGTCAACAACTTCACCTTGAACATCTTTTATCTTTAAATTTGTATTAATATAACAATTAGCACCCTCCGGCAAATTCGAACATGTGTTCAAGTAAGCTAAAACGTCTCTAGATACAAATTTTATTTGACGACGATTTCAAGCATTCCTCATTGATTTTTTTTTCTCCTACTGTTGAATACATTTTTATTAAGCTTACAAATTCTACAGGACGTACCGTATATTCACAGTTGTTTATATTTTTTAAAAATCGAAAAAAATGTATCGATTCTCGGCTGCTTTTTTAAATTAATTTTTAGCATCTAATCATGTTACAAACGCAATAATTAGATTAATTGTGCAATTTTCAATATTCTTTTTCATAATTACTATTTTGAAATTTTATAAGTCAGTGACATAAAGGAATCAAAGCTGTTTACCACGATCGGATCACACCCGATTAATGAATTTTCTGTTCGGCCCTCGCCCGGCAAATTTCGCACAAGGGAAGATAACAACATTCAACTGTTCATTGTTCCCGATTAGTTGATTCCCGAAAGAAACGAATGATGAAAAAAGGTTTTGAAATTGAGATGCGAGGCCAAGTGTCTTGATGTTTGAACATCTTTCTGAAGATATCTTTCATGCCAACCTCTTTCCTCCTGAATAATGGTTCATTCGATAATGCCTGGAAGTAAAGGTAAAGACCATAAATCCAGATTGAATTATGGATAGATCTATCAGGGAAGGTTGTTACACGTCGGGGATAGCAGTCTTCGGAAAGTATCTAAATCTAGATCTAGGCCTAGATCTAGATCTAGTCTTCCAGGTCCAGATTGAAGGCCTATCATAGATTTTTTTTTTTACTGATTCCAAGATGTTGAATCAAGAGCTAGTGCCTCCCGCATCCTAGGCCATAGATTCTATAGATTGTAGATCTAATACAGTGAAACTGAGTAACTGGATCTTTGATCGCTGTATAGTAGATCTATAGCAAGCAGAGATGTTTGCCAACAAGAAAGGCCTGAGATCTAGAATCTTAACTCTAGTCTGGCCTACCTTCAGATTGGTCTAATAGATCTAGATCTATCTATTTGGTAGCTACTTATACTACTGCGACCTAGACCTCTAAAATGAAGTCACATAAATGAGGATTTATAAATTTATTGCTTTTCAGGAACAGACAACAGCATCCAATGTATGAATAAGCCCTACATTAGTAGAACTGTAGTCATGCTCTATGCATTTCTGCCTAAACTTTGCTATGTATACGTACTGAATTATTTGTTTCTGTCCAAATAATCAGAAGAAAGGATGTGTGATCTATAGAAACAATTTGATTTCCCACATATCTTTTTAAACATTTATAAAACCAGGATAGGGTTTTGCCCTCTTGGGCAGCTCGATCAAATGATTTTGTTGGAGCATAATCACAAATAAAAGTTATAGCAAAGTTTGTACAAAAACACTACAAAATGTGCAAAGCAATACAGTACTGAGGCTTATATTAAAATATATATAGTGCGTACACATGTACCCATAGCTGCCAACCAGTACCTATAAATACGTATTAAGTACGTATTTGGCCTCCTGAGTACATCTGTCCGTATCTGGTTGAAAAAATACCTATTTGACAGTATTCAGCTAAAAATTGGGTGTCCTGTCGATCGCTCAGTACTTATTTTGCTGCCAGTTTCGACAATAACGCCCGGTTAGTCCAAACGTTAACTATACCCATTAACGTCTCATAAGTACCCCCTGCGCTTTGTGGCACGGTGGCAGTGGGATTGGCAGAGCCTCCAATCAGCTTATAGATTTATCGGTTACTCGCGTCCCTTTTCGGTACAAATGCGGTAATTATGCTTTCGCCGCCGCCGATCTGTCCATCCGGGAATCCCATAGCTTTGTTTCCTGCTACTATGCGGAGAGTTTGTAACCAAGAATGCAGCTATGGGGCGACCGGTTATGACTTATTTAAACTTTAAACCATCGCCGCAGACTGGTTTAGACTTTACCATCTGATCTTCTTTGTCAAGCGCCTGTCCCCACACAGTTCTTACTCTGGCACGATCAGATAAAAATTTTGAATTTTGTTGTGCAAGGCACAACCGTTGCTACTCTTTCACAGACAGACGCGCGCACACACGCACTCACACTTCCCCGTTGGACGACGCATTATTGCTTTTACTCAAAGATGTTACATGTTGTACGAGATCTTTTGTCCAGTCTTGTTGGTTATTGTATGTTAAAACATAAAAAAAAAATTATTTTTTCCTGGGCTAAATTTTTTAAATTCTCCTCGCAGCTTTCACTTCTCTATATATTATAAATCTTGCTTATAGATCCGTTTTCGTCATCAGGATTCGGAAACAGAGATCTTTAGAAGCTTAATCTAGATCTTATATTTCAAACGGAAGCTTGCTGTTGCCTGCCTCTAATGTGTTGCAACTCTAGCCAAACGGATGTCACTTTGAGGGGGGAACTGGCTCAAGTGGCAAAGCATCTAGTTATTGTTAGGTGCCTCGTTTGAGGCCGCCGACTGGGCAACTTAAATGTCAGACAGTTCCCTACTGGTTGTTTAGTCAAATACTCAATGACAATGGTGTTAGTTCCAATTGCTTTGGGCATGCTAGAAAGCTTGAATTATTTAGTCAACCGTCTTGAAAATATTATATTTAGATGACGCAAAGCCCTGACACAAGAAACGAAAATCTACAAAAAATAACCAAACAAAAAAAAAACTAAAAGAAAAAAAAAACACAAAAAAACTTTTTTATTGAAAACACTATTCCTTGGTGCAGTTTTTAAAGTTATGCTTAAGCTTTTGTTTAAGTCAATCTTGATAGTGTGACCATTATAAGGTTTGCCGTGACTAATCGTGCTAAAAATCTGTATTTGCTTTCTCAAAAGTTGGCAGCCATGTGTACCCGAAGAATTGTGATTGCGGATGAAATACAAAAATAAGTATGTTAAACGTTTTTATCTGATGCCCAATGGTCACTTTCATTGTTTATGTTACATCAAACAAGGTCTTCAGGTAAAGCAGGGGTTTGCCTGAAACACTATTTGTGGTCAGTCAGAAATATCATTAATAAATTCAGGCCTTAAAGTCATGATCGACAGATGATCTGTTTTTTTGTGTGTGTTTTTTAATCTTATAAATTCCTCTCTTTTCTCTTTGCAGTGTTGCACATGATTCTGTAAGTCTGAAGGATGAAGAAATCGGAAGCTGGCTCCAAGTCAGCTGGGGGAGGAAGAACTCTGTCCGCATCACCAACCTCACCAGAGAGGGCAAAGAAGCAGTCCGGCGGCAGTGGTAGCAACAGTCCTTCCAAAGGTTCTGCTACCTCCTCACCCAGCAAATCTGTGACAGTTATTGCAGGGGGAACTGGTGCTGGTCCTAGTGTCAACCAAGGCATGAAACACTCAAAGTCGGACCACTCTGGCCTGGTCAGTGTGAAGAAGGAGCTCAGCTACAAGAATGAAGGGTCACCTTTAGGGAAGAAGTTCATCAGCAAAAGCCAGGAGAACCTGAGCAGTCACAAGAAAGGGAGACCCCTGACCACTGTTGTAGAGTCTCCAAGGCCAAGGGCTAATGCAGCTTCTATTGCAAGGGCTGTTGCTGCAAAAAATAAAGAGGCCAAAGAAAAGGATAAAGTGCCTGCAGTGTTTGTCAAACCGAAACCTGTCAAGGTCAACGCTATGGCAAACATACGCAAGGCTTCCAGCACTCAGTCCATTGATCGCACAAGTCAGAGTACATTCAACTTGAAATCTGCATCTTCTAAATCTTCAAATTCACTTGCAATAAAAAGGGCTCAGAGTACACAGAGCATCTGTAAGGACAAATTTTCCAAGAAGCGAACTTCTGCCCCTGCAGATGTCATGGCATATAACGCAGAGCTGTTGGCCAACTTTGAGAAAGAAAAGAAACTGTTGGAGGTAAGAATTTCTGAACTAGCTAAGATAGCAGAGAGTCGCAAGGGTGAAATGGAGAAGTACAAGTATGAGATCAAGCACCTGAAAGACCAGCTTTCATCCTCAGTGCAGAAGGAGCAGATCGAAGTCCTTCAGAGCCAGAACAAACAGCTGCTGGACAGGCTGCAAGAGCTGGGCTTCCCGGCTGAGCAGATCACTGACGCTGAGAAGTTGATGCTTAAGTTCTCAGCTGCCAGGAGCCACGGCAGCAACTCGGACATCTGCCTCCCTGCTAGCGCCAGCTGCGATAGTCTGTCTACGGACTGCGGGGCTGGGGGCAGGGAGCGGCAGCACTCAATGGCTATAGCAGTGCCAGGGGCAGGGGAGCATGGTGGTAAAGGGGCGAGGTTTTCTGCATCAGCAAGCGCTGCCGGGGCTCTGGAGATTGGTCGATCGTCATCCCTGTCAGCATCGGAGCCTGGCATGTCCTCCCTGCCGGACCTGTGCGGAACCCCTGACCATCCGTCGGTCCTGTCTCTGGACCCGGCAAACTGGGACAAGCAGAGCAACAAGTCTGCCAACAGCGACGGGGGGCTCAGCGAGGCCTCGGTCGCTTGTCTCACAGAGCGCATCCTGCAGATGGAGGAGACAAATTACTCCACGACTGAGGAGCTCCAGGCCACTTTGCAGGTGAGTCATAACCACTTTTTCCTGTCACATGATTTAAGGTCTTTTTTATGTGTGTGTGCATTATTTTTGGGAATTAAAAAATAAGGTATGTATAAAGCAAGAGCTTTGATTTTTATGATTTTGAAATGGAAGGTGTGCGGATCAATACCAAGAGGTGTTTGCTCAAGATAATATCAATGGGCACAACATGTGTGCGGCATGATGGGGAAAAGTTTAATCAAATGTTATTTGTGATATATCGTTTCTAAAACCAGAGATGGCTCTTTCTATTTCTATATGAAAAAGGTGAATAGAAAGTAATTTTTCTAGTTCAAACTATATACGCCACTTTTGTACCTGAATGCCCAGAATCTCTCATCATATTATAGTTAAGATGTTTTGCTACTTCTGTCAAAATTTGGTTGACCTAAAGTCATTGAGACAGTCTCGTACAAACAAGAAAAGAGATGTAGACCTTAGGGGACTTTATGTTCTGATAAGATCTCGAATGGTAAATCTTTTTAAATTTTTAAAAGCTCATTCGAAGATTTTTTAAAACATTATTTACTCAGTTATTGATCTATATTGATGCAGACCAAGAGTTTACAATGCTGCTGTCTTATATAAAAACGCATATTCATACTTTAAAAGAGCGCATATATATACATAGTTGGTTATTTTTCAATCTGAGATTATTATGACGGCAGACTGGACATATTTGCCAACTGCTTTCACTCTATCTCCCCAGGAACTTGGTGATCTCCAAGATGCTGTCAACGAGCTGACTGAAGAAAATACAAAACTGACAGATGAGAAGGCAGTTCTTCTGGAGTCCCTTTGCACCCAAACAGAAAAATTGGAAAATACTCGAATACAGGTACATTTCTCTAACACATTAACCCTACACCTTTAGAAAATTATGAACGAAATTCAAAAGAACCTGTGTCAGATTGATGGAGTACCGGAATAAACATTCACAGGGATTTAATGACAGGATTAATCCAATATATTTAATATTAATGTAAGCCAGAAATGCTATGTTTCAGGACATATAAAAAAATCCATGTTTTTGAAAGCTTCAGTACTCTATCTGAGTTCAGGAAGATCATAACTGCAAAAAAACATCTTGAAAATGTTTTGTGCGTATACACTTCTGCTTGCGTAATTATGATTTCAGGGCGGATCTTGGAAATATTAAGGATTTTTTTCATGGTCAGTAGACACCCTGAGTGTTAGTGCTGACTGTATTTCCTTAACTCACCTTGTTGATTCGAGGACCAAGATCAATACTTTAAGTCGTTTATTTTTGCTGTAGTTTTGTTGTTTACAATTATAGGTTTAAAAGTCATAGTGTTCTTTTCTCTGAGAAAGGATAATGTATTTTGAGAAAATATATAATTAAGACAGAACAGTATTTTCAACCTTACCGTAGCTTTCTGTACCATTTGGATTAACTTTTCTTAATTTGATAACACCTTTCAAGTTTGATTTTTTCATGCTTCAATCATATAGGATCACATGGGCAGCCGGGTCCTTCAGTGTCAAGATAATGTGATCAGCCAACCAAGTGTTGGGTATTCTGCTCCGCGGTCCTGTCTGCAATGTAGTATGATTGCTGAGGTCGAACATGAAAAGAATAACCTTAACCTTTCTGTCCATGTTATAAAATCTGACTTTCTATTTGTTTTGTTGGTTTCCAATTCCCACAGCTGGAACAACTGAAATACTTGCTCATCTCTGGAGAACTACCTAACAAATCGGAGAGAGACGGGCACCTTTTGGGTCTGCTCAAGTCGGCTGCAGAGGAGCGAGAGGAGCTCATGAGGAAGCAAACGGAGTGGTCAAATGCCCTGGAGAGTTTGGAGAACGAGTGCAGAGAGGCCCACGAAGCTGGCGAGAGCCTGCGGGAGAAGTACAAGTAGGTTTTTGCTTGGCTATGACGGACTGAGATTTTTGTATGTAAATATATCCTCTAGATTTCTTCTAAGTGATAATACAATATATATTAATGAAAGGGTTGTGAAAGTGTAAGAGCGTTGAGTCCTTACCGGAAGGTACCTGTTTCAAAATTCATGATTGGTAAGCAAATTTATTTGTCAGATTTCTTTCCCTACCCATTGGATTTTTGTCAGATTAATGTGACCTGGTATTCGCACACTGTCTCTGTCTGGCATGCGTAAGTTTTCAGTCCTGTTAAGTACAGCTTAGCTGCTGCTGACGTTGTGCTTAAAGAAATCAACAAACCAAACCAAATAATTAAGTATTGGACAAAATTAAATTTCCTGTCTTTTGAGTGAATGTCTATAAGCTCAGTTTAATGTAATATTGGTATGATAGACAGCTGGTGCTGAGTTGGTCTTATATATTTAAGGTATGTCGTATTAAATAAGTGCACTAATGCATGAATGGAAAGGATTGTATCAAATCAACCTTTATAAACTTATGAAGTAAAAATGAGTATTTGGGATTGAGATTTTTATATTTTAAAATGGAAGGTGCTAAATGAATGTAATTTATTGTTAATTTATTATTTTTGACAGAACATAATTTTGTTTTTGCTCATAGACTAAATTTGTATAGGAAGAGAGTCTGTGAAATACATAAGACCTGAGTGATGTTGTTGATAAGTTGATGGAGGTACCAGGGCAGCTCAGGTATTAGTGCTCTGGACTGGCTAGCAGATCCCTGGTTCAATCCTCAGATGGTGCCCCCATCATTGCATGGAATTCTTTTAGAAGCTTGATGAATTAAAAGCTTGTCCAAGATTACTTTTTGAATATTTTTATAGCCAACCTTTTTGACTTTGCTTCAGATTTTAAATCAAAGTTGAACTGGATTAATATGAGACATGCAGGATAAATGAATTTCTTTTCGGTGATGCTAACCATCCATCTATGTTAGAAGTGAAAATTATTACAATCTCTTTTCTGGTTTCAGTTTTATGGAAGAGGCAAACTCTGCAATGAAATGTGAGAGAGATGCTTTGGAGCAACAGCTGATGGAGATAAGAGAGGCTCAGAAGGCAGAGCAGTTTGAGGTTGTGAGACTGAAGACACTCCTTGAACAGGAAAAGAAGAAGGTAAAACTTCTTTTTTTTTTAATGAATATTTTCCCTACAAGTATAACAGATTCTATTACACCTGTCTCTCCTTCGGTTTGTTTTAAAGGTCTGATATCAATCTCAGTCTACCAGCAGGGGAAACACAGTAAATAATTTATAGAATAGTCCTCATTAATTTAACAACTGTTATAGGAAAAATGTCTGGGTTGATAGAGAAAGTTGTAGTCTCTAATCCATTCCAAAATCTAGAGATTTGCACGGTATAGTTATGGGCTGGTCGGAAGCACAGACTAGCAATAAATCAACTTCTTGCATCATTCCTGGTTGCAGATTGAAAAACTGAGCTGTGTATACTGCTTTTTCATTAGTTGGTAAAAGGGGTAGGACGGGCCCATGTTGAAATAGTCTGAGATAGTAGGGAGAGAGTAAAGAATTTGTCTTCTCTCCAATGCAATTTAGTGCTAAACATGTCATGAAGGTTAAATCTTTAGCAGCCAAAATACTCTCTCCCATGGCAAAGTATTTTTAATAATCAATAATAATAAACAATTCCTCATAGGCTCACAAAAGAAAAAAAACCAAGCACTATTTCTTTTAATTTGATTTCTCAAAACAAGAAACTATGACACATATATGATTAACACATTCACAGTGATGATCATTCATCTATCCAGCACATAACAGCGCACATTAGTTTGTGGTTGTGCACATCTTTGCATTGATCTGCACACCTTCCATTTTTTGGATGTATAGTATCAAAGCTTTGATCTTTTATAAATATTCCTAAAATACCCCAGAATAATTTGCGCCCATAGAGAGGAGTCCTTAAATCGTACAATGTAAAAGGTTAAGGTTGAAATCTTCACATGGCATGGCTCAAGGCCTATTCTTTGTTTGCGCAAAGATGTGCATACTCATGTACTCATCATATGTGCGGTGTGTTCGGAAAAGACCAATCATACCCCATGTCCATCCCACCCCAGGTTGTGGAGCTTGAGCTTGAGCGCGGTGCCCAGGAGAACAAGACCGACCTGGAGGCCTTGCTGGACGTGGCGCGGCAGGACAAGGCGCAGGCGGAGCAGGGGCTGGCCGAGCTCACGGAGTCCCTGGGCCTGGCTCAGTGCGACGTGGCGCGCCTCAAGGACACGCTCAGCGCTAAGGAGCAGGAGCTCACAGGTACTGCATACACATTTTAAAATTTTCTACCCCTACAGGTTGGCTGGGTCTCAGCATTATGTGATTTGCTGAGACATGAGCCTAGGTCTTACCTGCCTTGTCGTGCCTGTGGCAGCACATATTTTTCAGTTTTGTTGCCCCTCCAAAATAAAGCCTATACAGTGCTGACATTGGACGTTAATCAACCAACTAAACTTCATTGAAAATTACAGGAAATGCTCATCGTTAAGGAACAGGAGCTCTTCGGTACTCCGTAACAATTTCGTCCCTACAGGTCGGGTGGTGTCAGTATAGTGTGACCGACTGAGACAGGCGTCCAGGTCTCCCCTGCCCTGTCTCGTGTAAGGCAGCACATACAATTTTCAGACGTCAGTCTTGGGTCGTCAACAATAAAGCCTATATAGTGCTGACATTGGACATAAATAAGTCAACTCAACTCATCTTCTTAAAACATTTTTTAATTTAATCAAATTACGATGGAATCTTGTAAAAAATAAAGTAAACCTTTTGGGGAAATCCTAAAAGTTTTATCTTATCCGGCGTTTATATTAACACAGACTGAAAACCGAAAAAAAAAGGGGAACTAGAGCTTGGAAAAAAGTTTATATATAGCCAGAGTTAATCTTAATCAGTGTATATCTGAAATTTCCTGTACTTTTTTTTTTATTGGAGTAATTCTCTACATTCTTTCTGACTATGGAGGGCTAGTTATTTTTCTTTTTTTTTTTTTTCCATAAGTGTGCCTTGTCCTAAAAGTTTGACTATTTGAAAGTGACCTGCATGAAACCCTTACCATGTCTCATCTTTTTTATTTTGTCAGCTCTGCGAAACAGCACAAAGAGTCAGCTCGCTGAACTCCAGCTACGGCTGTCAGCATCGGAGAAGGAAAAACAGGAGGTCCAGCGAAAAGAGGAAGCCCTCCACCAACACGTGGAGCAGCTAGAAGGAGACTGTGTCAGGTCAGGCCTACACTATTAAATGTGAATGTTGCAGTAGACGAGTTTTAAGTAATAAAAAAGCTGGCAGCTCAGACTGTTCAGTCAATGCCCATCAAGTGGTAATTTTTGTGTGATTCAATATGCTGCGCCACTGTACACTAAAAAGTTCAATACAGAATCAACGATGCACTTAACTTCACTGGATAAATAGTAACATAGCATACAACAATTGATTTTAAATTAGGTGTATTGCAGCAGTAAGACCTAAAATGAATTTAAAATAAAAATTTTTGCAATTGGTCGTTTTTTGTTTGAATGAGTGAAAACTTGTCACGCCTGGTTAACAGCTACCACGAAGCTTTGAGCTTATTCAATTTTCTTTTAATATTTCTTCAAATCTCATAATTTTCTACTTTGCAGGGGAGATAGCATACAAAAAAACAAAACAATGAGTTCATAATATTTACTGATTTTTATAATATTTAAGATTTAAATCAATCTTATTTAAAGAACTTCCATTTTAGGCTAGCTCAGTTGACAGATGGCACATCTTTTTATCTTGAGACCACATTTTATCTTTTGATAAAGTCACCTTTCTTTTAAATTTTGGGTCAGTGTTATATGCCAGATTCAGATTTTAGCTCTGGGACCGATCATCCATATGATTACTTGTAAGAAGTTAGGAGATGATGAACAAGCAGAAAGCATTTTACAGAGGAGCATGAGTAGATTGAACATGAATCTTGAAAAAAAATCAACATTCCAGGAATTCTTTTTTTTTCCTGCGGCCCTTCTCTTTATGCTTTAACTATTTCAACTGTTTTTGTGTAACCAGTGCACGGACATTGTATGTGTTCATTAAACAAACAGTCATCAAGTATACACCCAAAAAAATGTGCAAAATATCCTTGTTTGTGTAGACAATAATTTCATTTTTTTTAACAGTCTGTTTGTGTTGTCAGTAATTTAAGTCTTTTTTTTTTTTAACAGTCTATTTCTGTAGCCAGTAATTTAATCCTTTTTTTTTTAACAGTCTGTTTGTGTATTCAATAATTTTATTCTGTTTTTTTTTAAGTCTGTTTGTGTAGCCAGTAATTTTATTCTTCATTTACTTCCATGTGATCTGTGTGTAGACACCTGGAGGACAAGAAAGAGTTCACGAGTCAGCTGCAGCAGGTGGAGGCCGAACTGCGCTCTGTGAAGCAGCAGAAACAGATCATGGAGATGGAGATGCAGGAGGTAAGCAGGGCGGCAAATACTGGAAATACTGGGGCAGGCTTGGTTTTTTGTCAAATGTATATGTAGATTTCTCTCTTAAGTGTTAGACTTTTTTTTTATAGTGTCTACCTTTTAGTATAGCTCTACCTTTACCCCTTTAAGCAATAGTTTCAGCTTATACATTATCATTTGTATACATTTTATTGTTATTGTTGTATTAATTATTATAGAGATATGAAGGTGCCATCTGATTGAGGCATTTACAGCAAATTATGCACAACCTGTACCGTATCCTTTTTTTTTATAGGCAGCCAGATAGTGAAGAATCGGGCAAACCTGCTAACGTTGTATAGAATTACATAACAAGTTTCAGTAAAAACAATATTGATACACTGGGTTTCATTGGCTGTAGCTATACTAACTATTAGTATTATTTTAAATATCTCCAGATGAATTCAAAACATGATATTGAATCGGAAGAGTGGAAGCAGTTTCAGAAAGATCTACAGACTGCAGTGGTCATAGCCAACAACTTCAGCCAAGAAACTCAAGAGAAGATGGAGAAACTCACACAAGACAACGCTCTACTCCAGGTCTGAAACAACAAAAAACAAAACAGAACAAAAACCAATACAAGCCTATAATTATGTTTGTGTAAGGATTGTAAAAGCAGGCACCAGTTCCCTTTTTTTTCTCTTTACTGTTGCTGTTTAACTTTAATAAAAACTAGGTGTAAAATAAACTTTTGGACCAAGATGTTTATTTCAAGCAGATTCCACTGAATGTTGATATCAAAAGAGCGAAATAGCTCTGAGATACACTATCCTGCTAGCCCAGCCCTATGAGGATATTGTCACTGTGCTACAGCCATGACATAAGTAAAGACTTCTGCCAAAATGGCACTACAGCCATGACATAAATAAAGACTTCTGCCAAAATGGTACTACAGCCATGACATAAATAAAGACTTCTGCCAAAATGGCACTACAGCCATCACATAAGTAAAGACTTCTGCCAAAATGGCACTACAGCCATGACATAAATAAAGAACTTTTTAAAAACCTGATCGAACAAAAATATGCCCGATGTGCTATTGGTAAGGAAAATCCGTTTAGAATGAGATTGTCAGATATTTTACATGTCTGTGATTAGAAAAAAATTGGCAAAACGAAAAATCGGTCGCAAACACGGAATATCGAACTCTTGATTTCTGTCAATTCTTGGCATTAGAGAAAAGATAGAAAAGGCCAAAGAGATTCCAGATTTGTTTCCACATTCGAATAGAAAAGAAACAAAACACACACACACACACACATTCACAGATACACAAAGCAAAGGGGGCTTGGCGAAACTCATTACATGTGTTTCAAAAAGGGACATTACCCAATTTTTAATTCAAATTTCGTAGCTTGTGTCCCTTTCATTTGTTTGTTAGTTTTATCTTGACTATGTTTAAACCAAAATATGTTTAAACCGAAATTGAAATTCAACCCCCTAAATTTTCGGTTTAAACGTTTTCCGCTGTACTGGTAAAACTCCAAATACTAGATTACTACAGCTATAGTCTCGTCTCCTAAGATTGAATCTCAGACCTCTTCTGCACCTGTCCAGAACACTACTGGCTGGGCTATGTGGCTCATCTCTGAGATTCAAATAGTTTGCGCCTGATTACTCTGAATGATAAAAATATTTTACTTTGAAGTGAACTTTATGCTAATTCTTTATATTTCTCTTTGTTAATGGAACTGGGAAAGCAAAGCAACAACTATGTAATTAATATGTCATTTGTCCAGCTTATTAAAAAGTACATGATTTCTTGAACTTTTATACGTGAAACAAAGCAGAACGCTTTTAAATTTTTTTTGCATTCCCTACAAGGCAAATTACAAAAAAAAATTGAATTGGTAAACTCTTCTATTGATTATAGCCCCCTATCACACCATCCTAATGTCACACAGACACAATTAAAAAGATCATACAGCTTTTGTCAATAGTAGTGAAAATGTAATTAGTAGTGCTGAACCCTTGAAATGCAGGGATTTCTAAAACTCTTTAGTGAGGACACACAGTCAAACTTATACTGCATCTAAGAGGACCCAAGTAGTGGATATAAACCGATTAAAAAAGTTCATAACCAAAACCAATTTTTTTGTACTAGTTTTTAGCTGTAGCTAAATGATGTTGAACCCAATAAATGCTTCCAATTTTAGAGAATATGCAGTTTCAGAACATGTGTACTTTTTACTCATTGATCAGCTTAGACATGGCGTCGTCTGCTTTTCCAGGTCTAGCTATACATGCCATTCAATATACAGAGCTTCTGTTATTTTAATTTACTATGAGGTAGATACTGTGCTTACAAAAACAGTAAACAGTGGAATCCACTTAAGATAAACTATGGCTTTTATACCAACTTTTTCTAAGGCACGAGTTCCCTTTTTTTTTCTCTCTTTACTGTGGATGTTTAACTTAAATAAAACCTAGGAATAAAATAAGCTTTTGGACCAAGATGTTTATTTCAAGCAGATTCCACTGTATGTTGATATCAAAAGAGCAAAATAGCTCTGTGAGACAGTGAGGATATTGTCACGGTGCTACAGCCATGACATAAATAAAGACTTTTGCCAAAATGCATGTGATATATAGTTATTAAGGTGAAACTGAAATCTATCCAACTAAACTTGCAGATTTAAAACGTCCTAATTTGTATTTGCTTTATATTATGAGCAATTTGAGTCTAACTGTAAGCAGAAATGAGGGAATAACACAGGTTTTATTGATTTGTCTCAAAGGTAGCAAAAATGGCTAATGCTGAAATCTTAACACAGTGAGGACACTCAGAAGTGAAGAATAACAAAAATGATAGATTGCTTTAAACACTTTGTTTGGCAGGATCGCAACGCCCAGCTGGAGAGTGAGGTGGAGAAACTTCAGCGAGACATCCACTTGCTGCGTCAGTCCACTGTCGAGGAGTCTCCCACACGCAAGCCTTCGGCCTCGTGTCTCCTCACCAACGCTGAATTCAAAGGAAAGGTATTGTCTTTGACTTTCTTACTTGACTAACTTAAGGCCCTTCACTCAACAGGGTCAAATCACGTACTTGTAAGCTGTGAAATAAGTAATTTGAAAGGAAAATAAAAGCTGAAGTTTTTAATGTGCAAAATTTTTTATTCTTTTTGTACTTGTTCAAAAGATATTATCTTTGAAAAAATTCTGAAAATAGTGCAAGTTCATGAGCATTGTTGGCAAAATCACAGTGACTCCATTGAGTTAAGATTATGGGATTTCCTCTTCTCTTTGTTTTGCGTGACTGTATTAATTTTCCGTAAATTTACAGTACAGATTTTTAGTTTAAAAAAAAAAAGGTGGCACATCAAAATTCAATAAAAGTCTAACAAGGATTTATCTTTTTTGATGCAATGCTATGAAGCTTTAGGTGTAAAGGTTGAGTAAAAAAAAAGGATCCAATTGGCATCACTGGCTTATACGTTCAAGATCCGTTGTTGTGTATATCTTACGCGATCAGTGATTGTTGTCAAGAATTTTGAGCTATTGCCAAAGTGTTGAGAGGTTGGATTTTTTTGTTGGGTCGCCCTCTTCTTTTAATGGCCTCTGTATCAAAATTATTGTATCATTGCTGTATTTGCTGGTACACCCTCTCTCTCTCTCTCTCTCTCTCTCTCTTAGGTACTAATTCTTTAAACTACACTCTCCCTCAGGTCCTGAGCTCTATGGGGGGAGTCCATCACCACCAGCACCGCCCCCACCCGCACACCCACATGGACTCTCGCAGCCAGAGCATCTCGGTGAAGTCTCTGATTCGTAGCATTGAGGAACATGTCAAGTCTGGGGGCGCCTCCATGCATTCCAGCCGCTCCGAGTCGAGACGGAGCTCTGCCTCCTCGGATATTTCTCTTGCCTCGCTCAAGGACTTTGTCAAGTCCCCGGCGTCCCCTATGCAAACCCCTGAGAGCCCCCAGAGCCCAACCAAAGACTTTGGTGGCCTCAGAACCTCGACGCCTGGATACCTGGGCAAGCAGACGCCGATCGCTGACAGATCCCCGCAGCAGAGGCTGTTGCTGACGCCCACGGGGCCCGGAGGGGTGGTGGTGGTGGGCGGGCCCCAGGCGGTCAGCCCGGAGGTCGCGAGCAAGGTCGCTGTTGGAGCTAGGGGCGAAGGGTCAGACGTGGGGAAGGTTACGCCGCAGATTCCCTCCATCTTAAAAGACAGGAACACGCCGAGGAGAAATAGTGCTGCAGTGTGAGTCCATAAAACTCAATGTCTATATGGCAAACCAGCTCGAATCATGCACAAGTCGCTACTATAAGTTTTGAGCTAAAGCCATATTGCCTTGGAAAAACTACCATGTTTCCATGATTGCAAATGTGAAAAAATCTTCTGTCCTATGCTTTTTGTTTAATTTCAAATGTTCAATAGAGTGGCTCTTTGCTGACTATTATTGTGAGACGATTCTGTAGGATTATTTTGAAGTGTTCACCTCTTTTTTTTCTTTTTTACTTTTTTCAGGGAGGCAGATCTGTCAAAGAAAGAAACTCCAGGGAAAGATCCTCTTGCGTCACTTGCCAAGTTGATGAAAGGCTCCAAGCGCAATGCCTTACTCAAGTGGTGCCAGCTAAAGACAATTCAGTATGCTGTAAGTTTATCAATCACCTCGCTACATGTATAGAAACCGTGACAATAAATTTGGCTTGATACATAGTATGCGTTACTAAAAGTTACTAACAAGTCCGGTTGAGGATATTTAAAGAAAAAAAAACGTTTCTGTTTAAACTTTTAAAATGAAACCCTTTCTGTACTGTAAAGCTGGGTGGTATAAATTCTGGGAAGGTAGGGACTGGCATATAACAACATTGGGACAGTTTTTTGCCCCTACATGAAGCCTATAAATGTACCTTGGGTCTGACAAAGAGATATAACGAAAACCTTGGACGTAACGAAGCACTTGGCTCAAGTAGTGGTTCAGATTTCTAGGGATTTCAGCGAATGCAGAGCTATGAAAAACTCTGGCATGCAGGGCTCAAGTAGTGGTTCAGATTTCCAGGGATTTCAGCGAATACAGAGCTATGAAAAACTCTGGCATACAGGGCTCAAGTAGTGGTTCAGATTTCTAGGGATTTCAGCGAATGCAGAGCTATGAAAAACTCTGGCATAAAGGGCGACGAACTACCCAACTTTTACTTCACCTGTCGGGCTGCCCAGGGAACACCCATTGACAACCCCCTGTCGGGTCATGTATCGAACAAACTAGGCCCAGGACTAAATGTAGGACATAAAAATTAATTGTATCATGTCAAAAAACTTGGAAATTAAAGATTGAACTTTGTTACCTTGCAAGAAATTTCGTAAACAGGTATTAGAGTCCATAGTCTTTAAAAAAAAAATAATCTTTAATTGCTTGACGTTTTTTCCTTCTTTGTTCTCAGAATGTGGATATCACAAACTTTAGCAGCAGCTGGAATGACGGTCTGGCCTTTTGTGCTTTACTTCACAGCTACGTCCCTGAAAAAATTCCCTACTCAGAGCTTAACTTTGAGGATAAGGTACAGAGAAATATTCCATTCCAGATTTGTGTAAATAATATTGTTCTTTTTTTTAAAACATTTTTTGGTCGTAGTGTAAGGATTAGTTTTTTTTTTACAAAATTCAACCCAATGATTTTGAAAGTCTCGATGATTTTGAATTTTGTATCATGTGCTTTTTAGAGCTTTGTGAGAGGAGGGATAGATTTTTTTTTTTGAGTGCTGAAAAATGTATGTGCCTTACTTTTATGAAAACCAGGTGAGGTTGATGAATATTAAATGAAAGTTATCATCTAAGCTGCTTTGTTTGTATAATTTAAAGATCATGGGCTATTTACAAGGGGTTGGGCTAAAACAAACTGAACTATTTTTAAATATATTTTTTCCCCAGAGAAAGAATTTCACCATTGCCTTCAATGCCGGTGAAAGTATTGGTATCAAATCAACTCTGGTAGGTTTTTAAATTTTTTATTTTTCTGTCTTTTATCCTAGTTTTCCACTCTTAACCTTATCATATTGTTCCAAAAAATTGCTTCATATATTTGAATATACTTGGAAAAGATCCAAATAAGGCTGTATATGTTTCATCATTTGCGTTGGTTGGGTATTTCTTGTGAGTTTTTTTAAAATATCGTTTAGTCATGTTTTGTGTGTGCATATGCCTTAAATTTTCTTAGAAAAATCACCAGGTAATCGAGATGAAGTTACAAAATTTTATGCAGTTATAGATAACACCTGAATTAGTGTACGTATTGAATGCCTGTGTTATTTTCTGAAGCACATGTTTTAACAATTCTCTAAAATTTTATGAATTGGGTGAACATGAATCCTTTTTTTTTTAAATTTTTTTTTTTTACACATTTTAATGACATTTTTGCAGTAGTGGAAAAAAATTTAACATCAATTTTAAAAAATGCTGAAGTAAAAATAGTAAATAACAAAAGAAGGGTGCAACAATGAACAAATAAATTCTTGGACCCATAACAATATTCTTTGACTTAAGTTCAAGAATAGCTTGTCTCAACCCTAAATGTATATCATGTTTTGTAATCTTGTCTTGGGGTATCTTGGGCTCCCACTTTTGAAAAGAGAAAATGGAGATTTGAAGAATATATAATTTTGAAAGAGGAATACATACATTTTCAAAGAAACATTCTCATTTGTGGTATTTTAATTTAAATAAAAATAAAAAAAAACACAAGCAAAACAAAATTGCATGTAAATTGAGCATTGTTAGGTTTGGTTCCATGACTAACTTCTGTTATGCCTGCATGTCTTTTACTCCACACCATGACACTGCTTGACAGAACATGTAACTTGAGCACTTTCTGCTTTTATTCACTGCTTGACAGAACATCGGTGAGATGGTGTCCATGGAGAGGCCGGACTGGGGGACAAGGTTTGAATCTACAAACACTTTGAGGTGGACAAGGTTTGAATCTACAAACACTTTGAGGTGGACAAGGTTTGAATCTACAAACACTTTGAGGTGGACAAGGTTTGAGTGTCTTCCACAACTAGAACACAGTGCTACGCAGAAATCTCAAGGTACAAGTCCTGAGGCGCTCTTTCAAAAGGATGTCAAGCTTATGTTTTTTTGTGTTTTTTTTCATGGGTGAATATGAGGAGCCATATAATTATTGCATATCTCTGAAACTGTGTAAGGTATAGAGTTGCCTTTTCTTATACAAAATGATTTATCTTTTTTTTTCATTAAAAAGACATAGTACTATTACGTTAATGTGAAGCAAGACAGTAAAGGGGAAATGCTTTTTAGAGTCACAGTCATCTCTAGTTGCATCTTTTCTTTTTCAAGTTACTGGTTTCTCTTTATCTTTTTAATTGACTGCTTTAGAACACTAAATTGCTCTAAGTTATGCGTTATAATTCATTCCAACTTATATTTATCATTGTATTAAACCTTTATAGCACAATCTGAAAGCAACAAAGTGGAACATATCAGTACCCAAATCCTGGGTAAAACTTATTAGTGCCTCAGATGTTTGGTATTTCCCACCTGTTTTTAGCTCAGAAGAACAAATTCGAATATAATGTAAGCTTTTTTAGTTCCAGATACATTGTCGCACTTTATTATTCCTTATTTATATGCAATGAAATGATTTTAAGTAGTTGCAATAGGCCAATCTTCCATTTAGTGTTAAGAGGGTTGCTGTATTTCTTTCCAGATGGGCCACATGATTTATTATGCATGTCAATGATATAAGGGGAAATGTCTCGTCATAGCAAATGATTCAACACATCCCTCTCAACTTGGGTGCTTAAAATGTTTAGGAATCTCTTTTGAAATGTTCATAAATACAGCAGAGAGAAATTTTTTACTATTGTATTAATTGTGTTTTATTATTATTTTTTTTTTCCAAACTAAAATTGACTGGTGCTTTCAAAGTCTTCTGGTGAAGCTCTTATTTCTTTTTGTATTTACTTTGGACCACGGCTAATTGATGGCCTCTGTAAAACAATGATTTTTATTGCCTTATGCGTTGTATATTTGTATCATATTATAACATATATAAATCATCGGCTTTTGCCTTTGCTTGGTGTAAGTGGTGCTCTTTGTAAAATCCTACATCTGACCAAAGACGCACACAGAAGTAAATTTTATGTTGATGTTTTTGTGAACAGACCAGGGGTGGGACATGTTCGACTTTTACTGCATCCCTGCTTCTTACTTATTAATTTTTTATCTCTATCTCTCAAAACATAACGGGTGTGCCTGCATTAGAGCTTAAGCTTCCGAAGCAAGAGGTCTGGGTTGAGCTCTGCCCTGGCAGATTTTTACTACCGAAAGGGTCATTATAATGTGATTGGCCGAGTCACAGTGTCCTGTCAGGGATATAGCCTGGTTGCTGTTGTTGGGCATTAAGAAGCCAGCCTTTACATTTGCTTTTCCCTGAATTTATCTTATTTGATGAGAACTATATTTAGTGCATACAGTTTCAAAGTTGATCGTGTTTTTGCCCAGTACACAATTTGTACTGTTGAAGTCTTTTTTTTTTTCTTCTTAAATAAAAATTGACAGCATCTTGCTTTTTAAAGTTTAAAAAACCACTTAGACTTTAATTTACATTGCCAAAGACATTTTATGACTTTAAATTTTGAAATGTATGTGTGACATATTATTTGTATGTTTTACCTAGTAACTAAAAAGGAAATAGAGATAGTTTCATCATTCTCTGCACATGTTATATATTTTTTAAAATGATTTTGTACCACATTTGTAAGTATGTCTTGCTTGATTTTGAAATTGACATTTGAGAAATATAATATTCCTTTTTTATATGTCTTAATGAGATTTTAAAAAGTGATACAATACCTTGCAGAAATATTAAGCGCTTTTAACAATGCAAGTGAGATTAAAATGGATATATTTTTGTTTTTTACCAAAACATTTTATTATTTTATGGCCGTTAGAAATTTTAAACAGCAATTACATGTATACATGATCTTAATCCTGAAGATTTACTCAAAGTTTATCTAAACAGTAACATTTTTTTAAAACCAGAAAACAGTTGAACCACGGCAGGCAAAATTTTCCAAACGCTTATATTTTGAGAGTTAAACCACATTATACGCAAACTTTTCCATTTATGAGCTATACATTGACTTTATGCTGCTTATTTCCAAATTGAGAACAAATTTTTGTCCCCTTATGTTTCGTACGTTGTGGCTGCCAGCTTACTTAATATTACAAGAGACATTATGATTTTTTGACACCTTTCAAACATTATTAACCATTTTGTTTAAAACATTGCCCCAGATTCTTAAGTTTAAAACATTAACTCCGTAAGAATCTCAAAACTTTATATTTGATCGTGAGCATTCTTCTCATTTTCTTAGGCTTTTTCACCCGTTCACTTCTTTGTCTATATATATATATGCTTCTATTTCAGCGGCCAAGATAGAATTGAATCTGATAAAATCTAGATGCATGTCCAATGCTGTCTTGATAGCTCCGCTTGACCGTTCCACGTGGCCATACCACCGGAGTCTTCTCTCCTTCAGAATGAGGTTCAGGTCCTCAAGGCCAAGAAGCGTCAATAGCTCATTTGACCTAGTGGTGGCCACATCTTCTGGCTTCACATTGCAGATCTGTCTTATCATTGCCCTGTCGTTTCTCTGCAGGCGTTGAAGGTTTGGCTTGGTCAAGGGCCATGTCTCGCTAGCATGGAGCATTGCACTCTGCACACAAGTGCTGTACACATGACCCCGCGTCTTGTATGAGAGGTGGCGAGACAAAAGAACTGGTAGTAGTTCTTTAAACTTCTTCCAAGCTGTCTTCACGTGTTGTTTTAATGCAAGGTGACAGCCACCAGCTGCCGAGAGCATATCTCCCAGGTAGCAGAAAGAAGCTACGACATCCAGCTTGTCGTGATCCATGCCTAGACTTTTGTGTTATCAAGAAAAGTTAATTGCCGATATTATTTTCTATAATCATACAGATCTGATATGTTAAGTGATTTATTTGTTGTACTTAAATCATAATGTATAGTGCTCTGATAGTGATTCAGATCTAAAGAAAAATCTAATTTATATTGTCATGTCTTATTTTCTAAACTAGATCATCATCGTTCATTCCTGCACCAACAATTCCATTTACCCAGAAAATAATTTTGGCCTTAGTTAAACTAATGTTGTGTTTGTCTTCTTTTAAGTGCTCTGTGAGAAGTATAAATGTAATTAATTTAAAGTTATCTTTAGTCAATATAATAAGTATGATGACAATCGTCTGTAACATTTTTCCTGTGTTCATAGAAGCACTACTTGTTTGCATTTATAAAGCAATAATTTATTCTTATAGCATTAAGTAGAAATTCAGTATGACGATCAAGGGGGGAAAATTTGTTCTTCAACCTTAACATTTAATTGAGTTGATAGCTTGTATTCATGGCTCTTCTCTATCTCATTATTAACTAAACAATTTAGCTATAACGCAAGTGTCACAACTAGGATGAAACAGGCATAAGTCGCTAATATAAAGTTTGACCAGGATCCCTCGAAACATTGAAATATTACTTCATTTTGACTTTGTAAAAAGTTTACAAATAATAATATTTTCTCTGGTTCTAGAAAAAAGGTTACCCCCCCCCTTCCTAAGCTCTTACAAGTTTGAAGTACATTTGAAGCTTATTAACACACTCAAAATACTAAAAAAGTTGAAATTCTGATTTGTGCCTGGTTCAATCTGGTAATTTGGCTGCTTCACATTTTTACCAAGTCTTGATTTTTTACTATCAGAAACTTCCATGGTAAATATCAATAATTTTTTTTGTTTGCTTTGTAAATTCTTTAAATTTTGATACGGATGGTTTGATTTTGTCCATTGTCTTCCGTGAAGATGTATCCAAAAAGTTAAAACTGTCATGGTTTAGTAGCCCAGATTTTTCCAGGTTTAAGTCTTGCTCTGGTGGCCATATTTTTTCCTCCTTGTTCGGTAGGTCTTGGTATACTTTGATCGACCAAGTCTTGGGTATGTGACTTTTTATCTTCCAAACTGGTAACTTTTGGGAAAAGTGTTGTATCCCCAATGGAGCAGAAGCTCAATTGAAAGCAACTACGCAATCCTTTAAATATAAAGTGAATGTGTTAAAATAAAACAAACTAGAACTAGACTGACAAGTCAGAGGTGTCTCTAGAATCTCAGCTGATGATCCACCTCTCTGTGTGGAATTGCTCTGGAATATAACGCTGGAAAAAAACAAAAGCGTTTTTTCGATTATGCATAGATGTGAGAGGTAAATACAGTTCTCGTCTGCCACTGAAGTTCCTCGATAAAAGTGATTTGCATCATATGCGCTGTAATTCAGTTTTTTTGTCCTGTGCTGCCAAAAAGGCTTCTACATTTGTATTTTCAGATCTGTGCATAGCCGAAAAAATGGTCTTTTATGTTTTCATCCAAAGGGATGTAAAACTTTTTTTTTTATCTGGGTTTGCAAGACATTGGTAATATAACTGATATCTATGTACACAAAATTATGAAATGGCAATTTTTTTTATATAATTTTTTGTGTGCTTAATTTAAAACTTTTTTCACCCTCACTTTTCATCTCAGTATTAAATCTATATTAGTTTACATGTCTTCATCAATTTTATTTCTATATTTACATGTGTGTATTCAAAAGCTATTCATATTGTTTGCACACTGGTCAAACTACAGCAGCAGTGGACATCTAGTTTTGCTTGTACAGAAGCAGGCGAAATCTCACAAAGTGCATTTATAGTATAAGTAATGATTAAGTTTTTTAAAAAAAGTTATCTTTATTTATTTTGTTGTCAAAGGCTTGGCCTTTTACATAATTTGCTTTATTTATGATGCATTATGATATGATGAGAGCTTGAAATTAAATTTTTTTGAAACTACAATTCCTGAGTATTTTTTTTAATGTTTTTTTTTTTTTAAACATTTTTGTTTTGTTTTTATGGGAATCACTATTATTCCTTTATATTTTTTTTCGGATTTATTCAACTTTGTCTCTTCAAAAGAATCATGAACTTTGGCTCACATTTATTTATGTAGGTCTATGAATTCAGTTAGCTTTGTCTATTTTGAGATTTTAAAAACAAATCTGTTAATCAAGATTGATATTAAACAATGCGAAAATTAATAACACCATTCATCAAAGCTTTCAATAACATACTTAGGGAGATATACACCACACAACTCAGTTGATAGAACACAGAATGTCGGAATTATAATAATAATAAACTTTATTTCTTTAGTGCTTTTCCCCAATTATACTTAAGCTTAGAGTGCTTTATAATAAAAAATACATGATAAAATTATGCATTTTAAATAAAATATTTACGTAGTTATAAGTAGGTGCTAAATTAAATGCTAGTATTTCTAAAACGGTATATTGATGTAGTACTAGACAAACAATAAAAATACATATGCATTTAAAAAAAAATAAAACTATCCCATAGATATATGCCAATTAAAATATGGGTATCACTAAACCAATAAATCAGTGTAATACATATATACCCAATAAACTTATAGATTCCATTCCATTTCCTTCTCATTGCATAAGCAGATAGATGAAATTGAAGTTTTAGCCCATTCAAAATGCTGTTGGAAAAAAATGTTTTTAATTTAGATTTAAATGTAAAAAAAGAATCTGAAATTTTCAGATCTGCTGGAAGATTGTTCCAAACGTCAGCACTCTGGTATGACAAGGATCGTTGGCCATATGCTTTAGAATTAACTATTGGTTTTACCAGCAGATTCAAGCTTGCTGATCTAAGGTTCCTGGCGGGAACATATGTTTTCACTAAATATTTCAAGTAAATAGAAAATTTTGGGTCATAAAGACATTGGAAAGTTATAGGTGCTGACTAATGAATAATTCTTTGACTCAACGGTAGCCAGTGCAGTTCTTTTAATACTGGTGTAATGGACTATCCGTTATTAATCTTTTTAACTAGTCTAGCAGCGTTGGTCTGGATTTTCTGTAGTTGATTCAATTTAGTTTCTGTGGCTGAGGCTAATATAGCGTTATAATAATCTAGCCTAGGCAAAAATAAAGGAACATACTAGTTTGCTGGCACATTCTGTATTTAAGCAATGTCTTATTTGCGAAATTTGTTTAACTCCATGTAAAATAAGCCTATATTTTTAACTTCACGTGAAATAATGATTTCTTCTCCACAATTGTTTTGAGATGATAAATGTATTGACTTTTGTCTATTTGGAGTTCTTATGAACATGATCTCTGTCTTTTCTTTGTTGAGTTTTAGTTTGTTATAATGATGTCATCCAGGCTGAAATATCGTATATGGAGAGATTTAAAAGGGAGGGAAGGCACCAAATTACATAGAACTTTCTTCAGACAGAATCCCCACCACTGCGCTCACTCTCTGTGTTCTCTGATTTAGGTATGAAATAAACCAGTTCAAGGCTATTTCCTTAGTTCGAAAAGATGTTTCAAGTCATTTAATTAATATCTCATGATCTTATGTATCGAAGGCAGCAGATAAATCAAGGAGCGCCAATACGAACACACGTCCGGAGTTTGTAGCCTTGAGAAGGTCAGAATTAGCTTTCAAGAGCGCTGTTTCTGTAGGCCTACTGTGCTTACGTTTACATGCAGACTGGTGGACCTCTTTCAAATCGTTAATTAAATGGGTTCAATTTGTCCAAGAACAACCTTTTCAGGGGTTTTTTAGAGGAAAGGCAAATTTGAAACTGGTCTGAAATTATTAAATACATTTGTGTCAAGGTTATTTTTTTTTTCAGCAAGGGCCTTTCAACATGAGGGCACATTATAAAGAATGTAACAGTAACAGTAATGTAACATCCGACAGCAAAGATTGATTTATATGGTACAAGTATATCAAGGCAACCAAAAAGATCCGAGATTTAATCCCAAGTTTGGCCTCTGATAGCTTTCGATTTTCACACCTATCATTATCAATCTAATGAATTTCTCCTCTTTGGGATGGATGATGTAGCCACAGAGATCGTGTCATGTAGCCACATAAACCGTGAGAGTGATAGCCTACATTTGCGAACACAGCGAACTCTCCCCACGACCTATAGGAGTTTAAAAAAAAGTATGTACATACAAGTAGGCCTACATGTAATAATAGACTCTTTGCGACGATCGGCCCGCTCACGGGGACGCTACTTTAGGGGGCGAAATTCCATCTAAAAATAGGCTGGTATCTAAAGATAGATCCACCCCTGTTCTAAGCGTGCCGTTCGGTGAGCGTCCGTCATCAGGCCTTGCGAAGGGCTATGCTAACGGTACCGGTAGGATGATGTGTTGCGCAACTGGGGGTGTGTTGTAACAGCGCGCAACTGAGACGCCGGCACTAGGCCTACTGTTATGTATTCTACTTGAATAGACGCCGGCACTAGGCCTACTGTTATGTATTCTACTGGAATCCAGAGATGAGACACAAAGAAGACTAGAAATAGAATACACCGGATCGCTAGAGAGTCAGAGACTGAAAGACAGGGAAGAGGGAAATAAAGTTCAAAATCTGAATTACACAAAGAAACGAATCGTTAGTCACATGACCCTGCGCCAGGGCAGCTCACTTGATCTCGAGACCTTTTGGTCCGTGATGAGAGCCTGAATAAACTTAAAGTTTTTGACAGTTTAAAGCCAATTCTGTGAAGACTTATTGTATTGTGTCAGTAAATCAATACTTAAATTTTCATAAAAATAAAAAAAAAATGATAATACTTACATTTTTTCAACTCTGAACGGACGACGATACAAGCGGGCCGATAGGAAGCCACGACGATACGAAGAAAATCCAGGGCATTCGAGTTTGACCCAGATATAGGTCAGGAACCCCCCACCTATTCGGTAAGGTTACGCAATCCGGCTGCTGAAAGTAGCGTCCTGCTACGGTTGTCCACTTCGCAAAGCCTGAAATAATTATTGTTCGCCTCTCTTCTCTCTCTCTCTCTCTTTTTCTTTCTCTAGCTATTTCTCTTGCTCTGCCCTTTTCTCTAATGTCTATTAAAATATTGTCTTTCACTCTCTCTCTCTCTCTCCCTCTGTCTCTCCGCGTGTCTCTCTCTTTGTCCCTCCTCTCTTTCCCGCCTGTAAGAAAAATCAAAGGCAAAGTTAAGTTACCGATTACACATCATCTTTCCTGTCATATTTGCGTCGTTCATTTTTGTAAAGATCTTCTACACTTATACGTTTGAGACAAATGTTATGCGGATAGAGTTACAGCATCAGGTACACTTACAGTTTTACAATCTGCTAGAACTTCGCAATTTTGTGCTCAGTAATAGTATTCCCTCACCCGCGAGCGAAGTTCTAGGAAACCTGTGAACTCTCGTTCGCTGTGGGCTTACGAACAATAAGGTCATTGGTCAGAGGTGAAACAATCATGGCTGGCGAGGTTGAAAACATTGAGAAGTTCCTCGACGAACACCTCCCTCACGATAAACTGAAAGAAGTAAAGCGTCTTTTGTATGGTAAAGAATTGAGGTAGGTTAGCAGTTTACTTAGAATCGAAACTAGATATGTAAAAAAATAACAACAAAAAACAACATACAAAACGACCCGAACCAAAAAACATTCAACAATAATAATTGGGTCCTAACAGTTGACCGGCAGATGAATGTTGCACTCTTTGTTACAAACTGCAGTGCTCGTTGTCTCGAAGAATCCGAATGTCGGAAATATCTGAAAATCCAACCATATTATGGAATCCGCTAGTAGCGCCAGATCTTCCCACAAACACATCAAATTAAGCCCTTCTCTTTTTCTTTTTAGGCAGGAATCTCTCTCTCTCTCTCTCTCTCTCTCTCTCTCTCTCTCTCTCTCTGTTTAATGTCTCCTAGATTCCCAATGGGTCCCACCAGGACTCCTTTCTCAGCCGGTCACATTATTCTTATATTGACCCAACCAGCAAGGGGCAAAATCTGACAAATAAATTCAGGTTGAACACGGGACCTCCTGATTGGGAATCGGATGTATGGTTTGGTGATCAATTTTCTGGCATTCCTTGTACAAAGAAAGTCATAGAATCAATATATATATTTTTTAAATATAAATTTATATTGTGAATTTACTCGCATAGGCTGGAAATGTGATTTTTTTTTTTTTACTTCTAAAATTCATTAAAATTGAGTATAATATATCCCTTCAATTAAAAAAATGGAAAGAATTAGAGGCTTAGATTGATCTAAAAATTCAATTTATCAGATAAATTTGTACCAATAAACTGCAAGAGTGCTGATTTATCTCCAGCATTTTTAGGTTTTAATTTTAGTAGGCCTACCTAATGGCCAGCTTACAGAGCAAAAGGGTTAGCCTAACATTTAAAATTTATTCAAATTTGTGGACTGCATCATTTACTAAAAGGTTTCAACTGTTTTAAAGTTAGCTTAAGTTGTCAAAATGTTGAGCTGCTTAGATGTTATGGGGCCATATCAGTAATTGGAAGTTTTTTGTTTATTCCATATTGCAGGTCATTAGAATTTCCACCAGAAGCACAGGAACTTGCCAAGGAGAAGGAGTTTGAGCTGAAGGGTTATATTTGTGATGCGGCTGCTGAATCCACCAGGTCTCCCAGGATTGTGCGAATTGCAGGCGTCCAGAATAAGATTGTCCTCTCTACGTCTGCGCCAGTTTCTGCTCAGGTATTAAAATATATGGGGTCATTGTCCTATGTTTTGTTATTGAAATAAGCTGACCCCTTTGAAAGAGAAAACATAAAAAAAAATGTAATGTAGCTTGTTCTAGATGATCAATTAAAATTATTATAGGCCTATTTCAATTCGTTTTTGTTATTGAAAAACAAGATTATCAATGCTGTTAAGTTTTGATGCACCCGACAAACAATTTTTCACTTGCGTGTTACAAGTAAATTAATGTTGTACACTTGCATGTCTTTCTAATATGCAGTCCCAATGGTAAATATTTACTGTTGTGAAAATTTGGACAAAGAAAAATGTAATGTAATAATTGATATTTTTATATACCTGTAAATCATGAAAATTAGATTTGAGAAAATTATTTAGATCTCTACAGCATAAATCTTTTAAGTTGATGAGAACGACAATCCGCATTCTCTCCTTACTTTAAACAACCTGTTTTTTGTGTGAATTTATGAGCCAGATTTTTACATACTGCAACACTTTTGGCCATGATTTATAATGGCTGCATGCCTAACAATGTTAGGAATTTTACTTGGACTGATTAATTTTTTATCAACGCTTGACCATTTCAGAGAGATGCAATCTGGGCAAAAATTGGCGATATCATCAAGTGTGCTGGGCTGTGTGGGGTGAACGTCCTGTGCCTTCAAGAGGCGTGGAGTGAGTATTCTACTACCTATTATTGCTACACCTGTTTCTCTGATACTTTAGGAATCTCTTCATAATTATGTATGAAGCAAAATTAGCTCAATAAAAAAAAGATAACACAAACAAAAAAAACGAAATACAAAAAATATCTCTCTATACAAATTTGGTAAAAAAAAAACCCACCAAAGCTACTAAAAGTATAGAAATATACAAAAAAACAACAACAAACAGATTGAAGATATTTTTATAGCTCTTGCTTAAAAAAGAAAAAAAAATTAAACCTTTAAAAAAAAACAACCTTGTTTATGAAAAAACATTGTTATCTTGTGTTTAATTTCTTTAAAAAAAATCAAGGTTAGAAAAAACAACAGAAAAGTCATATTATCAATGCATAATTATTTTATGTCTTAATCATGATTTTACGGTCTTCAATAATAATATCAGTTGTAAAAATGGCCAAACAAACATTATCATACTTGTGTGTACTTTGTATTTCTATAAATTAAATAAGAATGTTCTATTAAGAAACAGGTTTAACTGTGTTGCCACAATCCCTTTGTTTGAAACTCTCTATGAGTCTTTCAAAATATTCTGAATACCATTTTCAGCCATGCCTTTTGCTTTTTGCACTCGAGAGAAGCAGCCATGGGCAGAATTTGCTGAGTCGGCAGAGAATGGTCCCACTACCAAGTTCCTGCAACAGGTTATTTTCTGGTTTCGCTCTGAAATCATAACATGCTTTTTCGAAATAAAAGTTTTCAATAATAGTTTACATCTGTGAAGGATATTTTCCTCTTTTAACTAACTAAACCTGCAATTGAAATTATGTTTGAACGTTATTAATTTAAAGAGTCAAATAGATAATAATCGACAACAAACTTCATCTTTGAGCAGTTGCAGAACTAGAACCCACTGGACAGGAACAACATTGTTTGTTCTGCTGGCAGCAGCTTATTAACTTAGTAACTAACATTGCAAGCCACTGAAGTCAGTTTAAATACTGGCTAGTTTATACAGTAAGTTTCTTATCATAACCCATATTCTGTTTCAGTACTTGTTTAATTACCTTTGTCAGATTTATAGTGCAATTAAATTTTGAAGTGGTTCCCCAAATATCCTGGTTATTACTAAATTGTGAAATGTATAATGAGGAAAGTATTGACAAAATCAGTCCACTATAGAAGAAAAATGCCAAAATATCTGTCATTTCAATATCTTATGTATTATTTTTTAACAAATGTCAAAATATTTTGGGTTATATGATATTTTTCCCCTTTTTTTCTTTGCAGCTGGCGCAGCAGTACAATATGGTAATAATCTCACCAATCTTAGAGAGGGATGAAGATCATGGAGATATTCTTCAAAACACTGCAGGTGAGAAGATCTGACACATGAGCATTGACATGAACATTTTTAAGTCTTGGATAGAATGTTGGATTATAATTTATGATTGAATTGGTCTTATCATGTTTATTTCTGCCTATTTTAGGCTTGATTTGTTCACAAATCATATTTCTTGATAAATCTATATCTACTTAAAAATTTCTCTGCTCTTAGATTATTTCAAAAGAGTTAAAACACAACTCTACAGTGGATAGTGGAATACGTTTAAGATAAACCCAGTTTGAGAAAATTTGTCTCCCAAAGAGTGACACCTTGTCACTGGTTGGGAGGCTTGGGTGTCTCAATGACCTCTAGAGCTATGCTGGCTGGAGATTCATCTCCTGGTAAGGTCATTCAAGCCAGAAAGGTTGAAAGGTAGAGACCAGACTAAGAGCACTCACTGGCCCTCCAGGTTGGGGGTTGAGCATTGGGCCAACAACCCCCTCTCGTAAAACAAAAATACTATTACAGCAACAACAAATATCCACAGCTGGCAAGGAAAAGCAGAGGGGAAGATCAGCTCCACCAGCCTCACCCAAACTCCCACCCCCAACTGAGGACAAGAGATTTTGTGATGAGCAAACAGGCTTCCGACAAGATCGCTTGTACACAAACCACATAGCTACCAAGTGCATTATCACGGAGCAGTCACTAGAGTGGCAGACCTCTCTATATGCAGCGTTTATTGACTCTCAAAAGGCATTCGACAGCGTCGATCGCTATGTTATCTGGGGATTAATGTACCACTATGGCTTTCCACTTAGGTGTGTCACTATCATCCAACAACTCACTGAAGACGCCACTTGTCGAGTTATCCACGACGGAAAACTGACAGAACCGTTAAACGTACAAACTGACGTCCGCCAGGGTTGCTTGCTCTACCAAATGACTTTCCTTATGTTGGTTGGCTGGGTTATGAGATAGTCAACAACAGGTTGAAGGACAGGTGTCCAGATTACCTTCATGTGCAGCTGGAGGATCTTGACTTTGCAGACGGTATCAGCCTTCTTTCCCAAGAGCAACAGTACGCACAAGAGAAACTATACTGTGTGACTGAAGAAGCCAGGAAAACTGGACTTCAGATAAACATCAGAAAGACTGAAGCCATGAGAATCAACAACAAACAGGCTTATGCATTGCGACTACATGACAAAAACATTGAAGGGTTTTACAAGTTTGTCTATATTGTTAGTGTTGTTAGCAAAGATGGGGCACAAACAAAGACATCAGATGCTGAATCAACAAAGCCAGATACGCCTTCCACACCCTCAAACCAATCTGGGGGTCTACAGCACTATCAGTCTAAAGCAAGATCCGGATCTTCAATACTAATGTTACATCGGTCCTAATTTATGTCTCTGAAACATGGTGCGTGACCAAGACTAGCACCTCAAAACTACAATCATTCACAGCTGAAGAGGACCAGCCAGAACCGAGTCTGGTAGAGGGAAGTTGCTGCAGCCCTATGTTCCACAAGGAATCAAACTAAGATAAACTAGAGCTTTATATAAACTTTATTCGAAGAACCAATTCCCTTGTTCTGTTCACTTTTAAGTCACTGTCTAAATTTTGGATAAAATAAACTTTAACACTGTCCCAAAGAGGTTTATTTGAAGCAGATTTTGCTGTACATACTTGATAGCAAAATATTCCTAAATAAAAGAACAAAAAAGAGATATATTCTATCTTGTTGACTCAGAGGGATTAATTCTCTGATAGAGTATAAATGAAAGCCTGAACAAAATCTGCCTATATATTTGTGTACTGAAACATTAATTTGACAGATGATCGAAGTTTGCTTCTTTCTTTGCAGTGGTAATTTCTAATACTGGCGAAGTTCTGGGGAAAACCCGCAAGAATCACATTCCTCGTGTTGGAGACTTTAATGAGGTAAGTTGTTAAAAATTTTCTCTACGTTGTATTCTCTTAGGATAAATTTTTGTCTTTTTCATCATTATTTCTTGTCTTAGTTAGTTTTTTATGTGCTTGTAAATTTAACAGCGAATTTTGCTGTGACACAAGTGTGTACATTTTACAACACTTTTTTTCTGTTCACCTCTTTGGTTCACCTCCTCTATTTGTTTATACCCACGAAACCCCTCCTTGATCTCTATCCTACTTACTTTTCTTTCTTCCTCCCGTAGTATCCCTCTCAGTTTCACACCCAATCAAGCAGTCCCTGGTTTGAAAGCCACTAGCAGCTAAAATTTATTTGTCCAATGTCGTCCTCTACTGGTCATGTCCGAGGCTGCCTGAGACAGGAGTCCAGGTTTTCCCGTACGGTCTCTGTGTGGCGGCACGTAAAAAATTCAAGACGTAAATCCTGGGGCCCATATACAATATAGCCAATTAAGTGCTGGCAGTGGAGGTTTAGCAAGCAACCCAACCCAACCCTCCCAATCTACATGTCTTTGCCTGTCCGTCTAAATAAGTCTTCCTCATGGTAACTTTTTTTCTTCTTTTCTTTCTTGTAAATTCATAATTCTTTTTATTGTAGAACACATGAACAACAAAATTGAATTGTAAGCAATTACATTAAAATTTGAAATCCTCTTTGAAGCAGTTCCGTTTCTAAGTTTTTAAGATAATTTTTTTTCTCCTTTTCCGAGTTAATTATTTTTTTCTCATTTTCTGAGTTAATTATTTTTTTCTCCTTTTCCGAGTTAATTTTTCTTTTCTCTATCTTTTATAGGTGTTTGTTTTTGAAACTGTTTGCTCACTGTTTTATCTTTATTCAGTCTGCATATTACATGGAGGGAAATACTGGCCACAGGGTATTCCAAACTCAGTTTGGTGAGTGCCTGCATGAAGAAGTTTCGCTAAAACAGTCGGGCAAAGGCCACAATAATCTTCAGCTTTTCTCAGAGAGACCTAAACTTATTGCCTCTTTTCATATGTACATACCCATTGTTATCTCCTTTCCTAACTTTTTAAGGAGAGCATGGGGAGGGGAAGGGGAGGGAGAGGTTTTTTTTGGATATGAGTTGGGAGGTGAGGCTGGATCTTTTCTTTCATGCTTCTTTTGTTTATTAAAGGTTAATAATGCCGCAGAGTAATCTTGGACAAATTATTTGATATCAGATAGTAGCTTAGATATGCTGATTACAACCTCATTGGAGATTAGCGATTTTTAGCTGCATGAAGTTTTATGCTTTAGTATTTGCTACAGCTTTTTACATCTTGCTTTTTTTGCCCCTTTGCTAAACTCCTTTGCTTTTATTCGTATGCAAAATTTTAATATCTCTATAGAGTGACTTGTTAGGTGTTTTGTCAAGTACAGTGGTATACGTTAAAAAGTTTATTTACCCTAAATTGTATCAAACAGTTAAGCAAAATAATATCTGTTAAGTAAAATAAAACCACACAAATTAAGTCCTTCGGAAATAGTTTAGGTAAAGATGTAGTGGAGCTTAATCAAGGTATATCTTAAGAGGATGTCACTGTAGCAGTGTAATCTAGTTCTATTTATAGATAGCTCAGAAATGTGTTGTCTGAAAACGATTATGGAGACTGTTAAACTTTTTGTTTAGAATATTTGTAGTCTCACTTTTTAAATTAATGGTTAGTTCATGTTTATTGACATTTTTAGACAAATACTTTTATATGGTTATGCATTGATGCTCAAGATATTTCTTTACATAAAAAAAATGTTTTGAAATATAAAAGAAAGTGATTACATTTTCAATTCTTTCATTAGTGGCAACAATTTGTATCTTTTCTTAAGAATGAGTGGTTTAAACAATTGTTTGTAATCTTACATTTAGTTTGCTTTCTTTTCAACTCATGAAAATGTGCCAACAATTTTCGCATAACTTTTTTCTTTGGAAAATCATTCAGCTTTGCTATTGGCATATTATTTAAATCCATTCCCTTTTCGCACTGCAACATATTGCAATATTGTCATATTTCCTTCTATATTTTACTTTTGTATTCACAAGTCTATGTAGATATTTGTTTTGAATAGGTTGTAAAATTTAAATTTTAAAGTGCCATTCTCTCATGCTGACTCCCCTTGAACAAAACAAACAAATACGTAAGTCAATATAGAAAGGAAGGGAAATAATATCATATACTAGAAATTTGGGCAATAACACATTGTCAAAAAAAATAAATATATTATGCATGTGATCAATATTTTTTTTTACCTTCAATAGTAAAATAATCTCAGAAAAAAGGATGGTCTTTCTTGTCTGGTATCCATCTTTTTGAATAACAAAGTTTATCTAAAGACAATTTTTCTTTTTTTGCAAACCTGAACATTATCTTCTTATTGTTTCTTCTATCTTTTAGATGATATACGCTGTTATTGTAGTTTGAGAAACAAAATATTGTTGCTGCCAACTTTAAATCTTTGCAGTTACAACAATAATGATAATAATAATAATAACTACTACTACTACTACTACTACTACTACTACTACTACTACTACTACTACTACTACTACTACTACTACTACTAATAATACTACTACTACTAACAATAATAATTATACTACTACATGTACTATGTGTATATGTATGTTTGTGTTTACCAGGTAAAATAGCTGTGAACATCTGTTATGGGAGGCACCACCCTCAGAACTGGATGATGTACGGGGTGAATGGCGCGGAGATCGTCTTCAACCCGTCGGCCACGGTCGGTGCTCTCAGGTCAGCAGAGGTCATACGTTTCGAATTCAATCTTTGATAAGTTTTACGTCCCCCAAGGTTTCCTTCCGACAGAATATGTTGTACTGAGGTAGCTTTTGGCTTTGTCCATAGACCTAAGTACAGAGCACTGGCTGAAGATTTGCTCTCAAACCTGTAGCTCATAAGGCTCATCCTCTACTGAATATCAGGCTTTTATAATCTCTAGTAATCTTATATCTTGTCTGTCTTTTCTCTTTTAATCACCTGTTTATTTGAAATATTTTTTCAATAATATGTATACGTATGAAAATTTCCATGGTGAAATACATTTTACTCATTCTTTGATAATATTCTGTAAAGCAATTAAAATTGTTCACCAATCAAATTGCTTTTTTTGTTGTTTTCTTATACATGTTTGTCTCAATGTTAGTGCTAATTCTGCCTAAAGGGTGAGGAAATGTTGAGGCATTTAAGGATAATGCATAATTATGTAGCTCTGACACAAATGTAAATGAAAAGGTTGTAAAATTTAGAATTATACATTTTATAGTTTGTTGCCTCCTATTTGTAATAATGGCCGTTACTTATCCTGTGTGCTTGCTCCAGTGAACCATTGTGGCCGATCGAAGCCAGGAACGCGTCCATAGCAAACAGCTACTTCGTGTGCGGCATCAACCGAGTGGGAACGGTGGGTCATTAAAGATGAACACAATTTATCACATGAATAAAAACAAAATAAAAATTAGCAAATTTTTTTGCCTTTTAAAAATGTAGCCTTTAAAGTATTCTCAAGTTTACTATACTATATCTTCTGGCTTTTTATGAAAGTAAAACCCTTTGTGGCGAAAAAGTAAACATTATTATCCCTTTTCTTTTTTTTTACATGTTTGTAAGTATATATCCCTTTGAACTTCTAAGAACTTCTCCTTATTTTATGATTGTTCTTTTTTCATTTTATTTTTGAAAACCCATAGAACATTTTAAACTTTCCAAAAAACTTTTTTCCTCTATAATCATATTTGTTTGGATTTAGAAGGTATATACAATTATTTCATTCTTTTTTTATCTGTTACTGCAGGAATCTTTCCCAAATGAGTTTACCTCGGGGGATGGTAAACCTGGTATGTGTGTCTATATATTATACGTTAAAACAATTTCAAACTGAATCTCATCGTAGGTAAGGTTGATTTATACTTCTTTCAGACATTAAGATGAAAGACGATAGAAAAGGGAAAAAAAAAGATATTCACCTCTTTGAGATGCATCAATTTTGTATAAGATAGTTAAAAAAAAGAGCGATGTTTTCCCAAATTTTAAAGCATTTAATATCATCTTTACGATTTAGTGCCCCATTCTTCATCTACACCTTGGGATTGGTAAAGTGATACAGAATCTATGCTTTAACTTGATCTAAAAATGAAAGTTAGGTGTTGAAAACTCTTTGTTATGGTTGGTTTACGATAAATTGCATTACGTCTTTGATCATAATTTATTATCATTATCTCTTTTAATCTCTCTACAGCACATAAAGACTTTGGTCACTTCTACGGTAAGGAGCTTGAAAATTATAAAACTAAAACTCTTTAAAAAAAATCTCCCCATAAAAAAAATTCCAATAAATTAAATAATGTTAAATATATTCGTAGATAGATAGACAACTTAAAAGACAAACTGTATCCCATCAAGTCTCAGCTATAAGATTATGAGACTTATAAGACTAACAGATGTGAAGGGAAAAGTCAGGTGAACCCACTAGTCTAAAATAACAGAACATGAATATGTTCATTCTTGGAACAAAAGAACAAGAACTTACATCCAGTGTGCTTCCACATAGTTTTTTAAATATACAAGTTTGAAAAAAAAATGTGCATGGAGTCAATTCAGTTTAGTATAAAAAACAAACAATTGAACCTATCAGAAATTTGCATGTCGAATCCAAACAAACTAGTCCTCAGACAATGCCTAAAATAATTAATAATCTAGTCATTCCTGAGTAATTTCTGTATTAATCATAAGAGGAATTACCTAGGAATGACTGAATATTTTTAGACACTGGAAACTAGTCATTCTCAAGGAATGCCTAAAAATTTCAGTCATTCCTTGAGAATGACGTTTCCAATTTTGATTCTAGCATAGTTATAAACTTGATGGTGCTAGAGTTTTTACCCAACTCTAATCTTGACTTTGCCTATTATTGTCTGCAGGCTCAAGCTATGTAGCAGCACCTGATGGAAGCAGGACTCCGGTAAAGTTTGATGGTTGTTTGTTTTTGTATGGGGATAACGGTTGGGTTACTCTCCCCTCAGAAAAAAAACAAACTTAAAAAAACATTAAACCAACCAATAAAGATATTTTAAAAGTTCAAAATGTCTGTAATAAAAACAAAACAACAAAAGTTTAAGAATCAAGTAACACAATGGACATTAAAATTTATAACCTTTTCCACCCTTTCTCCATGCCTTCTAGCGGATGTAAAGTTCAAACCATAATTGTTTGTGGAGAGATAAAAGATCCTTATCACCAGTCCATTATGCAGATATTGAAAAACTTCTGATAACTGTATTTTTTTTTATACAACTGCTGTGAAGCAATTACATGTTGGGAGATGTTAAATCTCTCAGAGATATGCGATTTTGATATTAGTGTAATAATATGTATATAACAAATGACGGTAAAGTTTGATGGTTGTTTGTTTTTGTGTCGTAACGGTTGGGTTATTTTTCTCTCCGCTCAGTCTCTATCTCATCCCCACTTTTTTTCTCTTTTTTTTTCTCTCCCGATTCATCTCCCTTGTCTTTTCATTCCTCCATTTCCAATTTTTCTCTCTTTCTTCTCTCGATCTGGTCTCTTACCTCCTCTTTACCTACTTCCTCCTCCCCTGTCTCTTATCCCCTCATTCCCCTGCTCCCTGCTGCTCTCTGCTTCTCTCACCGCTCCTCCTTCCCATACTCTCTCCAGCCCAGTTTCGACACCCTCTTCCTCAATCAATAATAGCAGCACTGAAAAAGCAATACAGAGCTGACTCTGTTTGGGTAATTGGTAAACACGAGTGTAACAGGAGTCTATTTTGCTGTTCTCCTGTTACCAAGTCTAAAAGACCCACTGGCAGTGTGTAAGGATATGAGAAAGCACGGAACTCTCAGAACTTTTTGTTTTGAGATATGAAGCAAAATAGGTTGTTTTTTGCATTCTGAGTCTGAAAAAGTGAGGTTTAAAAAAAAAAAAAAAAAAAAAAAATTAAACCAATCAATAAAGATATTTTAAAAGTTCAAAATGTCTATTAAAAAAACCCCAACAGAAATAAAAGTTTAAGAATCAAGTAACACAATGGACATTAAAATTTATAACCTTTTCCACCCTTTCTCCATGCCTTCTACACAAATAGGAAGCGGATGTAAAGTTCAAACCATAATTGTTTGTGGAGAGATAAAAGATCCTTATCACCAGTCCATTATGCAGATATTGAAAAACTTCTGATAACTGTATTTTTTTTTTATACAACTGTGGAGTATAATAATATGTGTATAACAAATCTCAAGCCGAAGAGACGATCAACTCATTAAGCATGGCGCGCCAGTTGAATACCTCGCTGGTTCTGTTCACGGCTACTTCACTGACTTGCACTGGCTCACTTTTACACTGTACTGAGTTTATTTGGATTGTTGGCCGACATGCACTGTAACTGCCAGTGCTTCGCTTGATAATCTTTGATCATTACTGCCTCACATTAGCTCTGTCTCTTGTGTCTTGCGTTGGTAGGATACTTGGCAGGTGTCCAAAAATTTCACAGGAATGTATATAAAAAAAAAAAATCATTTCAAAACTACAAAAATGAGATTATAATTATGGTTTTCTGCTCTAGTTGTGACAGTTTGTAGTAAAACATGTTTTCGTGTCTCCAATGAAGGGAAATATAATAAGCTGATATTTTCCGATTTCTTTTTTTAGGGTTTGTCAAGAACTCATGATGGACTCATCATTGCGGAGGTGGATTTGAATTTGTGTCGGCAGGTCAAGGATCGTTGGGGGTTCAGGGTGAGTTTGACAGAGAGAGAAATCCAATCATGATTTTAAGGTTCATGGTAATTTTTAGAGAAAAAAGAAATTAAATCATGTTTTTTTAGGTGCAGTGTGAGTTTAAGAGAGAGGAGAGAAATTCATGCATGGATTTTAGTGACTCAATATATGGAGATTGTAAAACTATTTATTCTTTGGAAAAAATGCTTTTGATAAATGTGTAATTAGCTGGCTCAATTAACTCAATAAATATGTGTACAATCCATTAGACAACACTGGATTCACTTTAAAGGAACTGACTATATGAAGTGTTTCACTAAAATATGTAATAGACTAACACTGTTAAAAAAATGTAGATCATTTTGAGTGGTTGGTTGGTCTGTTTACTCTCACTCACTCACTCACTACTTTATTAAATGATTCACAGTGGATCTTGAAATAGGTCCTTAGATTGTACACTGTTTGTCCCATTTCTATAAACTTTATTGAGTGAATGCTTCTGTTTTACTTAAGAGGATTTTTTTGTTTGTGATTTTAGTTTTTGTTTGAGTTTTTTGTGTATGACGTGCAAAAAAGTTTTAAGTTAAATATATATAAATAAAAAGTTTAATTAGATCATGAACATAATCTCAAGTGATACTACTACTAGTTTCTCCGCTACTGAAGTTCTTATCCATTAGCAAATCTTTAGTTGAAGTTCATTGGGAAATGGGGTTAAACCTTCCAGGGGCTAACAGTGGTCTAGTGACTTAGAAACCAAATATGCAAGTCATTTACTACACAGTTTAGTGGAGTTAAGACTTCCACTTCAGTTGCAATAGGAGTTTTTTTGTTCTGACATGCTCTTTGACCGTTAGACAATGCAAATATAAGTAATAATCTATGGTGATCAGCTCAATTGATGCTTGGTTTGTGTTGTTTTCACAGATGACGCAGCGCCTTGATCTTTACGCTGAGGAACTCGCGCAAGTGGTTCAGCCATCTTGGAAGCCTGACATCGTCAACTGATCCTCACAGCTTCAAGGGGAAAGATTCCAACAACATCAAGTGGTTGAGTCTTGAGAAAAGTGTATATGAAAAAAAATACAACACATACAATTTTAGAATTACTAGTCAGTTCTATCTTACTGCTTTACCTAAACATAGCCTGCATATTTTCCTAAGTGCCCAACTGTATTCTTTTTTCCGTGATATTTGTTATTTCATGTTTCTTATTTATACCTGTATACAATGCCTGTAACCAAATTCACATTTAATCATTTGTGTTTAAAATTTGTTCATTGTGATATTTCACCCGTTTTGCCTTTACACTTTTTTAATGATGGAAGTGCCAAACACAAAATAAGCGTACATTCAGTCTGTGCTACATTTAGTTTTGGGTCTAATTATTGCCAGATAGATTAGAAGAAGGATTCAAACTCAGTCAGTAGAGCGCAGGACTGACAAGCAAGAGGATTGATGTTAAATCCTTAGTTGAGACACTTTACGGTAAAAGTTTGATACCATCTAAACAGCCTTAATTCTTAGATCACTATTCAAGCACTGTCGGATATAGCTCACTTGCAAAAAACAAGAACTTAATTTTTTAAAGCTGATATTGCTTAAATAACTATACTTATGTGTTAATTACATCACCATGCACACAAAGTAAGTTTTTATCTTTCAGTGCCATTTACTATTGACAATCTAGTCACTGACAGATTATGTCTCCAAATGAAATGTAGCATTTCTTGTACTCAATGATTATTTTCCGAAAAGTCTAGTTTATTGTTTTGTTATCTTATTTTCGTATGAAGACAATTTTTTTAACATTAAGAGGTTGTCATTCAGGTCTAACTGTCTACACTTTGTGAAAACCATATTTAGAATTTTGGTTACCAGTATGTACAACTTGTCTTAGGAGTTCATAAATATATATACTTGCAGGGAAATTACTCTTACCCTTACTTTGATTCTAACCAAGGAAAGTAAACACACGACTTGCTTACATAATGTGGACAGTTCAACTTATTTTGCAAGCTTATTCAGGGATTTTTCTTCACTGTTATTCCATAATATTATTGATGAAAGTTGTGACCTTTTAGATTCTCTATCCTTTCCCTTTCAATGATGTTTTACATAATGGGAATTGAGATGTATTTGCATGTAAAACAAAACAGGCACGCACACGCACGCACGCATGCACACACACTCACACACACACCCTGCCCCCCCCCCCCCCCCAAAAAAAACAACAACAAAAACAAACAGTAAACATATGGGCAAATTTATTTTCCAGTTTCTTTGTAAGACTGTAGCACTGTTTCATTCTGTAACAGAAGAAATAATCTTTTCTGAAATGTGTCTTTGATCACCAGTGTAATTATAAATAATAGTAATTAGTATTTTGAAGTTGCCCATAATTTTATAATCAAAGAAATACCATATAACTATCATACAATGAAATACAATTTAGTTTTTGAGAATAGTTGTTTTATGTTGATGTATTTGTCCCCGAATGTATGGATAAAAAATGTCTATATAAACATTCCAATTAGTCATTATTCTATTATTTTTGAATAAATATCACTATATACAGTCCTCTTTTCTTTGTTCCTATATATATATCTATATCTAAGTAGTGACTAAACAAAAATTTCTCATGTTCTTGTTATGTTAATTTCAAGTACATAATTATTACAACAATAAAAATGGTCACCAACTTGAACTTTACAACAAAGGACTAAGAAAACAAACCAGTGTATTATACATGTACACAAAATATGTTCCATATATTTATTTCATGGCTTCTTCAGTACAGTGCAGGAAACTAAAAGACTAACTAGCCCTTCTATAGTATATTAATTCAGCTTGGAATATTCGTAAATTGTCCATATCATATGCCTTTCATTTTTTTTAAGTGAGTTATTTCCAAGAATACTGAAGTAATTATTAAAATTGAAGCACCTGAATACATATATATATATAATAACCTTTTAATAACCGAACTAATCCTAGGCGTACAGTAAATACTGTCATCACATTACTCATGAGTTGAAGGCCTTAGCGGCTATCCGGTAGCACAGTGCTGTATGCAATGGTGCGTTCCATCCAAGGAGCCTACATAGTTTCTTCTGCTGTTTAAAAACTAAAAACGGGCTCTTCGAGGCACAGTGGCTAGAGAGATTCAAGGCCCATCAGTCAGTGAGTAGATCAAGTGGCAAGTTTGCCATGTGGTCGACTAGAACGGGAGCCCGAAGTCTCGGCAGCAAGTCCCAGCATATCGCTCACCGCAGAGTTGCAGTCTCGCAGAGCCTCGACGACTCAATTGTGATCGATAGTTCAGCCCAGCACTATAGAATCCAGATATATTCACAAAACTAAACATGTTCAAGAACTTCACAATTTGGCACGTTTTGATTCCATGTTACACAAACCATTATTATAGCTACTCTACAATGCATGTTTTTAGGCAAAGCAGAAGTCTATCATTACATCTGACTCAAGAGTCCAGAATAGGAAGAAGTTACCCAGACAATTTTCTCAGCAAATTCCTTATATAGGGTGACAATAAACAAATTCACAGAGACCCCTTGACTAACAACAACGTTACAAAACACGAAGTTTGATCATGATTAAGCAAACTACATTACAACTATTGAGCTAGCCACGAAAAATATACACAACGCAATATTATCACAAACAAAATAAGCTGCCTGTTTTCATTTTGATGGTGTATATATATACAGTATTATGTAAAACAAGTAAAGGTTAGTGTTCTTAATAATTGGGTTTAACGCCTCGTGGGTTCCGCTGAAGGATCCACCACCACAATTAACTTTTACCCTTTTTCCCTCCAGTTAAAAAGAAGTTTGAAATGTTCCCATGCAATATTTATGATTTAAAGCATTTAAAGAATCCATGTTGCTTAGGAAATGAATATGTATGATTATAAAGTCAGAGATCCTTCCAGTTGGAATGAGTGTGAGACACTAATCTTGAGCCAGAACATTATGGGGCACATTATAATTTAACACACTTTGGGTTCAATAACTTAGAGTAACTCTAATTTTTTATTATTAGGATTATCCAAATTTTTGAAACCTTAAATAGCTAAACCGGAATTAAATGGTTTTTAAATGTGATTGGACTGATTAAAGAAGTAAAATTATTGATTGAAAACTGCTTAGAAATAAGCATGAAATACATATGTTATACATTTTGCACTACTACATAATTTAGATAAGCAGCTAAAGTATAAATTGCCACATTTCACACTGGCATTCATTTTAAAATAATATGCAGGAAAAATGTAACCCCACAGAAGCAAATTTATATTGCTTAGAAACAAAAATAAAATTTGCTTTTAAAATCTTTCCCCAATATATAATTTTCAAAAGAAAACATAAATAAGAGCACTATTGTTAAAAGTTGAGAGGAAAAAAAACCTACAGCAGCATATTGATGCTTGAAGTAAATAACAGTGGAACTCAATCACAGATACATTTGAAACGCGAAAAAAAAAAATGAGAGTGAAAAACAAACAACTGAAGTAAAGATTAAAGACATAGCGAGAAAAGCCCTTTTGAATAAAATCAAAACAAACATTGAGGTAGAGTCAAAATTTGATGATTTAAACAAAACTGTCATAAATATTTATAGCAAAGGTTCTGAAAAATAATTTATGACACTTCTATCTCAGAGGACAGCACGACTATTTACACACATGTAAAATGTTCCTTAACATAAATGTCATCATAATACTTATTCTTGTTTCAATGTCTAAAACTAATGCAACGAGTGAGAAAAGTAATTATATTTCTGAGGTAAGAACAATATAATACTATAGTCATTCTTATTAAGTACTGCATTACAACGTTTTTATGACTTTTCTTCTGTTTTGATTTATCTAGGATGAATTAAAAAAACAAAAAACAGCGTCTTAACGTTGGATTCAATGACTTCCAATTATTATTACACATTATCAATTATCTAAGTTTGAGTTGGTTTGTCCGTTTCCAAACGTCCAATGGTTTTACATGGTACAGCAGAAAGACACAGTGGTGCAACCAGGACTTTGTCTCAATCGGCCACATTATACAGACACTGACTCAACCAGTAGGGAACAATGCCGCCATTGTGATGCGCCACTTAATCCCCCACAAACCTCAAGGAGGCGGGGTGTAAACTGGCCCAATTGGTAGACTACTGCTCTTCCAAGCGGGAGGTCCATGATTCAAAACCAACGATCAGTAAGAAATTAATTTGTCTAATCTTGTCCTCTACTGTCAGTATAACGTGACCCGCTAGGACAGGAGTCCTGGTGTCCTTGCACTGTCTCTGTGTGGCAGTACGTAGTATTGTCAAACATTATTCTTGGGACCCGTCTTCAATATAGCTTTGCTCAGAAACCAACTCAACTCAACCCAATTAATACTGTTTACAATTACCAGTTTCAAAGTAAAAACTGAACATTCCAAATGTTGCAACCCTTTATACAGGTGGGGAGAAATAATCTGAGAGAATAAGTTTAGTTGTTGGCTAGGAATATGAGTATTATTTATTAAACTTAAAGAGGATTAAGAAGAATTATTTGAACATATTATTTTAAAAAGTTGCATTTAAGAATAAAGTATAGAGTAGAACTCTACAGATATTTTTTGTGTGTAAATGTACGATATATTTATACATTATTTTAAAATGGATGCAAGAGGTAGTCAAATAAACAACTTACACAACTATTTTGTATTTTGTTTCAAAGAATAAATAGCAAAAAGCACCATTAGGCCTATCATGAAAAGTAAGCTTTGAGTTGAAGAATCGGTTGTCCTTCAAACTCATCTGTATGAGACATGCCGGTAAATAAATTGCTTTCATTACATCATAATCTGTTAGACATTATTTTGGCAGTGTAATACACTATATAAGGTCATTGATCATTTATGTTTACATCGTTTGCATGTCTCTCTCCGTCTTTCATGGGGACAAAAATACTGGGAAAGAAGACAGGTAAATGTTGATTTCATATTGTCATAATAATTATCTTTTACATATTTTTCTTGTGGGAGTGTTAAAAGTCACACTAAAAATGAAAATCGAACATGTGGCTTCACTTTGCCATAGAGCTACAAATGCTCCAGACACAGAAAAACAAATATCAAATCAGAACACAAATACTATTATGCCAATATAGGCAAGAAAAACAAACCAAAACAAAATCACAAGTGCATAAAATTAAAAACAGTTTCCCACGAGAAAAACCAAGGGCCGTAAGTACAAAGTAGCCGTAGCTTACAATTCGTCTTAAAAGTATGAGGTTAAGAAGGCTCAATTACATGTCCTAAGTAACCCTGACGTTGTACTTACGGCTCCAAGACTTCACTTCTCTTCCATTGACTGTTGCGATCGAATAGAACAGAATATAATTCTAAACAATTCACACAACAATGAGGGATATCAACAATGGTTGAAAATGAGACCTTCAAGTCATATCACAACACTTAAAATCAATTAAGAATTTGATTCCACCAAGAGCCATGTAAGTTTATTGGGAGACGTGGGCTCTGCACCAGGTTTTAGTTGGCCTATCGGTTGGTTGGTTGGTTGGATTGATTTAACGTCCAAAAGCAGCACTATATAGGCTATATTGTGGACGAGCCCCAAGACGGACGTCTGACAATTTTATGTGCTGCCACACACGAGACAGGGTGGGGATACCATGACTCCTGTCTCAGCCGGTCACATTATACTGACACCGACCCAACCAGTAGAGAACGCAACAGCCAGGATTCGAACTCGGGACCTTTTGCGTCGGAAGTCGATATTCTACCCCTAGACCACCGCCCCCCCCCCTATCAAGCAATCATGTCGCTAGAGGAGTGAGTAATGCAAAGTAGTACAACTTATTTTGGGGCCCACACAGAACATTCCCTTAATACAAAATGACACCATGATGTTTCTGCTTGTTGAAAATGACTCCCGTCTTCCAACAAAGGGGAATAGCTTTTGATGAAATCACATTCATTACATAGATATGGAATGGCTTAAAATGAGGTTCCTCCCATCAACAGATCATTCTAAACAATGGCACAAGATAGAATGGACACACTCCTACAAACTCTGCAATAAGACCACATGGCATACAGAAAAATGGCACATACTTGCAATTCAGGCTGTTCATGAAGAAAGATTTTAAACTGAAAAAAAAAATTTGTTTGCATTAAATCTAAAAAATTCGCTTGAAATAATGCACTGGCAAAACAAGATGGTAAGTTACAAATATAAACAGAATAAAGTTGCAAAAAGTTATCTCTGCATTCTCTGTGTATCAGCCCTGGTCCGGTATCCTGAATTTGTCTTTAACTGTTGACAAATCTATGGAGAATTTTTTGCGAAACCTGGTGGGAGGTAAAACTAATCGGAGATGGCAATTGACAAATTATTTGCTCTAAGCTACTACGGTAGGCAACACACATGGCTATGCCTCTGAAGTCGATTTTTGCTTCACCAAGGCCATTTTTCTTTTGTTCTTTTTCCTAACACATTTCATAAATCCTAATTTCAAGCTCACACTTTTGGTTCCTGCCCCTGCCATTTATGATGAAGCACCAAACACTACAAGGCAAAGACAGCAGCTTCGTACAACTCCATCTTTCCAGTCAGGTCTCATGAGTATCGACCTCGTTTGAAAAGATGTCTACCTTTATGTGTAAACAAATGTTCTTAATGCTGTCAGCCGAGCAAGACATAATATTTCTCTGAACAAAACATTAAAGAGGAAGGGCAGCTTACTCAGAGCAAAGTTAACCGCAGTAGCTCTACACAATCAACATAACAATTAACATAGGTTTGTTTTAACCGGATTTGTTCATTTAAAAAAAATTATTTTAACGTCCACTTTCAGCTCTAAGGTGATCTTGTGTAGAGTTCCTGTGACTGAAGTCAATTTTCAAATATTGCAACAGAGAGGAAAAAGAGGGGAGGAGGGGGGGGGGTGGGTTGGTTTAACGTCCAACAGCAGCACTATATAGGATATATTGCGGACGGGCCCCAAGACGGACGTCTGACAATTGTATGTGTTGCCACACACGAGACAGGGCGGGGATACCATGACTCCTGTCTCAGCCGATTGCAACACGAGAGGAACAGGAAATACCAGTGCTTCTGTCTTAGCTGCTTGGATGATACTGACACTGACAAAACTAGTAAAGTAGTATGAAACAAAGGTATCCTGTTTGGGTTTCAAACCCTGGTCTCTTAACTAAACGCTGCAAGCCCTACCCACTGAGCTACCTGTAATTAAGTTATTATGAGATAGGAAAGTTACTCGCAAAAGTAAATTGCCTTAGGACCATGTTTAGACACATAGATAATGTAAATGCTACAGTAACACGTATTTTCAACCTCTACAAAAGTATGGTTAAATTCATGTCTGGACCAAATTAAATTAGAGGGTTGATTTTATAATAGTCAAAGATAACACATTTCTAACTTCCTTCATCCTCTGGCAGTTATCGTTGTGCTTCTCAAACTATTTTCCTGTACCTAGTAGGTGCTTCTTTTTGTTTGTTCTACTTGATTACAGTCTAAGTAAAAAGAGCATGTCACTCCATATTCTATTTAAGTTGTTGCATTTGGTTCTTATTCCAGGTTGCTATGGGCGATGTTTATGTTCAAAAAAAAAAAAAAAAATTATTAAAAAAAGTTAATAATTTAAAGTGGCCAAATCTACATCTTTCAGATATTTGTCCGATGTTTGATGTTTGCTTGAGTTAAGTGAATCTAAGGACATTGAAAATGATGCTTCAAAAAATTTCAGATGAGATATGCATATTTGCTCATTTAAGAAAGAAATGGAAGTATTGCTTTATAAATATTGCAAAAAAATATAACAAAGTCTATAATATATACTGTGTCTTACAAAACCTTGGCATTATTATGATGGATAAATAAATATATTTCCATTTGACTTGTATATAGTGCTGTGCGAATAAATACAAATACACACTAGTATTAAAATCAAAATTATTCTATGACCAAAACCAATTATCTACACAATATTAAAAGCATAAAAATTGCAAGTATTGCTTATGATCATATGTTACATTCACATATTGAGCAACTCTGGTTAAGCAAAAATTAGTCCCGAACAGTGCACAATTTGATGATTTCTAGCTGAAGAAACCATACCACATGGACTTCAGCATAGATAGAGGACACAACCAAACAAAAACAAAATAAAAAACTATCTTTCTATCTTCAATGCCCTTCAAACATGAATATTAAATAGAGGGGAAATCTGAGATTTGGCGACTGAGGAATGTCATTTTTTTTTTTTTTAGGATTTTGATAATTTATAATAAAAGTAGATGTTGACAGAGAAAGTTCAAAAATTTGTTTGCATTTTAAACTTAAATTGTGTATTTTGACATTCTTTAAATTATTTAAAAAAGCAGGTGTATGATAATTTCACATAATTTTAAAATTTATACTGATTTTTGTTTAGAACATTAATTTTGCAAAAAAAAATGTATCAAATTTTCAGGCGTTGGCAAATATTTTATCATTGAAAAAGGCATTTTTAAGTTTTGAAATGTTTAACGTGTTTAAACAACTAATTGTGCAAGACACTGATTGTTTCTATACTTGGTACTTTAAAATGGAAAATCCCATTGTAAAGAAATAATAGTAGATGTGGTAGCTCAATAAATAGAAATACAGTAAACAAGAGCTTCCCCGTTTAGAATGAGTCTCAAACAAAAAAGTTAAAACCACGTACAACCAATATACTTGATTTAAATAAAGATGTATTAAAAAAATATATTAACCAAACAAACTTTATTGCATGTAATTAAATAAAAACTCATGACACAAAATACAAAAGAGATACTTAATTAATAAAAGATTTGCTTAGATTTATGCTAATGCATAATTATATCTATGAGTATAGAATCATAAGGCAGTTCTTTATTTAAAGTATGGCGCATACATGATGGAGGCAGCAATATAAAAACCCACAAAGAAATTGTGAGATGAACAAAAACACCCATAATAATAGGCTTTTTAAAATAAATATCTTCTATCTTACACAAGTCAACATATAAATACCACATTCAAAACACGATCCATTGATAAACGCAAACTTCCTCTTTCAATATCAAAATCTGCCATTGTTATAATTATCAGCAGAATTGTCAGAGAGATCTGTAAATAATGAATCATTGAGGATGTGCAAAAAATATGGCACAACTGTTATCCATTGCCCTGACAAAACCCCAGCTAAATTAAAAAAATACACATATATATAAAACTGCTACATAAACACTTCATATTTCATTTTGATTTTATAAAAAACGTTACTTAAAAAATTCACATTGCAGTTATCTTTTACAATAATTCTGTTTTTTTTTTAAATTCAAAATTGTACTTCATGTCTGTAGCTTTAAAATCAATGGTAAAAAAAACCAAAACAAAACAAAGAACAGCTCTAACAACAAATTTAAGAATGCTATATTCTTTTCATGTCCAAATGAATAAGAGGCAACACGTTTTCTATATTTGAAGGAAAAAAATATTTCCTAAATGGCCTTATAGTAACAATGGTGTGATTATAATACGCTAAGCGTACATGAAACTGAAAGATTCTCTGTTTATAAGAACACTCAACCACCTTCTTAAACTGTGTTCCAACTAGGTAAATCTCCCTTTAAAAACATCTCTGGAATTGCGCTGAATTTCTTGATAGAAAAAAAAGCCCATGTTGCTAATTATATAAATGAGTATTCAACTTTATTGTACAGTTGTACATGGACTGTGTTTTTTGTACTTTCTAGAGTGAATTTGTTCAATTCCCATGGGAATAAATATATCAGAACCAAATCCTTTGGCTTTTCCTAGTTAAAAGCTGTAGCTTATTTGCTTTGCCGAATAAAGTTTTGGTTTTGAAAGTTGCATTTGACAAGATTTTACTGCAGGCAACGGATACTTCTTTTCCCCCTGTTTTCCCATTTTTATACCAGGACTTATCTTTGAGATTTAATATGCATGTATGGAAACTCATGCACTCACCTAATGAAATGGAAGTCTTGAGACATAGGAGGGTATAGTCCTTCACTGGCCCATAAGAGGGTATATCATGGTATCCCCGCCCTGTCTCGTGTGTGGCAGCACATAAAATTGTCAGCCGTCCGTCTTGGGGCCCGTCCACAATATAGCCTATATAGTGCTGCTGTTGGACGTTAAACCAACCCAACCAGCCAGCCAGCCGCTTACTGGTGTGGTAGGCGTAATATGGAGGTTCATCGATACAGTGCTACAACTTCTATGATTTGATGTTGTCGTTGGAGCTGTTCTTTGTTTTGTTTTGTTTTTTTACCATTAATTTTAAGCTACAGACATGAAGTACAATTTTGAATTAAAAAACAGAATTATTGTAAAAGATAACTGCAATGTTAGTTTTTTAATTAACGTTTTTTATAAACATCAAATCATAGAAGTTGTAGCACTGTATTGATGAACCTCCATATTAAGCCTACCGCACTAGTAAGTCGGCTGGCTGGCTGGGTTGGTTTAACGTCCAACAGCAGCACTATATAGGCTATATTGTGGACAGGCCCCAAGACGGACGGCTGACAATTTTATGTGCTGCCACACACGAGGCAGGACAGGGATACCATGACTCCTGTCTCAGCCAGTCACATTATACAGACACCGACCCAACCAGTAGGGAACGCAACACCCAGGATTCGAACTCGAGACCTTTTGCTTCGAAAGCCGATGTTCTACCCCTGGACCACCGCACCCCAGTAAGTCAATCTGTCGTCCGCAGCCTTGAGCGTATCATATCCCCCTCAGCTTTTGTTGTAGGCCAGTGAAGGATTATACCCTCCTTTGTCTCAAGACTTCCATTTCATTAGGCGAGTGCATGAGTTTCCATACATGCACATTAAATCTCAAAGATAAGTCCTGGTATAAAAATGGGAAAACAGGGGGAAAAGAAGTATCTGTTGCCTACAATAAACTCTTTGTCAAATGCAACTTTCAAAACCAAAACTTTATTAGACAAATCAAATAAGCTACAGCTTTTAAGGAAAAGCCAAAAGGATTTGGTTCTGATATATTAATCCCAGGGGAGTTGAACAAATACACTCTAGAAAACACTAAAAGCACAGTCCATGTACAACTGTACAATAAAGTTGAATACTCATTTATATAATTAGCAACATGGGCTTTTTTTTCTATCAAGAAATTCAGTGCATTTCCAGAGATGTTATCAAAGGGAGATTTATCTAGTTGGAACACAGCTTAAGAAGGTGGGTGGGTGTTCTTATAAACAGAGAATCTTTCAGTTTCACGTACGCTTAGCGTATAATAACCCCACAATTGTTACTATAAGGCAATGTAGTAAAAATATATGTTTCCTTCAAATATAGAAGACGCGTTGCCTCTTATTCATTTAGACATAAAAAGAAAATAGCATTCTTAAATTCAAAATTAAAAAAATCAAACATCTGAAAATAGACAATATATTTTCATTACAATTTCAAATTGATAAAGCTCTCTAAACTTTTCTCTCTCTCAAATTACTCACTCTTTGCTGTCTCAGGGAATTTTGACAACTTTATTTCTTCTTTTAAAGAAAGTTAACGCCCCATCATCTCAACCTTTTTGGAATTTTCCAGTCTTTAACAAAGAAAAACAGAAAAATTCCCTCACTTCAACCATCAGATAAAATTCATAATTTATTATTCAATGCTCATCAAATCCATCAGGCCTTTAGAGCCCCACTGAAGTAATATCCCAAGGACACATATTTGAAGAGAGGCGACACACCAAATTTGAAATGCACAAACAAATGAAACTGTTTTACTTGGTGCTTACATACTAAGGGTTCAATACATACTACATGAGATCCTGAAAAGACCATTACAGACCAAGATGCCTTTTCATAAATTAAAATTCTCGCCGCTCAGATCTGTGATCATGAGAAAACAAAATCGGCGACCTTGAACTGTTTCTTCATGATGTTGATGTTGCCGTAGCTGTCCACCACCATCGTAGTCACAATCAGAGGCCTCTGCTTTCATGCCTGTGATCTTTGACCTGTGACTGTGAGAAAACTGGTCAAACGAAATTGGCGACCTTGAACTTTTTCCTTTATTATGTTGCTGCAGCTATTGCCCATGACCTTTGACCTGTGACCTGCGGCCGTGGTAACACTGGTCACACAAAGTCGACGACCTTGAACCTTTTCTTCATGATGTTGCCGTAACTGTCGACCGCCATGACAGTCACAGTGGGGGCCTCCACAGGCATGCCGGTGACCTTTGACCTGCGCAGGGTGAACTCTGAGGGCGGGGTCTGGTTGAGAAACTCCCAGTGGTGGAAGACGCAGCCCTCGGGGTCTGTCCGCAGCTCCACCAACCGCAGGCCGCACGACGACTTGATCTTCGGGCTGGGAACAGGGACAGTTGATTCAGATCAAGCAAGTACAGTGGATTGAATTGTTCGGGATTGAATCAAAACTTCAAAATATTAGGAATCAAATTAGAGACGGGAACATATCTGAACCACAAAAGAGCTGCTGACCTGATTTGAAAAAATGCATTTATGGGAGTCTCCCATTGTAATCTTCTATAGCAACATTCTCCCAACCTAATTTCTTCTAAAAACATGTCTTAGGCAGCAATAAGCATTGATTGCTGCTTGACAGATATAACTTTTGTGAGGCGGCAATCGTGTTGGTAGTGCCAGCTTTAAATTGAAAGAATCAAATCAGTACGACTATAACTATTAAACCGATTTTAATAGAGCCAAAGAGGAACAAATAACCTATCCGCTTGCAAAATTCAGTAGTTTTAGATTAGAGAAGACCCTCAGTGAGCACATATGGAGATATAAATTCCAACATCTCTTGGCGTAGACTTGAGAAACAGACCACATTCACCACACTGTGGTTAAGACAAGAGCATTTAATTTTAACCAAAAGCCAAGACTTTAACAAAGAAAAGGAATCATGTTCACATGCATGCCCAGAGGAGAGAATCTATTAAACAACACAAGAAAGAACGAATGAAATGAAATCCACCCACTACAGTTGTCTGAAGAGAGGGGCACAATATATATATATATTAACTTGTTAATAGTCCAAATTCTGATAACTTTATATGTAATACCTGTTCAATCTTGTAAATGTATATATATATATTAACTTGTTAATAGTCCAAATTCTGATAACTTTATATGTAATACCTGTTCAATCTTCTTAAACAAATGGACTTAATTAAACAGAAAATTTACGGACGTATCTTCCACAAGGAATCAGGAGGCTTAAACTTATACAAAACACAACCCTCACATTCACACATGGGGCCCAATACATTCTACACGAGTTCCTTAACAGACCATTACAGACAAAGACACTTTACAGAAAAAAAAAAAAAGGTAGAGCATAAATCTGATGTACTGCCAACTTTTATGTGTTTCATTTAAACTGGTTTGATTCTGTACATTATGAACCAAGTAGTGAAAGGTAACAATGAAATTTCAATAAAGCTTTACAGACCATAACAGTTTAAATACAGAACCAAAAATTAACCTACGAACCTCAAATTTTAATACTGGGGAAACACAACATCCCTGCTTCAATGTGAAGATAATGCATCATTCTACTAAAATAATTTGATTAAAAACTCCAGCAATGGCCATGGGAGAATAATCTTAAATTCCAAACTCACCCGTGTAAACTTGGAGGCTTGCGAGGGTCATTGGGATCCTGTTTGTTGAACCATCTGAAACAAAGAGGCAACCACAATAAAGGGGTCTTGTAAAACACACATTGGGATATACTGTCGGAACCTGCAAATCGAGAAACATAAAACACACATAGGGATATACAGTCGGACCTGCCAAATTGAGAAACGTGAAATGGGGAAAACCCGCATAATCCTGAAAGATCCCAGGGGAATTACATTTTTTCTGTACTAAATCATCATGAGATCGTGAAATATTACCTGGCTAATCATGAACAAAATTTCACACGTCACTATTAAATGTATGTGTTTAGTACAGGTTGTTTGACTAATTTTTCTTGAACAACGCGCACGTCTTACATGTTAGGCATAGACTAGCAAATAAGCACTGGACTCACCAACATGTAACAGTGTTTGTTTATGATGCAGGTAACTGAGCCTGTTTGGGACACGGCGTCACCTTGTGTGTATGTCAGTGCCAGGCAGGCTGTGGCCTACACGGTCCATTGCATCTCAGGTAAGCATTGACATGGGACCTGTGTTTGCTTTCCACAGGTAATCTAGCATGTGTATGACAGCCGCTAGAATTGTGCAAAAATCATAGTCATCTGGTGTCGCGCCATGCGTGTCTGTTAGTGCTAGACCATAGACTAAATGAATCGTTGCATTTCAGGTAGGTGTCAGCTGGGCCTATATTTGTTCTCACAATGTAATCTAGCAATTGTAAGACGGCAGAACGAATTATGCCCACATCACCAAACATGTTTCGTTTGTCTAATAAGGACGCTAAAAATGAATAGATGTAGCTGGGTGTGCGTATAAAAGGTTTGCTTGAATTTGGACATTTCACACATTCTTCTTCTTTTTCTTGTTCTTCCTCTTCTTCTTTTTGTTCTTGTTCTTCCTCTTGTTCTTGTTCTTCATCATCCTCCTCTTCCTCTTACTCGTCTTCGTTTTCTTCTTCTTCTTTTTCTTCTTGATGGACCTAAATAGGCAGACTTACTTGGGGAAATGCAAAACCACTACCGACCAACCGACCATCTGCACCAATGTGCCCCAGAATGGTAGTACTTTTTAAAGATATTCTAGGGATTAGAATTTTACATATGCAAGCAAAACTTGACGCAACTAACAAGGCAAGCCTAAATATCCGAAAGCAAAACGCAAAACAATTTGCACAAATGGGTGCCAGAGTCTTTTGAAGATTCTCTAGGAATTAAAATTCTACATATATATACAAAACTTGACGGAACTAACGAGGGACACATACTTATGGAAAAGCAAGATAACTGTAAATGATCTGTACCAATGGACACGTCGGTGTCTGTAATTTTTAGCACACTTTAGGAATTAGAATTTGACATACACATGTAGTATTCAAAACTTGAGTGAACTGACAAGGCAGACTTACTTGTGGAAACAGAACGATTGGCGCCGGCCTGTACCGATGGGCTCCAGGAATTAAAATTCTACACAATAGGAACATATATATATATATATGCAAAACTTGACACAACTAACAAGGCAGACTTACTTGTGGAACCGCAAAACCACCGCTGATGATCTGTACCAATGGGCTCGAGGAATTAAAATTCTACACAGTAGGAACATATATATATTCAAAACTTGAGGGAACTAACAATTTTGACTTACTTGTGGAAACAGAACGACTGGCACCGGCCTGTACCGATGGGCTCCACGAATTAAAATTGTACACAATAGGAACATATATATATTCAAAACTTGACAGAGCTAACCAGGTAGACTTACTTGTGGAACCGCAGGACCACCGCTGATGATCTGTACCAGTGGGCGCCGGAGTCTCTGTACTTCCTGCCGCACACCTCAGAGCTCAGCTCGGAGCCGATCGGTGGTTCTTCTGGAGAGTTAGGCAGGGTGGAGGGTCCTAGCGACGATGGCGACAGAGAGGCCGAGGAAACTCCCGATGTCAGCGAGACATTGGAGGGTCGGCGATCTAAGCACAGAGAGGAAGAAAAAAATTCATGAGTAGTCGAAGGATTTCAATACATTCATTTTCGTCGTTATCATTGACAGAGGCGCTGAAACAAGAGAAGAAAGAGAAAAATAAGTCAATGAGGAGTCAAAGGATGTCAATAACTATCTTTCCCTCATTATCATTTACAAAGTCTGTCAGTGTGTAATGTGACCGGCTGAGACTAGTCACGGTATGCCCTCACTGTCTCTGTGCGGGAGCAGGTTAACTAGGCAGACATCAGTCTTGGAGCCCACCCACAATATAGACTTTATAGTGCTGAAGCTGAACGCTAAGCACTAACAAACAAAACAAACAAGCCATACCTTTTGTTGACGTGTTCACAACTGTTCCGTCCTTGGCAACCGTAAGTTCGCTGACCGTCTGGCCCTCCAGGATCGTCTGCCTCGTCTCGCTGCCGTCGTAGTTCTTCACCGAGAAGGTCAAGGTCGCCGAGGAGGCCATCGGTTTGAAGCCGGACTCGACGCTCACAACCAGTGGTGGAGGGGCGATGTACACTTTCTCTGTTGGGGCAGACGCCTGCTGGATTGAACGATGATGGTTGAGGTGGTGGTGGCAATGAAGATGATGATGATAGTCGAGATGATGATGATGATGATAATGGATAAGGTGATTGTGGTAACGATGATAATGATGATGATGTTGATCATACTTACAATAACAATAATAATAATAATAATAATAATAATAATAATGATCATAATTGAATTTAAAAATATAAATAAAAAAGTATGAAAAAAATATTACAAAGCTTTATTAATCCTACAAATAACAAAGCCATCTCCAGGATCTTGACTGTGAGTTAGTAAAGTTAGCATTGACTATGATTAAAAATATTTTTTATATGGTTAATAAAGCTATGCATATCGCAAGTTGTAGAAGACGGCATGCACCTAATTTTCCAGCCAAAAAACTTTGAAATTTTATATACTCAATTTTTTTTATTGATGGTAAAGTAATAAAACCTCTACTGCGACAAAGCAAGAAAAAATCCCACGGCACTGGTACCTGTTTGTAAGGGCTACCGTAGCAAACGTCCGTCTGTCGCTTGATGGCACTGGTAAAGTTGCTGCTTATTGCTGTGCTGCTGTTTTTTCTGGCATTTCTGCTGTTGCTGTTGCTGTTGCCTACGCAGGTGGTGGTGGACATGTTGTTCTCGTTGCTGCTGCCTGTATAACAAAACACACCAAAAAAAAAAAATAACTTTGATTGGAGGGTATTTGTGTTGGTTTAAAATTGCTAAAGGTCATGATAAAATTAACCAACTAAAAAAAATGCTTACAGATACTCAGATAAGGAGAAAGAGAGGGAGGGATAAAGAGAGAGCATAGAGAGAGAGAGACAGAGAGAGAGTGTGATAAAGAAATACCAAGGCATAGACACATTGATCAACCATCGAATAAAAAAGGTAAAGATGGCATAAAACCAAATCTAAAAAAAATTTGCTAAAAAAAAAAAAAAATTAGCATAGAATTAAAAGACTTAACAATAACAAATCAGAGTCTGAAAGTCAACCAAATTTGTTCTGAGACCTAACCTAAAGAGGATGAGTTATCTTCCAGGCTGCTGGAAGACGGGGTGCGCGACACCTCGGAGGTGCTGCTGCTGCCTTCGCTGCTGTAGCGTTGCCGTTGTCGCTCGCGATGGTGCCTGCGACTGCGATGCTGACGCTGCACTGTAAACACCTGGGGGATTCAGAAGAAATAAACCACCTCAAGCGTCTGTACCCAAATTCTGTACAGAAATAATAGTATTATTTTCTGAGACGGGAAAATGTATTACTTTGTTTAAACCAAAGAGAATTGAACAGATAATCTATCCATGTGGTGTGTTGGTGTATTCTTCAATGTTTTGCTGTTATAATTATGTATTCAATTCCTAACATATCTCTCTCTCTTTCTTTCCTTGCTTACCTCTTTTATCCGTCTCTCTTCCCGTATCTCTCCCTCTCATTCATTCATCCTTTCTTTTCCCTTTCATGTCCCTCTGTCTCTTTGTCTAATACTCTTTCCTCTATCCTCTATCCCTATCTTTTTGTTTTTTAAGACGCTATTTTCCTCTCTCTTCCTCCTCCTCCCCCTCCCTGACCTTGTGCAAATCAAAGCCCCGGTAGCTGTGTGAGCCAGGTCAAATGTGTGCCCTAGCTTGTGTATATATCTCTCCCCCTCCCTCTCTCTCTCTCTCTCTCTCTCTCCTTCTCTCTCTCTCTCTCTCCCTCTCTCTATCTTTCCCTCTCCTTTCCCAGTTGCCCCCTTCCTGACCTTGTGCAAGTCATCGAAGCCCCTGGCCATGATCCCGGTGGGTGTGTGAGCCAGGTCAAACGTGTGCCCCAGCTCGTGTATATATCTCTACCTCTCCGTCCCTCCCCCCCCCTCTCTCTCTCTCTCTCTCTCTCTCTCTCTCTCTCTCTCTCTCTCTTCCCCCTCCCCCTCCCTCTCTGTCTCTCTCTCCCTCTCTCTCTCTCCTTCCCTCTCCTCCCCCAGTTCTCCCCCTCCCTGACCTTGTGCAAGTCATCGAAGCCCCTGGCCATGATCCCGGTGGGTGTGTGAGCCAGGTCAAACGTGTGCCCCAGCTCGTGTAAGGAGGCACCGAGCCCGGTTGCGTAGTTTGCCCAATAGTACTCCCTGCGTGGGCATAAAAAAAAGATACATGGTAATCTCTGAAAATACAGACAGACATTGAAAAAAAAATAGTGGATTATGAGAATTTGTACAGAAAGGTGTGTACAAATAAACAGTTAGTTATTTCCTGAAAATACCTACAGATATTGATAAAAATGAAATGATTTATATATGAAAATATGGACAGATATGAAAATTACAGAGTGATTTATGAAAACATTAAAGAAATAAGATATATAGTAATTTAAGAAAATAAAGGAGCAATTGAATACAAAAAAATAGATTTATCAAGATGCACATAGATATTAAAAATGAAAAATGATTTATGAAAATACAGAAAGATAAAAAAAAATGAATAGAGATGTATGAAACACCTACTTCCTAAGACAAAAGTTAATGCTCTAACCTAAGCGCTACTGTTTTAATGTTACAGTCTAAGTACACAATTTTGAACTTTCCACAAAATATGAAAACAACAAAAACAACAACAAAAAGATAATGTGTTATTTGGTAAGAACAAGGAAGTTAGATTCACCCCCCCCCCCTCCCCCCCCACCCCTCCCCCCCACCCCCCAACAAAAAACGGCACGTGGCCAGACCTGTATGCGCTGTCATCCATGAATTTTCTTCTGTCCATCTTCCTCCTGTTGGTCATGCACTGGCTGAACCGGGACACACTGTCAGCCCAGGTGTGCAGGTTCCCCGTCCCAAACAGAGCGAGACCTCCGCCACCTGGTCATGTCAGAGAGAGCAAAGGTTGATACAGTGACGCCACCTGGTCATGTCAGAGAGAGCAAAGTTTGATACAGTGGTGTCAACAACCTTTTGTTTGTCAATTGGTTTCTTAATACAATGGCACAACCGAATCTCTCTCTCTCTCTCTCTCTCTCTCTCTCTCTCTCTCTCTTTCCCTCTCTCTTCCCCCTCCTCCCCCTCCCTGACCTTGTGCAAGTCATCGAAGCCCCTGGCCATGATCCCGGTGGGTGTGTGAGCCAGATCAAACGTGTGCCCCAGCTCATGTAAGGAGGCACCGAGCCCGGTTGCGTAGTTTGCCCAATAGTACTCCCTGCGTGGGCATAAAAAAAAGATACATGGTAATCTCTGAAAATACAGACACATTGAACAAAAATAGTGGATTATGAGAATTTGTACAGAAAGGTGTGTACAAATAAATAGTTATTTCCTGAAAATACCTACAGATATTGATAAAAATGAAATGATTTATATATGAAAATATGGACAGATATGAAAATTACAGTGATTTATGAAAACATTAAAGAAATAAGATATATAGTAATTTAAGAAAATAAAGGAGCAATTAAATAAAAAAAAGTGATTTATCAAGATGCACATATATATTAAAAATGAAAAATGATTTATGAAAATACAGAAAGATAAAAAAAAAATGAATAGAGATGTATGAAACACCTACCTCCTAAAACGGAAGTTAATGCTCTAATCTAAGTGCTACTGTTTTAATGTTACAGTCTAAGTACAAAATTTTGAACAAAAAAAAAAAGATAATGTGTTATTTGGTAAGAACAAGGGAGTTAGATTCACCCAACCCCCCCCCCCCCCCCCCCAAAACCCCAAGCAATTCACCCTCCCCCCCAACCATCCCAAACAAAAAACGGCACGTGGGCAGACCTGTATGCGCTGTCATCCATGAATTTCCTTCTGTCCATCTTCCTCCTGTTGGTCATGCACTGGCTGAACCGGGACACACTGTCAGCCCAGGTGTGCAGGTTCCCCGTCCCAAACAGAGCGAGACCTCCGCCACCTGGTCATGTCAGAGAGAGCAAAGGTTGATACAGTGACGCCACCTGGTCATGTCAGAGAGAGCAAAGTTTGATACAGTGGTGTCAACAACCTTTTGTTTGTCAATTGGTTCCTTTATACAATGGCACAACCGACTTTTTGTTTGATTGTTGGTTGGTTTCTTTATGCAATGGCACCACCAACGATTGTTTTATTTATACAGTGGCGTCACCAACCTTCTGTTTGTCAATTGGTTTCTTCATACAATGGCACCACAAACTTTTTGTTTGATTGTTGATTGGTTTCTTAACACCTGTTGAAAGTAACTGGGCTGAATTGAGTTAAGTTGGTCGCTATAGTCCAATGTCAGCACTATATAGGTTTTAATGTGGACGGCCCCCAAGGCTGACGTCTGACAAATTTACATGCTATCACACTGTGCAAGGAGACTTGGACTACTGCCCCAACCGGTCACATTATACTGACACTGGCCCAACTAGTCGGGGACCTTAATAATATCAGAAGATTAAAAAATGTAACTTTAAAGGAGTCAAGACCTACACAAGCCAAGATATTCATAGAAAAAGTTGATCCAAAGGAAACTTCTTGTTTTCTTTGATTTAGTTTGTTAAGATTCACTGTCCACAAGTAGGCTATCTCGCTTGAAGACTAACAGCTGCCACTCCTTCATTATTTATATCGCCACGAACCCAACAAGTAGGGAATAGTGTGATTAAAAGAGTAACAAACAAGGTAAAACCTCTACTACCTAAAGATGGTAGAAAAAAAAAGTCCCCTGGATATAGTTCACAATTTGTCAGTTGGTTTTATAACATCTTTGTCAGCAAACATACAAACTTGCTAATGTCTACCTCGACTGACTATTTTTCACGTGCTGCCACCTAGCAACAAAGCCCGGACTAATCCACTCACATTATAGAGTTACTGAGCAGATGAGGAAGGAAAAAGGTTTCATTACCAACATTCGTATCTGGGACCCCAATCAGAAACACTTGACTGATTCACCTTGCTGTCCGGACAAACTGAGCATATCAAATATTTAAAGTAGAAGACAAACTATAAAAAAAAAGAGATATATCAGGTGAAAGGGGGTTTGATTTTCAGAAAATAAACCCAACATAAGTTTTCTCTTCTATATAATATTAAAATCCTTGATATGTTTTTATGCACCCCATCCCCTCTTCCCGTTTTTGCAGAAGAATTCCATACTAAGCTAACGACTTTTCCTGTGAAGTCAAATAAGGGTGATTTAGGTGATATCAAAACTTAACGACAGAACTAAAATCTTAGCTAAAGCTCCAGCCAAGAATCCACAAGGCTGCCAATAGATTTACCCAGAGCTGTGTGCCCTTTGGTGTGCTTGAGGATGTCACTGTGTGTTTTGGGCAGGCACGAGTCCTTGGGTAGGTTGTAGCGCGTGAAGGACATGAAGCAGTAAAACTTGCACCGGGACTTGTGGGCAAACAGAGGGGACGTCATGAGCTCTTTGCCAAAGTAGCTCCAAAGTTCATACCTGGAAACCAAAAAAATCCTGCATATTATTATGTTTGTCTTATTTTACTTCTATAATAAATGATTGGTAAGAAAAGTTTATCAGCCCACCTAACCATTAGCATTGATCCCAGAGCCTTTTCCCATCAAGCTGCTAACATTTTGTGCGCCTCTATACGTCCTTATGCTAGCACATCTTTGCACTGAACTACACACTTTCCATTAAAGAAAATTTCAAAGCTTTTATATTTTGTAAATTCTAAATAATCCACAAAATATTGATCATGCAAAAAAAAAAAGAACTCGAATCATGCTATGTAAAATGCTCTGTTAAATAAACATTATAAAAGACTATTCTAAAACACTTACGGAATTCAAAAGAAGGATTTTTTGGTGTTAGCAAGTGATAATAGCTCTTTATGCATCAGACAAGGTCTCACCATCAGACAAGGCCTCACCATCAGACAAGGCCTCACCATCAGACAAGGCCTCACCATCAGACAAGGCCTCACCATCAGACAAGGCCTCACCATCAGACAAGGCCTCACCATCAGACAAGGTCTCACCATCAGACAAGGCCTCACCTCACCATCAGACAAGGTCTCACCATCAGACAAGGCCTCACCATCAGACAAGGTCTCACCATCAGACAAGGCAAGGTCTCACCATCAGACAAGGTCTCAC
>RQTK01000246.1:81505-99927 GCA_003991915.1 Elysia chlorotica
GGCCTCACCATCAGACAAGGCCTCACCATCGGACAAGGCCTCACCATCAGAAAAAAGCCCCACCATCAGACAGACAAGGTCTCACCATCAGACAAGGTCTCACAAACCCTCACCATCAGACAAGCCCTCACCATTAGACAATCCCTCACCATCAGACAATCCCTCACCATCAGACACAGACAAGGCCTCACCATCAGACAATCCCTCACCATCAGACAATGCCTCACTTAACACTGACCCCGTCATCGAGTACGCCTCCTCCAGGCGCAGCTTGCTCTGGAATATGTGGCACACAGAGCAGCCCTGGTCATCTGTCTCCAAGTTTAAGGTCACTCGCCCAAACCCATGCTCGTGCATCTTTTCCGCGGTGAGTGTCTGGATGATCTCGGCACCGAACGCGATCCTCTTGGCAGCTGACTGGGCTGAGCAATCCTCTTCACTTGGACCCTGGAAAAGAAGAGACATGTGAGAGATTTTTTTACTGTTTTAATTCTCTCAGAACCTCTAGCTAGACGATCAGAGGCCTTACTGGCCTCAGTAGTAGAGTAATGGTCTCCCAAACGGCACGCGCCCAGTTCGAAAACCATGATGAATCAAAACTGTATTCGTCCGATTTTGTACCCTATTTTACGAGATGTGATCGGCTGAGACAGGAGTCCAGGTCTCCTGGCACTGTCTGTGCGACGCAGCACATAACATTGTCAGACGTTAATCTTGGAGTACCTCCTCAATATAGCTGACATAGAGTTGACGCTGGAAACTAAACAACATAAAAAAAAAAAGCTAGATGACCCCACAAAGCACCTATGCGAAGCTTGCAGTATTAGCATTGTCAGACGTTAATCTTGGAGTACCTCCTCAATATAGCTAATATAGAGTTGACGCTGGAAGCTAAAAACAAACAAACAAACAAACCAAAAGTTAGATGACCCCACAAAGCACCCGTGAGAAGCTTGCAGTATTTGTTGCTTGTATCAGTTCTTCAATTGCTGAGTATCTCTCAGAGGTTCAAGGAGTTGTTACTTTCCTGATGGATACAAGTTTTATCAACACCCAACTGTGGCAGCTGTTTTAATTTTAATATTGTCATTTAACGGTAGGCTTTTAGCACTATATAAAAAGTACATTTTATTTAGATACAAAACTAATCAGCGTCAGAGAATAAAAAAAATTCTGAATATTAAAAGTCACTAGTTTTTTTTTAAATTTCAATTGCACAGCAGAAAATGATAGTAAGAAAAGAAATGAACAGAAAAGTTTCTCCAAACCCCATAACACTAAGCATTGTTCTATTTGCCCAAAAGGCTCAATATAAATTGATAGATGTATGATGTATCAGACAATAGTTGGTAAGCAGTGAATCATTAACAGACACCAACACAAACTGCTTACCTGGAAATAGCCGTCGTCATCAGAGCAGACCACGTAGACGGGTCTGACAAAGTGGACAAAGTCGGGCCTGTCGTAGCGCAGTGTGATGGTCAGCCAGTCTTGACCACAGCGGAGGGTCACGGTGTTCACACCGGGCTGAAGACGGACCAGCACCTGGGAACAAAGGAGATTTAATATCTGATCAGTTTTAGTCTTCCTATGGCGGTTCAAACCCCACGGAAAGTATATGATGTTTATTTGTCCATTTTCGCATCTTACTGGTTGGGTCAGTGTTAGTATAATGTGACCGAATGAAACAGGAGTTGCGGCCTTCCTGCACTGTCTCTGTGTGGCAGCATGTACAATTTTCAGACGTTAGTCTTGAGGCCCATCCACAAAACAGCCTTCACAGTGCTGACGTTCGACACCAAGAAACAAACAAACAGTCCCTCCTTAGGCTTTCCGAGAATCGTATCTGGAAACATAGCTCTTCTCTGGTCTGGGATTCAACCCATACACTCTCTGCCAACTGATAGTACTGCCGACAAAAAACGAGTTTTTGACTCACATGTGCCTGTAAAAATGTATTTAAAAAGAAACAAAAGAAAAAACAAACAAAAAGAATTTACTCCCAGACAAGTCAAAGATGTTATTCGATTTCCACAAACAATTTTAGGCCTACAAGGATTCATGTGTGTCTTAAACATATCCTGAAAGTTTGAGTTTGCCTTTCTTGCTTTGCTTCAAACATTGGCATTCTTTAGGCTATATTGTGAACGGATAAAAAAGGCCTGACACTTTTACAGTGCGGAAACAACATGGTACATCATAATGACACGGATCCAAATTGTAGAGACATATCGCACAAATAAATTGTTGACTGATTGTGGGTTTAGAGCCAGAGAACCTGGGACAAATTCACTGCTCTGCCTTTGAGTGACAATACTCATTACGATAAAATCGTTGGACATTACTACTACTACTACTACTACTACTACTACTACTACTACTACTACTACTACTACTACTACTACTACTACTACTACTACTACTACTACTACTACTACTACTACTACTACTACTACTACTACTACTACTACTAATACTACTACTACTACTACTACTCTAAAAATGTGTCTTTGTCTACTTGTCTTATCTGTTGGTCTAAGCTAGACCTAGGTTTGTGGCTGTCCCTTTCTAACCTATTTTCACCTTATTCCCTCAGTCGCTCGCATCATTATTTGGTCCCTAGGTCTAGCTCCGTCTGTTAAAGCCTCTATAGTTGTTGGCCTGCTTCTCTGTATCATAATTCTATTATTTATTCTGGCTAACATGAATACTTCGGGATCCTATAGAGAAACTAGTTTGTTACGTTCTGTAATAAAAACTTGGACAGGTCTTACTCAGCAAAGTACGATTTCTCAGTCAAGGCAAGCCGTGTGTAAAACCCTCTAAAAGGAGCTTTCATTTTTGTGAAAGCCGATGGCAGAATGGTTAAGCACACTGGTCTTCGCCTTGGCAAGGCGATGGGTGCCGAGTAGAAGGTGCGGGTTCGATCCCCGTCCATGTCATTTGTCTAAAAATGTGTCTTTGTCTACTTGTCTTATCTGTTGGTCTAAGCTAGACCTAGGTTTGTGGCTGTCCCTTTCTAACCTACTACTACTGCTACTACTACTACTACTACTACTACTACTACTACTACTACTACTACTACTACTACTACTACTACTACTACTACTACTACTACTACTACTACTACTACTACTACTACTACTACTACTACTATAATAAAGAGAAGAATACGCACAACTTAGATGTGGGCACTCTTGGTTCCTTTTTGGATACATAACTATATTACGACTACGACTACTACTACTACTACTACTACTACTACTACTACTACTACTACTACTACTACTACCACGACTACAACTACTACAACTCCTCCTCCTCCTCGTCTTTCTAAAACCACAACCCCTATACCCCCAACACGAGACGGTTAACAAGAAAGCAAATGCCATCCGCCTACCTTGAAGTTTCCCTCCACCACTGGCCACTCCGTGAAGACGTCGGGCGGGTCCGTGGAGCTGTGCACCGTGAGGCGGCCGTCCTGCGCGCTGCCCTCCGTCTCTCCCACCAGCAGCGGCAGCGGGTACGCCAGGCTCTCCCCGTCGCTCACGTTGTGCACGCGAAGCTTCATGGCTCACTGACTCCAGTCACGCTGTCGATCACGTGCTGCTCCTACAGCTCCTTCTGTGACAACTCAGCTACAGGCATGGGCTGCGTTTTGCCTTCTTACTTAAAGCCGTCAAATGCATCCGATTTCCCGGTGGCTTAAAAAGTTCTCGCCGTTCTCTTCTTTGTGTTAGCGTGTGACGTAATATATCCGGTTTTCAATTTTTCTGTTTCGTTTTTTTAGTTATTTCTTTTCAGAGGAAGAGGTGGGGGGGGGGGGGGGGTGCGGGGGGGGTCGTCATCAATGTTACAACAGATTCCCGTGAAGTTCAAAATATTTAGGTGCTTTTTTGCGTGTACACGAAAACACTGCGCGTATTCTGGTGAAGTCCCAAGTTACCTTTGACTTTTCTCCGCCGCGTCAACTCCAGCCTCCTGTGCCCCTTTCTTAGCTTATAACTAACTCATGTATCGACCTCGTCTTTTTTGTAAAAGCTGAATGCTGCGTTGATAAAAAATCTCTCGGACACTTAGCTTCAATATCCAAACAATCATAATACCTGACACAGCCACTTGCTAGTTATTTTATCACAAATTCACTCAAATTTCCCGACCTCTTTTAGAGTCAGACGACTCTGTGTCACGTGACCGATTGCGGACGATGGCTGGACATGTCAGCTGTTCCAACGCTTGCTTGACCACACGCGCATGATCTCGCAAGAAGCCTTTGTCTCCATCCGCCATGCCTGCATCGTGCAGACCTGTCTCTGGAGGTCCAGTCTACAGTTGGCCTTGACATGCGCAGTGAATGCACTGTGGAAACACCAGAATCTGTAGGTGAAAGGATCAGCTAACGTACTCTTCACATGCCAGATCCTGTACAATGGACAGTCAGCGCAGAGCTAGTGAAAACACGCCGAGCAAACCGGCCTGACCTTTCAGGAAACGCCCCGTCCCACTCAGAATCGGACCTCAGTCCCTCTGGGCTGTCTCTCCCTAGTCACCTGTAACAGAGCAGGATGGTAATCAAACTATTAGTTCTGGCAATACAATGAGTACATGTATATATAATAATGATGATCAATGTCTATACATATTATGTACTCCACTCTGCGTTGGCCGCCGTAGAACTAGCAGAACTGCTGCAATCAAATTAAATCATCCGGAATACAGATTTACGCATCAGAACAGATGGCGTAGAATCACAATGAACAGAGCTGCCAACTTTAAACCCTCCCAAAACAGTACGTGTATACATTCACTTGCACATCTTTGGCTAATCATGTACACATAATGTCGAGTTAGGTTGTCAGCCATGACAATGAGCGACCCAGAACACTGATAACTTGTCCACATTTGGGAAAAATAATTATAAAGCTCACTTCTAGTCCTGCGCTTCTATATCTTTAGCTCCTTCTTATGAAGGGAAAATAGAAGCCTCTTTAACGTTAGGAACAAAGCCCGTTATAATACATTGTAATTTTTCCCTTTAACTTTCAAACAGCGTCTCTTTGTCTTCCAACAACTCACGAAACATAGGAAGTTTGGAACAATACAATTGTGGTTCGGACCCGCTTTTAGACCCTTTGTACTAACATTGTACCTAGCGTGGTTGGACTCAACTTAAGGGAGTTAAACGCTCTCAAAGAAGGATACATGCACTGTGGCACCGAAGCCATCAAGAAAAGACCACAGTACCAGTACTTAGAGAATTAAGAGTCTGAGGAGCAAGGCATATCATTCTACTCTTGAGTCGTTGAGTGAAATAAGAGGGTGAAACATTATTGTTTTTTTCTTCTGTAAGGCATCACGGTGCCAATAATAGTTCACTAATATGACTGTATGACTGTACACGTAGGCACATAAACAAAAATCCCTTCAGGGAAAAGACACACGTCATAGTCGGGCTAAAAGTGTTTAAAACATCGCGAAATCAAAAGACAAACGACAAAGGGAGTTTTCCCTACTACTACTGCTGCTGCTACTACTACTACTACTACTACTACTACTACTACTACTACTACTACTACTACTACTACTACTACTACTACTACTACTACTACTACTACTACTACTACTACTACTACTACTACTACTACTACTACTACTACTACTACTACTTTAACCACAGCGTTCCATGTTCGATCCCTGATTGGGCGGCCTGATTAGATCTGATGGAGTTGATGCCAGTATGAGTTGACAGGCTAAGACAATTAGGTCTACATGTGTCGGGCGAGGTATGGGACACCCCATAGGAACGATGCAAAACAAAACAAAAAAGAACAATACAAACAAAAAACAACTAAACAACAAAAACAACGATAAAAAACCCCAACAAAAAACAACAACAAAACAACACAACTCATGATTGCCATTTTGGGGGAGAGGATTTTGCTCAGCAACCAATGTTTTTTTGTGGTTTTTTTTAATCACTTTAGGGGAGAACATGGACAGGGTGATGTCAAAGCTGCCACGAAAGACCGGCAAAGAGGGAGAGAGAGAAGGAGAGAGGGGTAGACAGATATATATATATATATATATATAGAGAGAGAGAGAGAGAGAGAGAGAAAGAGAATAGGGAAAGTAGGAAGAAAGAAGTAAAACTACAGACAATAAGAAAAAAAGAATAAAAAATACAATATTCAAACTAATAATTTTTTTAAAATCGGAATTCGCCTCACCGATTTATAAACGAACAATACAATAATCCCAACAATTCGTAACCTCCAGGGGAAAAAAACAAAAAAAACAAGCCCACAAAATTTTAACAACAACGGTATCTTTTCTAGCACGACCACCCACCAAACAACAACAGCAACAATAAAGTGCAGGACTTTATAATGCCACAAAAAGGCTGCACTGCGGTAGGCTAGGGGGACGCGGGGGCCCAGGGGTAGAACAGATCTATTTGTCCCTGTAACTGGTTGGGTCGGTGTCAGTATAATGTGACCGGCTGAGACAGGAGTTATCATTATGGTATCCCCGCCCCGTTTCGTGTGTGGCAGCACATACAATTGTCAGACGTCCGTCTTGGGCACGTCCACAATATAGCCTACATAGTGCCGATGTTGGACGTTAAACCCAACTCAACTCAACTCAACGCGGTAGGCTCCGTACGACTGTCGTGCGAATGTCGCGGTGCATGTGGACTAGTTGCAGGCGTAGGAACCTGTGTGAGTGTGTGAGTGATTGGGTCGGCGCGACCGTCGCGAGCTGTGCTCAGCCTGCCGGTTTGGTCGTCTGAGTGAATGTCTGCTTGGCGATAAGAGTTACTCCCCCCTGCCCCTACAGCGCCCCCACCATGCCTCGCTGCCCTTGCATGGAGCCATGAACTATTCGGGCGGTGCGTCTAACCTCATGAATGGGATAATGTTACGTTTGTCATTAGGTGGAGCAAAAAAAAAAAAAAAAGGAACAAAAGAAATCAATCATTGTTGCTAAACATGAAATGGTTGTCGAATCACAATCCATAGCGCACGGCCACACAAACACACACATAGAGTGATGAAACACCAATTGATTTTTTTTATTGGGGGGGGGGGGGGGGGGGGAGCAAGAGTGAAGCCTACAGCTTTTATTCGGAATATTGTGGGTTTAAGAAGAAGAAGATGAATACCCACAACAATAACAACAACAACAACAACAACTAAATAACAAAAATAACAACAGAAGAGGATGTGAACTGGCGATGGAAGCGAAAACGTACTTTCTAACAATCCCAAAGTTAATCATTCCACCCCTTTGTCTATTTTGATCAGATTTCTTTTTCTACTACACCAACAGAGAGACACGAAAATCGATCTGAGGAACGATAGAAGTAGAAGAGCCGGGCGCACAACATAGCACCTCTCCCACAGAGGTTTTTACCCATGTAGGCTACCACCAGAGATAATAGTTTTTTAGCGAAAGTCTCCCAAAAAGTGCTCACAACGTTATTGATACGAGAAGCTCTTAAGGCAATTGAATAATGTCCAAACTGAGATTTTAGTTTTTAATAGGGATTAAAGAAGGAAGGGACTGCCTTAATTACACTAACACATATTCGCAAACCCTCCCCGTAAAACTCTCAACTCCCGCTGTGGTACCACCATGAAAATGATGTTGTCCTAAACAATACTGAATAGAGAATACAAGAAGGGCCAAACCAAAAAACAAAACACCCACAAATAACCACACAAAACAAAACAAACAACCAAAAATACACATACACACAAAACCCCAACCATTCTATTCTTAAACCTTCGCAGCCGCTAAATAGTTGATGTTTTCTTTCTTTTTTTCCAGTTCTGACGCAGTGCCATAATTATAAGTATCACCCAAGACTCTAGAGAATCAGGCCGAATAGTTTTTTTTGAAAAGACTATGAAAGTAAAATAAAAACACACTGAATAACATTAACGCCTCCGCAATTTACACTATGGAAGCAAAGACTCTGACGAGGCACAATTCAGCCAATCGTGACTGAACGAAAACTACACGTATCTATTGCTAGCTGATGCAGCAACTGCACTAAACCTACACATCTACTGCTAGCGCATATTTATATAAAATGCAGCGATTGCAAATGGAAAAAACGACTCATACAGAGTATTTTCTTAACATTGTAGTAATTTGATAAATATGACCTCCCCCCCCCCCCTCACACACACAACGACAAACGGGAAGAAACAAAACAAAATAAAATGTGACTGTATACTTAATTAGTCTTCTTCTTCTTCTTCTTCGTTCACTTGAAAATGACTACACAGAAAGTCCCGAATCTAGTATATAGTACACAGTCTTTTGAAGTTCAACCGAGGGTCCATATAGTTTTCTTCCCATGGTATGTTCTTCTGGCCAATATTTGTTTCTTGTCTCCTGAAGTTTGCAACATGTTCTGTTGTTTGGTGTCCATGTCCACATCCACAGTTAGCAGAGTTTCCTATTTTGAATTTGCTGTACATGTAAAAGTTGAGGCGGTTGCGTCTAGTTCTAAGCCGAAATATAATTGTCTGACCCTTCTTGTCAAGTTGATGATAGCGCACCAGATAAATGCGAGATTCTGCGCAAAAGCCTCTTATCGCGCGCGAACTAAGCATCAATCATGTAGATCAAAGAGAAGGAGGGAAAAGAAAACAGACAGAACGATGCCACTGAGTGAGGGTATTTGAAGTATCACAAGCTTTGCGACCCACACGACGGAAACGATTGACATAATTACGTCCCGTGTGCATGACGTTGCACGATAATCGCCAGTTGACTCCAATGGTTAAGAGTTGAGTTGATTTTACGTCCAGCATCAGCACTATATAGGCTACATTGTGGATGGGCCCCAAGACTGACGTCTCAGTCGGTCACATTAAACTGACAGCGATCCCACTAGAAGGGAGCGAACTCGCCAGGACTCGAACGCGGACCTTTTGCGTCGTAAGCCGATGTTCTATCCCAGGGCCACCGCATCCCCCAATTGGCTACGAAAGTCTAGGATAGAGTTCTGATTGGACATCAATGCAAATTTCCTTACATAGTAAGTAACTGTTCTCGTCTTCATTTTCTCCGTGTGCCCGGTTCTCGTAAGGCCTTCAATATCTATGTCACAGGGAACTGCTCGCCATACAGAAAGAGACAGAGAGACAGCGAGGGAGAGAGAGGGAGAGAGAGAGGAAAAGACATACAGAGAGGGATAGAGAGAAAGAGACAGAGAGGGAGAGAAAGAGAGAGACAGAGAGGGAGAAGGAAAGAGAGACAGAGAGGGGGTCCTGTAAAGCGTTTGGAAACCTTACATGTTGGACTTAGACTTAGATCTAGAAAGCGAGATAGCTCAGTCGGCAGAGCTCGCGGCTTCTAATAACACTAGTTGTCACTGGTTCCATCCACAATCCCGCTGCCTTCAAGCCGTACCCGCGGTGGCTCAGTGCCAGCATAGTAATGACCAAATGAGACATAAGTCTTTGAATTAACTTTCAGCCTTAGACTGGAAGGGGTCCAACTGGCGCAAGATGGTAGAGCGTCGATCTCCCAATCGGTACGTCCCTGGTTCAAAACCCACGAACGATCAAGATCACTATAATGAGAGCGGCTGATGCGTCAAGACATCGCCGTTCTACCTCTGTGTGGCAGGACCGGCTGAGACAGGAGTCATTGTATCCCCGCCCTGTCTCGTGTGTGGCAGCACATAAAATTGTCAGACGTCCGTCTTGGGTTCCGTCCACAATATAGCCGATATAGTGCTGCTGGTGGACGTTAAACCAACCCAACCAACCAACCAACCAACCTGTGTGGCAGCAGGCACAACATTGTGAGACGTTAGTCTTGGAACATGTGCAAAATATTGCCAGTGCCTTATATTGTGTTGGCGTTGGACGTAACCAACTCGCCGTATAGGATCCCCCAGGGGAACCTAGGAGACGTTAAACCCGGAGAGAGGGAGAGAATTCTCTCCCTCCCTCTATAGAGAAATGGTCGTTAAACCAACCCAACCAACCAACCAACCAACCAACCAGCCAACCTGTGTGGCAGCAGGCACATTATTGTGAGACGTTAGTCTTGGGACATGTGCACAATACTGCCTTATATTGTGTTGGCGTTGGACGTTAAACCAAGCCAACCAACCAACCAACCAACCAACCAACCTGTGTGGCAGCAGGCACATTATTGTGGGACGTTAGTCTTGGGGCATGTGCACAATATTGCCTTATATTGTGTTGGCGTTGGACGCTAGGAAGACAAAAAACAAACAAAAGACAAACATGGGAGGGGAATTCAGGTAACCAAGCGTATGCATAAGGTGCAGACCTAAGCGTACATAACTGGGTCCATATGACCTCTCAGGTGTAGACCTGTACAACTGGGCTTGGGTGAAAGTAGTTCACTGAAAGAGCATTTGAACGAAGAATAACTTAATATAAACTAGAGATACTCAAGGTAACCAAGCGTATGAATATCGTGCAGACCTAAGCGTACATAACTTGGTCCATATGACCTCTCAGATGTAGACCTGTACAACTGGGCTTGGGTGAAAGTAGTTCCCTGAAAGAGCATTGGAACGAAGAAGTAACATAAACTAGAGATACTCAAGGTAACCAAGCGTAAGCATAAGGTGTATACCTGTCAAACTGGGCTTGGGTGAAAGTAGTTCGCTGAAAGAGCATTGGAACGAAGAATAACTTAACATAAACTAGAGATACTCAAATGGCTCAGTCAGCAGGGATCGCACCTAATGTGCAGGATGTATGAGTCGCATGAGGTTCGATACTTGGCGGATCCGTCCCAGACATGTCGACAATACATGGACGTAAGGGGACGTAAAATTGGACAAATAACAAACAACAGAAGGGGGAAAAAAGGAGGACACGAAATTCCAAGAAAATGTCTATGAAATTGAATGATATCCTCCGTCTGTACATAGTTATATAACCGTAGCCTTGGTTGACACGTGACACGCCGGCTCCTCCCTGACGCCCGTGGACAAACTCATTCGCGCTAAGCTTCTTACACTTCACCGGGGAGGGAGAGAGACATAGGGCTTACTTAGCCTCTAGAGTGAAAAGCTCATCTCTCGTGGGGAGGGATGTATTAGAGGGCCGCAGCGAGAGAGGATGAGCGTGATTGGTGGGGTAAGAGGGCGGGGGGACTATGAACAGAGGTGTTGGTAGAAGAGAAGGCAGAAGGGAATACTGTAAAGAGTTCGGGTGTAAGAGAGATGAATCTGGGAAAAAAGTAGGAGAGGGAGAGAGAGTGATTGAAAGAGAGTGACAGTGTGAGTTAGAGAGATAAAAGAGAGGGAGAGGGAGAGAGAGAGAGAGACAGAGAGAGAGAGAGAGAGAGAGAGAGAGAGAGAGAGAGAGAGAGAAATAATTAATTGTCTGACCCTTCTTGTCAAGTTGGTGATAGCGCACCAGATAAATGCGAGATTCTGCGCAAAAGCCTCTTATCGCGCGCGAACTAAGCATCAATCATGTAGATCAAAGAAAGGGAGGGAAAAGAAAACAGACAGGACGATGCCACTGAGTGAGGGTATTTTAAGAAACACAAGCTTGGCGACCCACACAACGGAAACGAATGACATAATTTCACCCCGTGGGCATGGCGTTGTACTATAATCGCCAGTTGACTCCAATGGTTAAGAGTTGAGTTGATTTTACGTCAAGCATCAGCACTATATAGACTACATTGTGGAGAAGGGAAGAAGAGGTATGGGTAGAAGACAGTTGAGTTGATTTGAGTTGACTGCTTAATATTCAACGTGAAATTATAGAATATATTGTGGACGGAGTCTAAGACCGACGTCTGACAATTTTATGTGCTGCCATCCACGAGACAAGACAGCGATACCTGGAATCTTGTCTCTCTGCCGAAAGAGTGGGAGAGAAGGAACAAAGAAATACAGTAAAGAGTATATGTTCAATAGATGGTGACTTAAAGAGAGAGAAGGAGAGAGAGAGATAGAGAGAGGTAGAGATAGAAAAAGAGATAGAAAGAGGGAGAGGAAAAAAAAGATAATATGTGTGTGCGCGTGAGGGATTGAGAGACAGTGAGAGAGAGACAGATGAGGAGAGAGCAAAAAAGATAGAAAGACAGAGGTGAAGAGACAGAGAAATAAAGAGGGAGAGATAGAGAGAGAGAAACATTGAAACAGGGAAGACATAAAAAGGTAACGATGTGCATGAGGGTTGCGCTCTATAGCTAACGATTATTATAATTCTCAATGATTGATGATGCAGTTGAGACCACATATGTTATTCATAGACATCTGTGAGTTGAGACAGAGAGAGGGAGAGAGAGGGAAGGAGAAAACAAGAGACAGACAAATAGACACACACACACGCAGACACACATTGATGTGGGTGTGATCATCCTGTACAAAATAAGACAAAAAAACAAAACAAAAACAAAACAAAACACAAACACAGACACACACATCACAGGACAAATTCACCGGCGCGAATTAGAATGTCATCCAGACATGCGCAGACAAAATAAACAGATAACTAAATAAAATAATAACAATGGGAAGCTCGACTGCTTTTGAAAGTTTAATGCGAAAGAAGCGTCGGTAAACAAAAGGCGAATCGATTTTCGATTGGGCGGCGCTAGCATGGATGGGCGTTTGTTATCTGCAAACTTTAGAGAGGCTTTGCGAAATGAGGACACGTAATGGAAAACCACGACGATTGCTAGGTGAATCTTCAGCATTATAACCATACACTTACGAGAATGGGGGGTTGGGGTTGGGGTTGGTTTAACGTCCAACAGCAGCACTATATTGTGGACGGGCCCCAAGACGTACGTCTGACAATTTTATGTGCTGCCACATACGAGACAGGGCGGGGATACCATGACTCCTGTCTCAGCCGATCACATTATACTGACACCGACACGCAATAGCCAGGATTCGAATTCGGGACCTTTTGCGTTGGAAGCCGATGTTCTACTCCTAGACCACTCCCTCCCCCATTTACGAGATGGACCCTCAGGTATTATTAGAAAATCACTTGTCCACAGAGCGTGATGCACATTCGCCGAGTTAACAGTTTAATGATGTTACTCTACCACTTACACACACAGCACTGGAAATTTGACATCTGCGATGCAGAGTCAACACTTGGAAGCGTTGACTTCAGATTTATAAGTTTAGGCCACGATTCAGAGAAGTCTGGGGGATTATGCCGGGTTAGCGTTACTCTCTCTCTCTCTCTCTCTCTCTCTCTCTCTCTCTCTTTCTCTCTCTCTCTATCTCTCTCTCTCCTCTGTCTTTCTCTCTTTTCCGCTCTCACTGTTTCTGTCTGTCTCTCTCTCTTTCTTTCTCCCCCCCTCTCTCTCTCTCTCTCTCTCTCTCTCTCTTTCTCTCTTCCTATTTCTTCCCTGAATAGATAGTCGTAGAGAAAACAAATTTGGCCGTAGAAAGCTCGTCTTTCTCTCTCTCTCTCTCTCTCTCTCTCTCTCTCTCTCTCTTCCTCTTTCTTCCCTGAATAGTTAGTCGTAGAGGAAACAAATTTGGTCGTAGAAAGCCCGTCCAGGTTTAATGTTTCTTAGGTCAGAAGAACAGTCTTACGGCGAAGGAATCCCAGGGTGGGGTCGTCGGCACTTGGACGATCACCTGATACTGACACCCACCGAACCAGTAGGGACAAAGCGTCCGCTAGGATGGGGGTTTGAACCACTGACCTTTTCCGACTGTGGCAAAACTATGCTATCTCTAACCACAACGCTACCCCCCTCCCTAACTCCAAGTAAATAAATAAATAAATATAAAAAAGAGACATGGCGAATGGGACTCCGCTTAGTACGATCGACATTATTATACGTGCACGTGTACTACCAGCACTGAATGCGTTGGTCCAACTACTAGTACACTGTAGGCCTACTATCCACGTGATAATACTGGTTGCTTCGGCAGCGAATCGTGCAGTGGTCGATATTAGGTACCGGAGCGAGCTATCGCTTTCTCTGAGTGGACACATAATGTCATGCCGACGCATGTAAAACTGAAGTCTAATTCTCTTTTGTTTTTAGGTCCATGTCAGCACTATATAGGCTATATTGTGGACGGGACCCAAGAGTGAAGTCTGGCAATTTTTCGTGCTGCCACCCACGTGACATGGCGGGGAAACCTGGATTCCTACCTCAGCCTATCACATTATGACACCGACCTAACCTGTAAAGGACGAAATCGCACAAATAAATTGTTGACCAATTGTGGCATTCGAACCGCGGACCTTCCGACATGGACACCAACGCTACTTAAGTATGCGGTTGTTTTAAAAACAAAACGCATTATTCTATTTTCTGACCGATTTTCATGCAGCATGTTGCTAACTACTGGTCGGGTCGGTGACAGCAGAATGTGAGTTGTGACTGGCTGAGCGAGGGGTAATGGTATCCAAGTCCTGTCTCTCAGCTCGTAAAACTGTCAGACGTCAGACTTGGGACCGATGCACAATACAGCCTATGGCAAGCAACAAACAAACAAGCATGTTTCTAGAGACAGTTTTCTCAAGCTCTGGCTCTATATTAGTTCTATTTAAAGTTATATGGCTACGATAGAAATATCAATGCCCTGTTCTAAACTTGGGGGATATCTGACTATCCCATTTTAAACGCGAGAGATTTATGACAACCCTGTTTTAAGCTTGAGAGATCTATAACAGTCCTGCTTTGAGGATGGTCAATTTATGACAGTCCCACTTTAAGCTTGGGAGATTTTTTAACTGTCCGGTTTTAAGCGTAATAGGATCTGTTTTAAGTTTGTGAGATTTATGACAGTCCTGCTTCACGCTTGTGAATTTATGACAGTCCTGCTTCAAGCTTGTGAATTTATGACAGTCCTGCTTCAAGCTTGTGAATTTATGACAGTCCTGCTTCAAGCTTGTGAATTTATGACAGTCCTGCTTCAAGCTTGTGAGATTTATGGCTGTCCTGTTCTGTTTTACTATTGAGGGATTTATGTTTTGATCTAGAAAGATTTATAGAAATCCCAACAAAATTTGAGGAGAGTAATAAAAAAATCCTGTTTTAAGTTCACAAGATTAGTGACTCTCTTGATTAAAGCTTAGGACATCAATGGCTATCCTATTATCCTGTGAAGATAAGGGATCATTAGCAACAGTCTCTCTCTCTCTCTCTCTCTCTCTCTCTCTCTCTCTCTCTCTCTTCCCGGGTGAAAGAACTTGGCATAAGAGATAACCAATCAATAAATAGCGACTTGTGGGTAGGAATTCCAGATAGGATTAACATAATTAATTAGGGGTGCAGGGAGGAGTTTATAATTAAGTCCTAATCGGATGGGAGCGCAATGAAGATAGCTTACTGCATGGCAAGATGAAACCTTTTGTTTAAGTATCTAAAAAAGCAGCTGCCTGCACATCTTGCAGAGAACAATGGTGGGGGCGTGAGAGAGAGCCAGGGAGAGAAAGAGAGGGGGGCGTGAAAGAGGGCCAGGGAGATAGAGATAGAGTGACGCAGTGTGTGTGCAAGTGAGTGGATGGGATAGAGAGAAAGGGAGAGACAGACAGAGAGAGAGAGAGAGAGAGAGAGAGAGAGAGAGAGAGAGAGAGAGAGAGAGAGAGAGAGAGAGAGAGAGAGAGAGAGAGAGAGAGAAAGGGAGAGACAGACAGACAGAGAGACACAGATATGGAGGAACATGCAAGCAAAGACATTTTATTTGTCAGTCAGTGATAAAATAAAAATCAAGCAAAAACTAAAAAAGAAAAGAAACAAAACAAGAAAGCAAATTTATAATTATGAAAAGGAAAAACGACCATCGCGTGTTAACACGACACGCAAGTGATCCCAATCAATATTCAATTTGCACGCTTCAAAAAAAATGAAGGCGGAGATGGTTGCACGGAAGGTGACTAGATCTAGACAAGTCTCTCGTCAGAAATCCATACAGCATAATTAGTTCCAGTAGGAAGATACTCAACATATAGTGTGCTACATGGGACGATAACACTGACACCTCAACATATAGAGTGCTACATGGGACGATAACACTGACACGTCAACATATAGTGTGCTACATGGGACGATAACACTGACACCTCAACATATAGAGTGCTACATGGGACGATAACACTGACACCTCAACATATAGTGTGCTACATGGGACGATAACACTGACACCTCAACATATAGAGTGCTACATGGGACGATAACACTGACACCTCAACATATAGTGTGCTACATGGGACGATAACACTGACACCTCAACATATAGTGTGCTACATGGGACGATAACACTGACACCTCAACATATAGTGTGCTACATGGGACGATAACACTGACACCTCAACATATAGTGTGCTACATGGGACGATAACACTGACACCTCAACATATAGTGTGCTACATGGGACGATAACACTGACACCTCAACATATAGTGTGCTACATGGGACGATAACACTGACACCTCAACATATAGAGTGCTACATGGGACGATAACACTGACACCTCAACATATAGTGTGCTACATGGGACGATAACACTGACACCTCAACATATAGTAAACTACCTAATTATTGTTTACAAGAGATACCGAGTGCTATCATTGTCTACACAAGATACGGGGTGTGCTATTATAGAAAAGAAAATACAACAGTGTACCAGAGAATGTACTTAATCTTTTGTCTCTGGTTGTACTATCATTGCCACTTCCAGATATAGAGTGGTCGTACTAACCACTGATAGCTCAATATACAAAATAATACCACTTTCCCTTTCAGGTTTACAGGTGATGCCGTTGTATTATGGTCACATTGAGATAGAATTATACCATTGACATATAAAGATACAGGTGATTCCATCGACACATTAAAAGAGAAATACTATTGTCACATTGGGGTCGAATTATACCATTGACACATTACGATACAGGGTTGAGAGGTTTATATGGTCCCAGCTGTGTACGATTAGCTTCAGGGTAATATAATGACACATTAAGATACAAGGTAATACAGTTGACACATTAAGATGGAGTAATTTATTCCATTGACACATAAAGATATAATATCACCGACACATTGATAATCAGAGTGAGCGATACGATTGGCACTTGCAGATAGACATCGATAGATAGATAGATAGATAGATAAAGCTGTATGTAGATATAAGATAACAGATTTTTTCAGAAGGCAAAACGATTGAAGAATGACGATATTATTTCCACCCCTTCAAAGCTATTATTATTTATTCATCTGTTTTAATATTCGTAAAAAGGTAAAGAAAAAAAAGGCCCGAACCTTGGGGATCAGAAAATCCTTTAGTTAAAATACAAAACAAAACAAAAAAAAGAACATTGTCAATGCATTCGGAACGCTATGAGGTTGGCGAATTATTCATGCGGGCGTAAATGTGCGATTCAATTCGTAGACGGAACCTTAAGCAGTAAGACCGCGTAACTCTAGAGCGGCCAGGAGACTGAGATGTACAGGCGCTGATACAAGATGTAAATAGTTGTTATAGTAATCAATGAATCCCAGAGGTATACCGTATAGTGTGAAAGGAGGAGCGGAAAAAATATGAGGGAGACAGTGAGGGAGAAGGAAAGAGAGAGAGGGAGAGAGAGGTGTGTGTGTGTGTGTGTGTGTGTGTGTGTGTGTGTTTTTTAAGGAATCCAATAGTCCAGTACGAAGATAGGCGTAGAAAGATTTGTGCCTCTAGCCTGCGATACGCAATTTTTTGAATGATGGTTTCGGTATACATTGCATTTATCTCTTCACCCATCCTCTCTCTTCATCTCACTCTTCTCTCTCTCTCTCTCTCTCTCTCTCTCTCTATCTCTCTCTCTCTCTCTAGATCTCCTCATATGTAGCCTCGCCATATTCGAAGCTAACAACAACTACAAATAACTCCCAGCAGACAGACAGTCCTCTGTTTTGACTTCGATGTGGACTGGGTCCATTTTTTAAGAAGAAAAAAAACTGTGGACCGACGGGAAGTCATCCACGCTTCGATTCCTCGTGCTCTCTCATGGACGTAATCCACAAGGCTCTGATCATGTGACCATGATTCAATAAGGCGTATGGACCTGGTCATGTTGAAAGAAACAATTTATGATTTAAGTTTATAATAATACATTTTGAACGGTCAACTAAAATAAATTGTATTGTTTTAAACGAAGCCAGGAATAAAAAAAAATATATATTTATGCATATTAATTGTGGTTGTAGACTGATAGATAATTCTTATTGCAAATCAGAAGTAATAGTAGTGGCAGTAGAAGTAGTAGTAGTAGTAGTAGCAGTAATAGTAGTAGTAGTAGCAGTAGCAGCAGCAGTAGTAGTAGTAGTAGTAGTAGTAGTAGTAGTAGTAGTAGTAGCAGTAATAGTAGTAGTAGTAGCAGCAGCAGCAGCAGCAGTAGTAGTAGTAGTAGTAGTAGTAGTAGTAGTAGTAGTAG
>RQTK01000246.1:100118-126976 GCA_003991915.1 Elysia chlorotica
AGAGAGAGAGAGAGAGAGAGAGAGAGAGAAAAAGAAAAAGAGAGAGAGAGAGGGAGAGAGAGAGAGAGAGAGAGAGAGAGAGAGAGAACATGAAAGAGGTCGAGAGACAGAGAACATGAAAGAGGTCGAGAGACAGAGAGAGGGGAGGGCAAACTTTAGAAAAGCTTCTTCCCGTTAATATCGATCCAACAGGAAACCTCTAGAATGCAAGAACTGCCGATGAGATGCCATTTTGTGTGGCGGGGTTTAATGTGCATCATTGATCTGGTCTGGTTGGAACCATTCAATTGTGTGTCCCCTAAGCTTGCCCGAGAGGAAGGCATCGACTGCGATTTAAACCTGGAGTGCCCTGCTCACACGCCGAGAACACCTCCGCAAGGCAAATGGCCGGTAATCTATTGTTCCTGTCACGTGCTTGGTTTTAAGAAAGAAACCTAGAATGCAAGACGGGGCCACAAGAAGTTTCAAACCTAGGAGGACATGTCTGTTAGTTGAGAGCCCTACCGCCTCAGATAACTGGCGACACCAAGGGTCGTAAATAAACGTCGTGGCCGCTCACAATTCGCCGTTCGTAGGACGTCTTATTCGCATAATAGTCTAAAGATAGGGGGGAGGGTCAAACATCAGGGCTTCCTGCTCAGGACGTCAAAGTTTGTCAGTATTTATTGTTTAGCGCCCAACGTCAGACTATACAAGATATATTGTGGACGAGTTCTGAGACTGACATCTGAATTTTTTATGTGCTACCACACAAAGACAGTGAGAGGGTACAGAAAAAGGGAGGAGAAAGAAAGAAAGAGAGAGAGAGAGAGAGGAGAGAAGAAAAAAGAGAGAAAAATCAAGGGAGAAGGAACAATAGAAGGACTAAAAAAATGAAATAAATAAATTACAAATCAGATCGGTATCAGAGGATCAGGGGTATGGACTTAGTTTAAAAAAAAAAAGAGCTTTTTTGGACATCTAAGTTTACGTCCTCCTTGTTCTTACTATGCCAGATTGTGAGAAAACTCTAAGGAAGAGGTTTTGTACTGAGCTCAATGAGTATTAGATTTAGTCGCCCGACTTGCCATAAAGACGCCGTATAGCACAGGTACATCCTCAACATTAGGTGGCCCAAAGTTGTCTCAAACAAAGAACTGTTGGACAGAACAATGCAAAACCCCACCAGGAGAGAGAGAGAGAGAGAGAGAGAGAGAGAGAGAGAGAGAGAGAGAGAGAGATCAAAATGCGCAAATGGATAGGCCGCACACTTCGAAAGCCTGTATCCAACATCAAAAGGCAAGCCATGGAGTGGTACCCCCAAGGTAAACGCAAGATCGGCCGCCCGAATCAGACTAGGCGGCGTAGCACTGGCGCAGAAATAAATATGCCTGGTACCACATGGGCCGAGCTGAAGAGGACCAGCCAGAATCGGATCCGATGGAGGGGAGTTGCTGCGGCCCTATGTTCCACACGGAATCAAGAGGCAAACTTAACCAATAGCGTAGTTGGGCGTCTAAGTCTACAACTTCCTTGTCCATACTAACCCATACTGTTGTGAGCAAGTTCGCGAACGCCCAGTGAGGTGGGAGTGTTGAGAGCATGACCAAAGGCCGCAAGTACAACGTCGTAGTAGCCTACAACTCGTCATAAGCTTTCTTGTTATTTGATCCAACGACGAGTTGAAAGTTTACCACGACTTAGTAATTACAACCTCTAACCTTGAAGAGGTCAACCCGGTTGAGCACAGATCTAAAGCTGATTGGTCAGGGGCGGTCTAGAGAAGGCAAACAGTTTGGATAATTATAAGCAATACAACAGGAAAGGGGGGGGGAAGGTACCCGTAAGGTAGAGGGCGCGCCTCCTAATCAGAAATCCCGGGGTTGACGAGCGGAAGGTTTCTATGTCTCGATCTGTAGCTGATATCCCATGCAGTTCCTGACCTAACACGATTCCTCGGGAAAACAATGGCGCTGTGAAACCAATTGGAGACGAAACTGGACACATGAATTTTGTCTAATAGCGGCTTTCCAAACGGGGATCTCCCGATTGGGTGACGTACTGCCACCTGCGCCAGTTCGCACCAACAGAAGCAGTTGTAGCACACTGAGTATTGGGGGAGGGGACAAAGACACGGAGACATAAACAGAAAGAGAGAAAAAGCGAGAGAGAGAGAGAGAGAGAGAGAGAGAGAGAGAGAGAGAGAGAGAGAGGAGAGAGAGAGGAGAAAATGGAGAGAAAAAGAGAGAGTGGGGCGCTGGAAAAGAGAGAGAGTGAGTGAGAGAGAGAGAGAGAGAGAGAGACAGACAGACAAAGACAGAAAGGGAAAAAGAAATCGAGAGAAATGCACAGTCTTTGAGTAAATTTAACGACAGCAGTAAGAGCTTTGAAATTAGCAGCTCAATCTTTGTGACATAGTTCAACACCCCCACCCCCTTCTTTTTTCCCCTTCCCCTCTTCCTCCCTCAACCGCACAGGTCGGAAATTCGGAATCGATAAGTACCCGGAGATGCCATGCCAGACCAGCGTAAGTACAGAGGGATGACTCATTGCCACAGGCCACCCGCACGATCCAACTGATCTAGATTCTACTTGGGTAGTAGAAGTCACAATAGCTTACAACTAGTCTTAGGCCTTATTCGCATATCATAAGACAAGTCTTAAGTTTACCACACCGTTGTACTTACTACCCTAGATCTAGAGCTAGCTCGAAAATCAGCTGCCAAGAACTCTCTCTCAGAATACATTTATTATAATGAGTCTTAAAATGGTTAAAAAAGAATATCGAAGAAAGGGGAAATATAAAGTTCATTTCACCTTAATCTCAGATAAACTTTAGGGGAAAAAACAACAACAGCTACAACAACAACAACAACAACAACAACAACAACAACAACAACAACAACAACAGCAAAAAAATCATTAAAAAACGGTGCTCTCGGACAATATCTGGTGCCTGGGCTTGCTAAAAAAAAAAAAAAAAAAGATTATTTGTCAGAACTAAGAGCGCGCTCAAATTATGATTTTGAAAAGAGAGCAACTGTTGGTCAATGCCTTGTGTTGTTACTGTTCTGGCTACAGTCATACGCTGTTTGAAAGTATCAACCTTAGATTCATTTTATAACACAAGAAGTGGTCTAGCGTAGTACATGTACTGACAAGTCTGACTTTCTGTGTAAAAACAAAACAAAACAAAAACAGATGTAGGAGACCGCAACTCTGAAGAAAAGGAAAGTAACAGTCAGAAGAGATTTATATTTAACTCCTTGTCACTCCTTTTAACAGTACACAAAATAGAGACATTTTTATCAACTCCTCTACTACATAATACATGTATATCAAATATTCTTTATTACATCTAGCCCCTACAAGCAAAAAACAAAACAAAACAACAACAACAACAACAAGAGCAACAACAACAACAACAACAACAACAACATTAATAATAATTAACAACAATTAACCAAACTTTAGTTTTACGTCTATAAGGTTTCCGTATGAAACGTGTACGAAGTTAAGGGCATCAGCTGAGATTCGAATGTCGGTATTGTGCCATTCAGCCCAGAGCACTACTACCTGACCAATCTTGCGATCCAACCCTTTACAACAACAACAAAACAACAATAACAACAAACGAAACAAACTGGCTCTGGAACTATAGATAATGCGAGTAGTGATGAATCAAATTAAAGATGAAATCTGGGCAATGTGCCTGCCAAAAGGAGTGGGAGAGAGAGAGAGAGAGAGAGAGAGAGAGAGAGAGAGAGAGAGAGAGAGAGAGAGAGAGAGAGGAGGGAGAGACAGAGAGAGAGAGAGGGAGAGAGAGTGGGAGGGAGTGAGAGCGGGAGGGAGAGAGAGGGGGAGGGAGGGAGAGATAGAGAGAGAGAGAGAGAGAGAGAGAGAGAGCGAGAGAGAGAGAGAGAGCGAGGTTCGACAGGCATCAGATCTACTCTCCAAAGTAGCGATAATTGACGTGTTGAGCGGCCAAAAGGCGAATTATATATTCCATTATTTCCCGGTAATGTCAAATGCGTAACTATGTACTCCGTGCATAATAACTAATATCAAATCGGGATTCCACCAGCGGCGTTCCCCTAGTTGTTGAACAGTACAGATTTTGCGATTCATACGCTTACGGCGACAACGGATTACCAAGTCAGGCTCATTGGCTCTGTGAGTCTTGGTAGAGCTATGATTAGACGTCGGAGCAGAATGCCTCACCTATAGTCTCCGATTTGTTATGGGGTCGATTACCGCTTTGTCACTATCATTTAGCTTGTGTTAACCAAACCCTCATGAGGGCGTCAAACTTAAAAATTGTATTTACAGAGCGGTGGAGGGGGCGTAAACTGGCGAGAATGATAGGGCACAGGTCCCAAAATGGGAGGTCTCGGTTCGAGCCCACGAAGGGAAAAATATATATCTGATTTTGTCCCTTACTTACTGGTTGGGTCGCTTTCAGAATAATGTGATTGGCTCTCTAGTGTGTTTCAGCATGTAAGATTATCAGACGCTAGTTTGGAGAGTCATCGCCGTAGAGGAACCTTCTTGGGAACCTATGCCACATGAGCTGTAACATTAGCAGAGGACATGTAGAACTTCATGATTACAATCATGTATTATGTACACTGCACGGAGGCGGGCGCTAGATAGATCAGTGCAGTCACTAGTGCTCGGGGAAGACTGGCATATGATTCGAGGTTCCAATCTCAACAGTAACACCTGCCGGACCCGTATAAGGAGTTCCCCGAGAAACCGGTGGGACATGGCACTAGCCAGAGGTTACACGATACTAGCGACGCCAATGGGAAACCCTTTTTTTTTCTCCAACAAAGTCGTCCAAAATTGGCATTGGACTAGATCCAAAAAACTCCCTAGTATATAACACCGGGGGCCCGTCGCCGTATACGACTTTACAGAGACGTTGGAAAAGTTAAACCATGAAAAAAAGAGCTTCGCTTTCTCTGAGCAAAGGTTTTTGTTTTTTTGTTTACACTGTATCCGACTGTGGGGATTATATTGCTTGGTTCTCGCTAGGCTAACAATTTTCACCCTGGTCAGTTTCTGTCCGAGGCAGAATCTCCAGGCTTCAGACCCAAGGTGGTGGACTATACATGTATCATCCAGATCTAGACACGCGCGCGCCCCCAGGCCACGGGGTGATAACTTCCCGGTTCTATTTACGTCTCGGGCGTTAATTAGAAACCAAGGGGCGGTTCGGTTCGTCTTTAAAGGGTTAACACTATCCACAGTCCGAAAAGAGGTGGGGACGGAAATGAGAAAAGGAAAGTGATAAGGGGTACATGGTGTATTGGCAGAACAAGGAAGGTAAAAAAAAAGAGAGAGGGTGGGAAAATGATAGAGAAAAAAAAGAGAGAGAGAGAGAGAGAGAGAGAGAGAGAGAGCGAGAGAGAGGGGAAGAGAGAGATAAAGAGAGCGAGAGTTGGAACAGAACAAGATGTTTGGAAGGAGAAACGCAGTCATCATTATTTTTATAATTTAATATAGCATATGAAAAGTATAAACTTCAGAGAGGAAAAAGAGAAAAAGAGAGAGAGAGAGAGGGGGGGGAGAGGGAGATATAGCTGTTGTAGTAATAGTTAGAGAGAGAGACAGAGATAGAGCGAGAGAGACAGACAGACAGAGACACAGAGATAGAGAAATATAATCATCAACTGAGGTTACATCATGTTATACAGTATCAAAAGTTCCAAGATAACGAGACATAGTACAAAGTCAATATATAATACCATAGTGTTAGTCAAACAATTTACATAGTCTAGAAGCTACGCCCCCCCAAAAAAGAAGAAAAACTATAAGATAAATTAGAATTGGAACATCTCAAACCTACTAAAAAAATGACATAGGGCTAGAAGTACAACTTCACGGTAACTTATGTGTATAAGAAGGCTTACGACACACCATAGGCTAAATAAAGTTACAGTACTTACCGCGCCTAATGGTCATCTTAGCTACCTTAGTGGGCAGGGGTCGAATTTGAATTTGGAGGCAATAATTCAAATTTACATGTCCATTACCGTGAATACACTCCATTTAAATTCACTGGTTCAAATCATCAAATCATCTTTGACTCTGCCACTTTCAGATCATAATTCATTGGAGTTTAATTAAAAAGATATGTCGAACTCATGGACAGTTAATGAGTTATGCTCTATGGGTACAAGTACATTATGTCTAAAAATATACCTGAGCACTCAAGTGATTAATCTATCTCAATCCATGAACAGGGCAATCAACATTTTCGGTACAAAAGTAAACCTGCTGTGGTTTTTAAAAAGGTATTTTATTTCTGTATTTAAAAAAAAAAAAATATGGGAGTCACATATGCCTTTGCATGGGTTTTAATAAAGCAAAGAATATCTAGATTCAATCTCTAGGATATCTATCTCTCTATTAAATACTAAATTAACTAAAAAATTTTTCTTTTAAATTCAAAATGTTCAGATTTAGCTTTCTTTGTGCATGTTGAATCCAATCACGCTTCAGTAGTACTCTGGACAATAGAACTAAGATGGGGAGGTCGGGGGTTTCAAATCGCAACTCCACACACACACACACACTCCCATAAAGAGAGAAGGGGGGGGGGAGGCGTTAAGAGATCCAGGCTATCTATAATAAAGGCCTGTTACAGTTGCACATGCGAAATTGGAAATTTCTACCCGATCTTACTCTCTCTCTCTCATACACTCTAACGAGGAAAGACGCTGGGGAAGGGAATCTTTTCTCATTACAGTCACTATGAAATCCGGAACAAATATAGCCCGATCAATCTGGTACAAAAATGTTTTCATTTGTGTTCAACGGAAACATAGAAGGCAGATGTTTTGCCATTTGTACCCAGAGAAATGTGGTGCATCTCTTACAACGTATGAATAAATGAACACATGTGTGGTGATTTCAAGGCCTTTAGATCTGTATTAGACATAGATCATGACCAAGGCTGCCACTCAACTGAGAAAACAACACCTGAAATTTCTACACTTAAAATACGAGGGTATCTATACACACTATTATATTGTGTCTGCTCTAACGTATGTACGTGGGGTTTGTTCAAAATTTGATATATAAACTAGATCTGTAGGCCTATTTGACTGTTAATGTGCAGTCATATTTTTCAGTAGAAAAATGTATTGGCGTATTTAAGGCGTATACATGAAAATACATGTACGCGTAGACAGCTCTGTATTGGGAGAGCCGATAACTTTCGAAAAAAAAGAGAATTTTTTTCCATCAACAGGACATTTCCAATAGATGTAAATTTCTCAAGGCTATTACTTCTTTTTTTTTGGCGGGGAAAAAAAGCTTGTATGTGTCTGAAAATCGACGATCAGTGATGTCCGACACCACAAACAGCAGTCGAAAAATTTACCAACAACCGCGGCGCCGAAAATAGAAAATAGGGCCTACCCATGCATTTCTGTGATGACAGATTTCCAGGGAAGAGGGACAACCCTACAGACATATAATCTGAAAAAATCTGGATCTAGATCTAGATCTAGGTCTAGCAGTTAAATAGTGATCTATAGATCTCTAAAGACAGCAATAATCTAGTTAGTTATATTTAGATCTAGATCTAGGCCTAATGCACACAGACGAATGATGAATAAAATATTTGATGATAAAATAATGTGCCATAGGAAATAAAAAAAAAGTGAGTCAGCTTAGGGAGGTGATCAAAATCCTTTTCATTTCTTTCATGGGATGCTCCACGACTGTGGTCGATTGGATGGATCTATCTAGATCTAGATATAGCTTTAGATAAAAATGCAATTATTATCACCTTGAAATAATACTGTTGATTCCGATGGTGTGATAAATAGATCTAGAAGTGAGCGAAGAATCGGTATGTAAACAAATCCCTGCTGAATGAACACCTATCCTGGGGTTTGTTTCAGCTGCACAGTGCACACTAGCGGGCAGCGGCGTTGTAGCCTGTAGGAGTGTAGGCCTACAGACTGGCTACAGTATGTTTGTTGTTGCTCGGGTCAGGCCCCTGGGCCGCTACCGGCAAGGGAGACTACTATGATTTACTACCATGGTCGCCCAAAAGAGTGAGAGAGAGAGAGAGAGAGAGAGAGAGAGAGAGAGAGAGAGAGAGAGAGAGAGAGAGTTTTCTCCATTGACCCACCCATCAGAATACAAATGCCTTAACTGTTGAATAACAAACCAAACAATACAGTTAAAAGTGTTTTCTACACAAAATAAAACAAACAAAAAACAAACACACATACAAAACAAAACTAATGTCAAAGGACTGAAACCTAAAGATACCGATAACCAGGATTCTTGTAACAAACAAAAGTAGTTTAAAAAATAAATTATGAAAACAAACAAAACAAAAACAAAGAAAAAACGCAAATGCGATAAGAAGTGGGAGGGAAGGGTGGGTGAAAAGAATTATTAGCGTTTCGATGAGGCACGATGTGCAATAAACGTTTAATTGGAATCATTTTGAAGAGATAAGAAGAGTAGGCCTACGATGGTGATTTCAGCTATGAGTTTAGACATATTTTATTTGTAAAAATGTTGTTGCCTGATCATTTCTCACCCATAAAATTATAAAAACGCATTTGACCACTCCACGAAATAATGTATGCTTCTCTCTCGAATAGTAAGTTATTGATTTGAGTATTTGTACATAAAATTTAATAGCTTTTTTTTCTCTCTTCATTTGCATGTAGATAAAATGTCTCAAACAAGACCTCCTGAACTCTGTCCAAATTTAAGTCTATCTGGAAGGCCAGAACACCGCGCTCACCTTGAGAATCAAACCGATGCGCTCACTGCGAGTTTCAACATTTCTATAAGCCTGTGAGTTGCGGACATCGACAGCAGAACAAGAGAACGATCTAGACAGCAATGGTGTGATGTTAACTTTTTTTTTATCTAATTTTTAATTTTCTTTTTTTGTGTGTGATTTTTAACAGTCACCATTGTTGTCTACATCGTTCTCTTGTTCTGCTGTCGATGTCCGCAACTTACAGGCCTATAGAAATGTTGAAACTCGCAGTGAGCGCATCGGTTTGATTCTCAAGGTGTGCGCGGTGTTCTGACCTTCCAGATAGACTTAAATTTGGACAGAGTCCAGGAGGTCTTGTTTGAGAAATTTTATCTACATGCAAATGAAGAGAGAACAAAAAAGCTATTAAATTTTATGTATAAATACTTCAATAAATAACTTACTATTCGAGAGATAAGCATACATTATTTCGTGGAGTAGTCAAATGCGTTTTTATAATTTTATGGGTGAGAAATGTGAGCTGTCTCAGCCGGTCACATTATACTGACACCGACCCAACCAGTAGGGAACGCAACAGCCAGGATTCGAACCCGGAACTTTTTGCGCTGGAGATAGACAGACACACAGACAAATAATATTTCTATAAATTCTATGCACTTGTGAAGTATGTGAGTAGCGGACATTGACAGCAGAATTAGAGGTAAGAATTCGGGCAACAGAAGTGAGATATCACCGCAGACATCTTGACACCAATACAAAGACCACATTTCAAATGTTGAAGGTCGGAACAGAATCGCAGACGATAAAGGAAGTCTTACTCGGTTAAGAGACTAGAATACAATTAACGGTATGGGGATGTTACAAGATCTACATGACTTGACAAAAATTCTTACAACTTACAATAAACCGTACAGATGTCGTGGTGCCCCAAACACAGAATATAATTAAAACAAAAGGCATTTACAAGATTGTGATCTGGGGCATTATATGCCAAACTCTAACCACAGGGAACAGGGAAAAGGTGATAAAAAAAAGTCACGAAATACAGGGTGAGGCACATACAGGCAAATAAGGCAAACGCTTCACTCACAGAGCAACCAGCAGTTTCATCTCGTTTCCTCTGACTGCTCCTTCCTTTTTAAAAATATTTTTATTTTTGGAATTTAATATTTTTTTTTACTTCTGTTTGATAATGCTTTGTTTGCTTAATGTAGCATACTATTCAGGCCTACATCAAGAGGGAAAATTAGATATATGGTTAATACTAACTTGGTGTGTTTCAGAAAAAAAGCGATCATTGATTATTAATACTGAGACATAAAGACACATACAAATCTTAGTATTTTTTTTCTTTAAAATAAAAAAGAAGAAATGAAAAAGACTGCCGGGTATGCAGTGTACTTTAATTTGTGACTTTTTTTTTTTTTTATCATTACAAAGGTAAATAGCTCTGAACTTTTAAAGTCCACATTAAAATATCTTGAGTAACTTCCCTTTCCACACATATTTTAAGTTACAGAATTTATTTACACATTACGAAAAATCTACCGATTTTTTTTTCAATGGAGTCATTTATTTATGGCGCACTGAAAATGTTATTGAAGATGGAAAGAAATAATAATTATAGATAGACAGCAGATGGATAGGCTGGATGGAAAGGCTGGTTATTATACGTACAAAATATAGCAACATTAATTATATTCCAGAGGGATATCGGTAAAGAAGGGAGACCTGATCCTTCTCAGATCTCATACGCCCGGGCGCAACAAGATACACGACACGTTCCACGTGCAGTCGCTGCCTCCAGACGAACCGGTTAATAATCCAACGGTACAAGGAACCACCTCGGTGCGAGTCTGCGACGAACCGGTTAATAATCCAACGGTACAAGGAACCACCTCGGTGCGAGTCTGCGACGAGCCGGTTAATAATCCAACGGTACAAGGAACCACCTCGGTGCCAGTCTGCGACGAGCCGGTTAATAATCCAACGGTACAAGGAACCACCTCGGTGCGAGTCTGCGACGAGCCGGTTAATAATCCAACGGTACAAGGAACCACCTCGGTGCCAGTCTGCGACGAGCCGGTTAATAATCCAACGGTACAAGGAACCACCTCGGTGCGAGTCTGCGACGGGCCGGTTAATAATCCAACGGTACAAGGAACCACCACGGTCGCTGCCTCCAGACGAGCCGGGTAATAATCCAACGGTACAAGGAACCACCTCGGTGCCAGTCTGCGACGAGCCGGTTAATAATCCAACGGTACAAGGAACCACCTCGGTGCCATTCTGCGACGAGTCGGTCTGGCAGTATTTATTGCCGAACTAGATGATGGTAGCACAGTTGCGGCTCAGAGCAATAAATTATGTGTCGCCATTGTTAAACAGAGGCCTATGAATTCTTCACCATTGCGACTCGCTTTCAGAAAAATAATGATAGTCTTTGGGACTTTAATTGTAACAGGCCAGTGCGCACCTTAACAGTGCGCACCTTAACTGCGTCCCGGGAAACCAGTCGATAAGTGTATTGGGAAGTGGGAATTGGGAATGAGACACTCAAGAGTTTAATGTGAAGTACCCGTAGGTTGAGAGCATGCGATTGTCTGTTGAGTTCAGGTTTACGTTCACCATAGAATGCCATTGATGATTTTGAGAAATGCAAACAAAATAGAAATTTTAATGCAGTTAGAGAGAGAGAGAGAGAGAGAGAGAGAGAGAGAGAGAGAGAGAGAGAGATGGATGAAATAATAGAAATTTCAATGCAGTTAGAGAGAGAGAGCGACAGAGAGAGAGAGAGAGAGAGAGAGAGAGAGAGAGAGAGAAAGAAAGAGAGAGCAAGGTATATTGATGACAATCATTTATAAAGAAAAAAGTGTGCGTGGTTAAAAATTAAAAACAAAAAGTAATAAGAGATTAATCCCAGATGTATTTGAAAAAAAAAGAAACAAAACAATTCTTCACCCCTGGTTTTACTAGCAATATAAAGCAAAACAAAACTAAACAACAACAACAACAACAACAACAACAAAAACAACAACAACAACAACAACAACAACAACAACAATAACAACAACAGCAACAACAACAAAACAGTTCGAAAAAAAATGAGTTGCATTGACAAGAATCGCTCGCAATGGAGATGAAAATCAATTACCGATATCCTAAAGATCTGAGGATAAAGGCGGTGCTGCGTCTTATTTAAGTTAGAGAAAAGAAACTTTTCGTGGTGCAGAGAACTTTTGGATATCGATTATTTTAACATGAAAGAATATATTAATATTGACTCCTTCAATAGCAATTAAATGTGCTTAATAAAGTTATAATTTTTTAAATATTTTGAACTTCATTTTTTTTTTTTTTCAATAAAAACGAAAGCAAAAAACCTGAGATTTTATTTATAACGGTTTATTGATTGCTCGGATAAGTCGATCGAGTAATAACTTGCCTGTGTAAAAAAAGCAAACGTACAGTAGTAAACACTTATTGAAATTGTGTATCGCACGCCTCGAAAACCATAGAGTGAAATCAATGAAGAAGGGTGTGGGATTTCTTCTCATTGACAATCATTGGTTTTCTGTTCTAAATCACACATTTAGGTTTCATGTTCCCCTATCCCAAAGGATAGTTTAAAATGTAAAGAGCTCTACTTAGATTACTGGAGCATTGACGTATTAACTCAGAACGAGTATGTTCTGAAACGTTGAAATCATTTTGTATGACGATGTATTACTTAGGGTAATGCTGCTCTGAAAGTAAATCTACCGACGCATTTTCTTATGAAAAAAATACGCGAATTGGCACAAACTGACATCACCTTACTTCAGTAACGAGGGTTATTTCACAGCACCAGGTACTAGTAAACATGGCGAAATAATACAAAAGAAAAGTATTGCGATAACCCCCCCCCCCCACAAAAAAAAAAAACAAAAAAAAAACCCCAAATAACAACAGCAACAAAAACCAAAACAACAAAAAAACACACAAAAACAAAAAAAACCCAAAAAACAAAACAAAAATAAAAACAACAAAACTACAACCACAAACGCTACCCAAATGTCCACATAACATTATCACACACCGTGTACCGTCCAATCGTCGCTCAACACTGGTAATACTCGTAATGGCTATGTTTTCCTGTCAAAATAGAAAAAAACATTTTATGTAGTTTTATATATAATGTTATCTACGCACCCATAAAAAGACGAAGGACCATTCTAAAAAAATCAGTTGTGTCTTGATTTCTCAATATGTTTTAATTCTTTTAAAAGATATTTTTATTTATTATATTACATGTTTTGTTTTACGTCTTTTTAATATTTTTTTTTGTTTCACCAATATTTCAAAAAAATCTACCAAATATTTTTCATCCATTGGGAACATGTTATTTCGGGCATCGGAAAAAACAACAACAAACAAAACAAACGAACAAAAAAGAACAAGAACAAACAAATAAAAAAAACAGACACACATACATACACAAAAGCAAAAAACCCCACAAAAAACAATATAAAAAACAAAAACAAACGAACAAACAAACATAACACGGAACAAAACAACAACAACAACAACAACAACAACAACAACAACAACAACAACAACAACAACAACAACAAAACACCAAAAAATCGAGGCTCTGTCTGTGTGTGGGAACACAAATTAATTGTAACGCTAATCTCAGGCGACGCCACCGTATATAATGCCCTTTGGGATTCAAGAAGAAATTGAACCAGAAGAGAGATGATTCTCACCCTAACCAGAGCTTAGTGAAAAAAAAAATGTTCAAATCTGCACAGGAAGCAACGGAACCGTATTCAAATAACAGGTAATCTAAGCATGATAGATATGGGTCTTCCTTTAGACTACTTGTGAATTCAACAAACTTTGGCTACCCTGGAGAGGTGGCTCAAAGCTGGAAAGCGTGGCATATAATGTAGTAAGTCCCTGGTTCGATTCCTGGCCGTGCCGTCTTGTTCCATAACGGTTGATTTGCTAACAGTATGAACTTGTATGAAAATTCACCTAGTCCCACATCCATCACGACCAGTCACAGAGATAGGCAAATATCATAGATGTATATAACTACCGCCACGCTGTGACGTCACCGAGCAATCTAGTGGTAGTTATATACATCTATGGTAAATATCTATCTTGGGACTATTTTTCACATGCGCCAGCCACCGGATGTTGGGGGACAGATAACAGCTTGGACCGCCGGGTACCGGGCAGATAGACAGCTGTGATCTCCACAGCAAAACCACTATCTATCCCATAGAAGTAGGCCAAGCTAATTTCATAGTGGTGACCTATTTATGATTGTTGGTCTATTTTCGGCGACCATGCACAACTTCTGGAGTGGTGTGCATTGTGTAAAAGGTACAATAACAGCAATATTACTGTTAGATTATAATCTAGAACTAGATTAGATCTATACATTTAGTAGAAGCATCAACAAGGGCAACGTGACTAACATAACATATAGTTATTTATTTTTATTATAACTGTCATATTCAACTACACTCATGGCCATCATAATGTTTACACCTTAAAATTGTCATCATAATATTATGATGCGTAGAAACTTGTCACCTATGCACAAAGAAGATTCAAAAGTCCGCCATTATCGTTACCACAAATAGATTTTGTCAGTGCAATATTAGAGGCGCCTACCCCCCCTTTTTTTTTGTTGCAACACTGCGGTCATGTGACCGGCGGAGATAGAAGTCCTGGAATGCCCGCTCTGCCTTAACTTTGTCTAACATTACATTACGTAAAACTGGCAGACGGTGGTCTTGGGAGCTGTCCACTTTATGGCCTATCATTTATACATCGCAATATATATGTGTTCTATTTGGATACCAATATTAATCAAGTTATTTGGAAAAAAAATCAAAATTTAAGGACAGACAAGAAAGCGTTGTCTATTAGATATGAACAGATTGACGTCGTTAGAAAACAATTAGATTAATTTTGTTTTCTTTCTTGTCCTAATAGTTTTTATACATGTGGTTCCTTGTTTTAAATACTGTAGTGTAGTCGGTGTTTACAGGCAGTGCTTAGTACTTGTGAGAAACAGGACATAGGGGAAAACGACGGAAAACGATCGTTCTTTATGGAGACTAGAACCGTCATCTTAACTGGAATTATGCGTTGGAACAGGAGTCCCCTAGTCACCCAAAGAAAATTTCTTAACTTCTAACTATAGACTTCAACGATCACCATTATTCTTCCAAGTCTTATTTTTGTTTAATAAGAATTTAATACTAAATAACTTTGATTCCAAGACGTCTAATCTATTAGTCTATTCCTCTTTTAGTTGTTACCAAATAATCTCTTTCAGACCAACTTTTCTTTTATCCTGCCCAACAAACGCTTCATCCTGCTTCTCTCTCTCTCTCTCTCTCTCTCTCTCTCTCTCTCTCTCTCTCTCTCTCTTTCTGTCTCATGGCTCCCTCTCTTTGATTGTCTACTTTGATCTTTTTACTCTTTGATTTCTAAAGTACAGCCTATTCTCTCCTATGCCAGTGAGCTATGGGGTACTCGTGATTACACAGAAATAGAGCAAGTTCATACTACCACAATGAACGCTTTTTAAATGTATCGATCCATTGCTCCAATACTGCTCTCTATGGAGAGACAGCTAGGTTTCCACTACAAATTAATAAAAAAAATTCGATGCTTAAAATACTGGTTAAGACTTCTAAAAATGCCAGAATCTAGGATACCCAAACAAGCCTATCAGTGCTTAAAAAAATTAAATGAAAAGAAAGTAAAATCTTGGGTAACTGATATAAACATATGCTATGTTCTAATGGATTTGGTCATGTCTGGATATTTGAATGTGTTGGCAACGAAACTTCGTTCTGCAATGTTTTTAAAAGGAGACTGTGCGACGTGTTTAAACAAACTTGTCTGCCAAATTATCAGAGAATGAAAGTATGTTATTCTATTCTTCATTTAAATCCATGATCTGTGTTGAAACATACTTGTTGAATAATTGGTTACCATTAAACTTAAAAAATGCTTTAGTAAGATTTCGACTCGGTGTTTCAGAGATAAATTGTCATAAATTCAAATATTCAAAAGATATCACACTGCAATTGTGTCCAGTTTGTAACACAGTTAGAGAAGATGAATACCACATATTAATGATTTGTAAAGCATACGAGCAGTTTACAATAAATTACAGTTGTCTCTACTCCCAAATACCTTACCATTCGAAATAGACGTAGATTAAGTGTACTAATGTCAAATAGCAATCTTTATTCCAATGTTGCCATATATTTACAGCATGTCTTGAAACTAAGAAAATCTCTGATATAAGTAAAATTTCTCAGCCTATTAGGAATAGTGTCGCAAGTGTATTGTTCATATTGTGTATGCCAGTCTTGCATAAAAAAGCTTGTACTTTCTATTTGATTGCTATCTGTACGATGTGAACTGTAAATTTGGATAAATTATATATTCTCTGATATGTCTATGTGGTAAAATTTAGACTAAATTACCTATCTCCAAAAATAAGAGCACAAATTATCAAACTGAAAGCTCGTTTATAACTAAAACTTACTCAAAATCTTCATAAATTGGGTGAATGGACTGAGAGAGCAAATCGAATATATATATATATATATATATATATATATAGAGAGAGAGAGAGAGAGAGAGAGAGGCAGACAGATAGGCAGACAGATAGATAATATATATAGCTAGAGGATTTCGACAGATATATAGACACTAACCGACAGACATTGATAGACAGACACATTCACAGGCACCTTCACCAACCACCACATCCCCACTCATACCCACACACCCACATACGATAAGGAAATAATATTGCGAAAACAACATAAAACAAACCCCCAATCATAATAATTTTATTGTTTATTAAAATCACACCATGAAACCCAGCAAGTCAACCAGAATTGGTCCATTACTGAGATTGCTGTTCTCTCTTGTCTCTCACACTGTCACAGTGCTTGAAACGTGCCATTTCTGGGGTGGTTGCCTCTGGGTACCCCGACCATTCCAATCAACAAAAACAGCAACTGGGACTGGGATACTCTGGAAGCCAGCACGCCGTGTTTATCTGTTGCGTGACACAGGCTACTAAAAAAAAAAGTACTATACCACCGACATCTATTTTCGACGCTCATCAACTTCATTACGTTCTTAAAGCTTTCTTAGGAAAAATATACCTGAAAATATTAAAATACTAAACGAATTATGTAAAAGGATTAGAAAAAATACCGATTCTTTATAATTATATTCTGCTTTGTCTATATTTACAATAACCTGAATATCTCTATCACACAACGTCCTTTTTTCTGAAACAAATTAATTAGATTTACCTGTAAATTTCATATTTGGGGGGAGGGGGGAGGGGGGGGGTATCAAACCGTAAACATTGCAGTATTTTTCAGGATTTTGTAAGTACACTCTCGCCGTAGCTGACGACTTGTTCGATGCTATCTGGTATCCTCTATCCTCGGAGTCGTCGTGAGCCTTCTTATTCGCGATTTGCTTGTGACCAGTTGTAGCCTACCATGACATTGTACTTACGGCCCTTATTATGGACCCTTTTCACCATAGCACCACAAAAAAGAGAAAAGACTGCTAAGGCAAAATATACCTGAACATATTAAAATACTAAAATAATTATGTAAAATGATTAGAAAAAATACCCCGTCTTTATATTCTGCTTTATCTATATTTACAATAACCTGAATATCTCTATCACACAGCGTCTTTTTTCTGAAACAAATTAATTAGATTTATCTGTAAATTTCGCAAAATCTTTCACTTTCCTCAAACAAAAGAAAAGGAAAGAAAACAAACTAAATTACACAGCAAATATTTCCCACATTGGCAAAGTAAAAATATAATGAAAAGAAAAGAAAAAGAGACACAAAGCAATCGTACAGCCAATTAATTTTAATTATGTAAAAACGCTTCCGGTACCAGAAGCCTAAAAAATGGAGTTATATCCGAATCACGTGATCTAGAGTGCCGTCTGGGCAATATCGAAGTGTAAGATATGAGAATACGCTAGAGAAATAGACAATGGTAGTGTATTGTGTAATCTAGCCAATGCAAGAGACAAGACAGAGACAGACAGAGACAAGACAGAGACAAGACAGAGAACTAAGGCGGTGCCGAGTAGGAATATAATTCTCAAGGGGAAGTAATTGGATTGCGTGTACCACATAGCTTACTATATAAGTACTCCATGGTGTACCAGCATTCCCGGCTACAGAATTCCCTTAGCCATTCAGATGGAATTTTCGATTGATACGCTAGGGAGAGCCGCTATGGATCTTCAAACAAACATCAACGCCTTCAATGAAATAATTGTAATTTATAGAGCAAAACCAAATATTTTGAGACGAAAACAACATCAACAACAACAATACAAAAACAACAGCAAAAATCAAACAGCAGCAACAACAGCAAAACCAACAGCAACAAGAACATTAATTTTATTTTTTAAAAATTACAAAAAAAAAATAAATAATAGAGCAACAAACAAAACAAAAAAAAACTCAACCAAATATCATTAGAATGAAAAAAAATACAAACAAACAAATATATCAGACAGACAAACGTCACAAACAAAAAAGTGACCATCACTGACAAGGTGAATAAGAATAAACATACTCTATTTTGACTTTAAAGATATTACGTTATTTCGACGGGCTGTCACCGTTTCGGATCTCTCAGCGAAACACAGGAAAAGTTAAACCAAGAGAGAGCAAGCGAGAGATGTAGTTGTAGCTGTAGTTGAGTTGGTTCAACATCCAACATCAGCACTATATTGGCTATATTGTGGTCACATTAAACTGACACCGACCCAACAGTAGGGAGCGAAATCGCCAAGGCTCGAACCACGCACCTTTTGCGTCGGAATAACCCCCCCCCCCTCCTTTTCCCCGTAGCCGCCGGAAAAAAATAGATTATGACGTTGAATCGATGAAGGCTGTTCCTACTGTAGGTAAAGTCTTGAATAGTTGTAATTCTCGTCGACTCGGACACACCTTAACAACATTAACACAATAAAGATTACTAGAAATCCTCTAAAGTATAGCAATAATCTAACTGTATTGATAAACGACTTTTCTGGGGGCTAAGAATACAACTAAACAAAAAATCCAGATCTAAATCAGTACATGTACTTGACAATTATCTAGATTTATAATAGATCTCAACAACAGTAAAATAACAGCGCTCACTTTGGCAAGATGTTACAACATGACCCGAAGCATATTGTATGATTACTCCCCTCTCTATCATCAATCAATCTTTCCTCACTCTCCTGCGTTCTGCGTTCACATAAACAGATATAGAAGTATATTAGCATAATTATTATCAAGAAAGCCCAAGAAAGGTCCGGAATCTAGCTTTCATAATTATTCATTAACACTACTCGCCCCATCTTCCTTGTGTGCGCACTATTTTAGGTAATTTCCAACAGTTTTTTTTCATTTTATGATACCTTTACGTGGGGTAATTGAGCTTCTTCTCAACGTCTCACACACATAGCCACTGCTAGGACTGGGAGCACAAAATCACATTTCCCCTCAAGAAAAGATCACACTCTCCCTTTGGCAAAAATTAGTTACGCGTTTTTCCTGAGAATAATAGAAAAAAAAAATAAAGCCACCCATAATGAAAATGCCACGGTGAACGCTACCTTAACCACCCCGGTATATATTTCCACGTTTGGCATAATTCCAAAGGTGTAAGACATTAATGGTTACCATATATTTACAACTATATGATGCTTACTGTTTAGAAGGGGTTTCTTGATACTGCATAATTAGTTTAAGAGAAGCATCTTAGAGTTGAGTTGGCACTCAGAAGAGCATCAGAGTGATAAGCATAAGTTTGCAGGTTCGAACCTCACCTGCTGCTATAGTTGGCTTGGAAAACTAGACAGACTGCAAGGGTTCTTATCGTAGTTTCGTGCACAGTTTCTCACAGCGTTACTTTGTGTTAAAAAAAATAAAGGCGACTCTAAACACTTACTACACATTAGTTCATGTAGAGCTGTCGACCATAAAAAAGAAAGAAGATTACAAGCCTTTGACGAAAAAAAAATTGCCTCATCAGTCAGTTAACGAATAGCAAAGAAACAAGAGGTATAAACTTTGCTATAAATAAAAGTTACTGTTTTCATATAATTGTCATGATGTAAAAATTAAAGATATTTTTCCCCCATTTAAAAGTATTGAGTTATAAACTATGTTATAGAGCGGTTTCTTATAATTGTGTTGATGCAGCCAGTTCTAAAAAATCAATACACACAATAAGACGGGGTTTGTCAATTTGACTCGAACCTTAAACCTTCTGCTGAACGGCCAAGAACATTGGGTACATAACTATCTGGCACCCCTAATTAATCTTTAAACCGATTCGTTCCACTGTGTTCCTTGTCTGTATCTTACAGTCTTCCGCAAGCTGCTGTCGGGATTTCTTTTAGCATGTTAGAGTTGTACTCACTGTGGACAGATGAGATAGTAATGGTATGTACATTCTTAAAATAGATATTGTTATTATGCAGCTATCGCTAGTTAGAGCCGTACGGATTAAATGGAATAAATGTAGGCCTACCCAAAAAATCAAAGCAAACTGTCTAGTCGACTTGCTCTTGTGGAATAAGTTGAGCTCCGCAACTACTTTTAAGCAATGTGCAAATTATATAGGCCCTACTGTTAGGCAAGATTTGATGAAACGATCTCAGTTTGTTTGTTGCCTAGCGTCGCACGTAAGCAGTATATAGGCTATATTGTGGAAGGGCCCCAGGACTAATGTCTGGCAATTGTACATGCTTCCTTCATCTCGTTCTTTTTTCTCCCCCCCCCTTCTCTCTCTCTCTCTCTCTCTCTCTCTCTCTCTCTCTCTCTCTTTCCCCCTTTTTCGCTATTTCCCCCTCTTCCTCTCTCAATCTTTGCCTTTTAGTTTCTCCTCTTCCACAAAAAAGCGCCATACGGTGATAGGCTCCTAGACTTTATTCTAACAATTTTTCAAGTTTTAGTGTGTCGGTACCGCTAGGCTACTCTGAAAATTTAGGACCTGAATTTTATCGGATAGCCTTTAAAAAAACAAAAATTAAGTTACTGTATATATAAAAAAAAACAACAGCCAAGCATTGTTCACTATGATATAGCCAGCTTGGCACAGCCTCGACTCTTGGTGAGGTAGTGAGGTAGTAGATTTACCGCGAATTTTAACAGGGTGGCATAGGTTGGGAGGCCAGCCGAATAAAATAGGGCCTAGCTTTCTACATACCGCCATCATCGGCTAGAGTAGATGCCTAGATCTAGCTTAGTACATTAGACCTATCTAAATCTACAAGAGCCTACAGTGCTGGTGCTTAAGCTTGTCGTGTGACGCCGAATATGACTTTTCCAGTAGATCTAGAAGTTTTTATTCCAGGTTTAGATGTAGATTCTAGATTTTCTAAGTCTTGCCTTGATTCATATCATCAAGAATCACTGAATCACACTCCCTACTGGAATGTCTCCTGAAAGAAATCCGGTTGTGACTTCCTAAACCGCTCAATCGCAAAGTCGCTATGATTGAAGTGTGAAGGTGACATTGCATTAGGCCTCGTTAACAACATTACTAGAGCATAGCGTAGCCAGCCCAGCCCAGGTTTGTATCCGACTGTCTTTGCCATAGCCTCGCCACCACCAGTCGCCACCCGTCTGGTTACCGGCTTACCGCTACCGCGATCAGAGAGAAGTAAACTGTGTCACCGATGTGTGAAGTTGAAGTCAGGCTAGAGTCAGCAGCAGTGCCTTAAGATCGAGATGTATGGGCCAGGCATTAACAGAAATCTGTGGGACCAGGATATCTAGACTCTAGGATAAACAGTACCATGTTTTATTTCACCTTTGTGTTAAGTGTATAACGTGTATAGCAAGATATAAATTTGAACTGTTTAGAAAAATTGTTTACATCGCTTTGTGCATGTATTCATGAAGACGGATCGAACAGTTTACACAAATACATACGCACAAACACACACACACACCCTCACAGACGTAATAAGCTTAATAGGTACACATATTATGCACACAAACAACACCCACAAACATACACACTCAAATCAACACCCGTGTTTTTTTTTTTTCGTCAGCAGTAAGGGGTTTCAGATCTAATCTAGATCTAGAGATCTAGTAATTGCTTTTACTCCCCCGAAACAGTTTGCCCCCCCCCCCCCCTTCCCATTTTCCCTTGTTTCCACACAGTAGCCTAGTACTAGATCTAGATCTTACTAAGACCGTAAAGTGTAGATTCTAATTCTCTTTTTAGATAAAAAAAAATAGATCCAGCCTAGAAATCTCTATTTCTTGAAAGTAAATGTGATTATAGTTTACTTCTAGAGAGTGTCCATCTCTCTTAATAGTGCTTTGGAAATCTAGAGACATGTAGCCTAGATTTATAATTCAACTACGGATTTTCACATTCGGATGCACTGGATTATGTTAAATGCCTAAAATACCATACCAAGGTACGTATAATTAGTTTAACCTATTTGTTGTTCTCCTTTCTTGCAATTTTATTTATACTTTGTATGCTTTTCTGTTTGACCATCAGTTTGCATTCTAGTCTGCCTCAGACCCTCTCTCTTTTTCAAAACAATTGCATCTGCCTATCTATCTTTGTCATTCTCTCTCAATATCTCCCCGAGTGTCTCTGTCTCTCATGACTCGTCTGTTTTTGTTTTTGTTTTTCTTCTTTTTGCCTTAATCTTTCTCTGCCTCTGTTTACATTTCTCTCCATTCTCCAGACATCTGGCAATGTATAGGTCTACAGTCTGTGTCTGTACCTGTAACTATATATGTGTCTGCTTCTCTATCTTTCAATCTCCCCCCTCCTCCGCCTCCTCTCTCTCTCTCTCTCTTCTCCTCCTCTCTCTCTCTCTCTCTCTCTCTCTCTCTCTCTCTCTCTCTCTCTCTCTCTCCGATTATCTCTCCTCTAAATTACAACGTCCATGAACACATACATGCTTGTTGTGTAACACCTGTTAGTAATCTATAGACATTCCCTAGAATCTAGTTGAAACGTTCAGGCCTACACCACGATCTCCCAACATCTACAGCTAAACATAACACTGTAGAAAGAAGCATTGGTCATGAATTTACTGAGTCTGCAATCCAATCGAGTCACGTTGAAGAAAAGCCAAACAAATTAGGTAATTTATAGCTGAGTTCTAGGCCACTTTTTCCAAAAATCGTGCTGACATGTTAAGCCTTCAACAGGTAAACTGTCTAAAGATAAGGAAAGTTAGGTCGTTCAACTGCAAATGTACTAAAACCACACGTAGGCCTAGGCCTACTGAACTTGCTTATCCTATAGATCTTATTCCATAACATGATGGAATTTTCTCTCCGCAAAATGCACCCAAATAATTATAAGGTCCAGTTTAAGATGAAAACTTAACTGTAAATGAAAGTAGCCAGACAATGCCATAGTTAACTATGGTGTTTCTGTTAAGTTGAAATAAAAAAATAAGACGCACACCCCTCCCTCTCTTTTTCCAAGTCCACACCTACATTTGAAAACCAATTCAATTTCGTAACTAAAAAAGAAAGCTGATGGAACCGTGACCCAAATAACTAACAAAAAAAAAAAAAACAACCATGGCGAGTTTCAAGTTCTCTTTATATTGCTGTACCCTTTGTCTGAAACTCGAACCCCAAACCACCTGTTCTTTAGTCCTGCACTTCGCCGACTGGACTATCTGCGCCCTACACATTTCTAAATGTGAAGATGTAACTGGTCAGTTTGTTTAAGCAGAGCTTCGTCCAGATTTGTTAGAGCCCACTGTTTGGTTAAATCCAACTCCAAGCTTAGAATTGTAAAATTGTTTACATTGTTGTATGATTAATCAGTTAAAATTTCGAACTTTAAAACGCGTGTCGGTCAGTTCTGCGTTTCATGTATCTAAAGATGTAATTTTCCAGCGTGTAGCATGCACTGCATTGTCCCCCCTCCCCCCCGATTTTTAGATTTGGTCAAACACAAACCTGGTATAGTAAAATAGTTTACGTTGTTGCATGATTAATTTGTAACAATTCGAACTTTAAACCGCCTGTTCGCCAGTTCTGCGCATCATCGACTGGGCTTTCAAGCGCCGTGCATCTAAAAATGTAATTTGCCAGTGTGATGCAAGAAGTGCATTGTCCAGATGTATTAAAAGCCACTGTCAAGTCAAACGCTATTCGAACTTCAAACCGCATGGTCCTCCTCTTGCGCTTCGTCGATTGAGCCATCTAGCGCCCTGCCTAACTAAAGATGTAATTTGCCAATGTATCTGATTTGTTAGAACCATAGATATATAAATAGCAATTCATAAATCTATGCTTAGAACCCGCTGTTTGGTCAAACACAAGCTTTGGATAGAAACATCCGCCACATCATTGCTCTAATTAGCTGAGATTCGAACCTCAAACCACCTGTTCTTCAGCCCAGTTCTCTGCTGTTTGAGCTTTACTTTGTGTACATACAGTGTATATATAGATATATATCACACACACACACACACACACCAATCTTATGTTGAATTTGCATTAGTGGATGACCGCATGATTCAGGTTGGTTGATATTGATGATTGATTGATGAAGTGAGATAAACTTTCACTTTAAATTAGCAAAGACGTAAAACAGTCATGTTGTTTGTTTTGACAAGAACCAGAAGAAGGAAATCTTTTATTTTTGGAAAACATGAAAAATAATAGCCAATAAAGTAATTCACCTAATTAGTGAATATTAGATACAATATATTTATTATTATTATTATTATTATTATTATTATTATTAGCACACCGGTCTTCGCCTTGGCAAGCTAAATGGGTGCCGAAAAGAACGTGCGGGTTCGATCCCGGTCCATGTCATAAGTCTATAATGTGTGTTTGTCTACTTGTCTAATCTGTTGGTCTCAAGTTAAACCTAAGTTTGTGGTTGCCCCTATAATCCATCATGCGTTAGGGAAGGCTCAAATCTTTAACTTAATACTTGTGAGTCATGCGCTCTACCAACGTAAGTATTGACCCCCCCCCCCCCCCCCCCCCCTCCCCCCCCCCCCTCTTCTTAATGGAACAATAAAAGCTCTTTTCTTGGCAGGGTAATGACTTCGTGCTCTATGCTAAACCCGAACCCTAGAATATGGAGGCAGAGTAGGTGCTGTTTACTCTTCTAAATCTACACGATCTTGCTTAAAAAAAAAACAGCAATTAAATTGAAGAGATGACAGAGTGGTTGAGCACACCGGTCTTCGCCTTGGCAAGCTAAATGGGTGCCAAACAGAACGTGCGGGTTCGATCCCGGTCCATGTCATAAGTCTATAATGTGTGTTTGTCTACTTGTCTAATCTGTTGGTCTCAAGTTAAACCTAAGTTTGTGGTTGCCCCTATAATCCATCATGCGTTAGGGAAGGCTCAAATCTTTAACTTAATATTTGTGAGTCATGCACTTTTCCAACGTACGTATTGGCCCCACCCCTCCCCACTTTCTCTTACCCTGCTTCGGTCGATAGAAGTAATTATAAAGTTGAGACCAAAGTCAATTGGAAAGCCTGAGATTAATTACTCTAGCGATAGTCGCCCTACGGGACTGAGTCGACAGTTTAATGTTTGAACCAGTTGTGCGGGCGAGGAATAGGATTGGCTGATCTATGATACGTTTAACGCCCTCTAAGACGACAGCAATACATGTACATTTACAGTGAATAGGTTCGAACCAAAACACGCTGTTTGTCAGGCAATAGACCCACCAATTGGGCTCCCCACGCAAAAAGGTCTGCGGTTTGAGCCTCGGCTATTTCGCTCCCTACTAGTTGGGTCGGTGTCAGTTTAATGTTACCGGCAGAGACAGGAGTCAAGGTATCCCCGCCCTGTCTCGTGCAAGGCAGCACGTACAATTGTCAGACGTCAGTTTTGGGGCCCATCCACAATATAGCCTATAGTACAGGATTTGCGCCTCACACGATGATAACGATGGCGTCATCAAGCCCCAGTTTTGTTGTTTTTATTAATCGCTCATTGGCTCCTTTAGTCTAGAACAGGACTGTCTCTGTAGCAGCGCGTTATATTGTCAGACTTCAGTCTTGGAGCTCGTCCACAACATAACCTTTATAGTGCTGATTTTGGACGTTAAGCAACAAACAGCGAGAATAGGGCTATAAATAGACACCGGTTCCAGTTTCTTCACCTTTCAACTTTGTTTTCGCCGTTGACCCTGGTATTGAACGACCTTGAGTGTTGCATGGACGGCCAAGAAGGATGTAACGAGTTTGTTGCAATACTTTATACTATTGAATTGTGCCCCATCAACATGAGATCAAACTCTCCTGGGACGCTTTTGTGATAGACGGCGGTGCTTGCAACCTTTTTGTTTAAACCTGTTTGACATCTACTGTACATAATCAAGCCTGTAACCGTTTTTTTTTTTCTTCCTTTTTTTCCTCTACCCTCATAGGGGACCGAAAAACGAATCAATGCTTTTGTCATCTGGTTACCTTTACATAGTAACTGGGTCGGTGTCAGTATCATGTGACTGACTAGCATGGCTCAGACAAGAGTCTCCCAGCCCGTCTTGCGTGTTGCAGCACATAACAAATTGTCAGACGACAGTCTTGGGGCCTTGCAACAAAATAGAGCACTTCTCCAACGTCGAAACGAGTTTTATAAGATTAAGAGTGAAAAAAATTCTTTATTCTTTATCTTAATGGGAAAATTAGACAGCCAACTGTAGTGGAATTGATCTGCTTAATTTTGTAACATTTTTAAATATTTCAGATTAAAAAAAATCAAACGAGCTCGCTCCTTTAACTTTTACATGGACTTTTCCCATGCAACATCATTTTAGGCCTTCTTTTACTAAGTATCAATATAAGGTAGAGGATGAAAACAGAACCCATGGTTCAATAAGAATGGACCCAATTAACCATCCCTGTAGCAAAGGTAGAGAAGTGGGAAAAGAAGTTGATTCTGGCTAATTTGATTGCCTCACAAATTGCTCCCTCTCTCTCTCTCTCTTTCTCTCTCTCTCTCTCTCTCTCTCTCTCTCTCTCTCTCTCTCTCTCTCTCTCTCTTTCTCTCTCTCTCTCCCTCTC
>RQTK01000246.1:127049-137049 GCA_003991915.1 Elysia chlorotica
CTCTCTCTCTGTCTCTCTCTCTCTCTCTCTCTCTCTCTCTCTCTCTCCCTCTTGATATAATGCGTCCATGTCTCCCCGTGCAACTTCCTTTTGTCTCTGTACATAATCAAGCCTGTAACTGTTTTTTTTTCTTCCATTTTTCCTCTACTCTCCTAGGGGACGAAAAACGAATCAATGCTTTTGTCCTCTGGTTACCTTTACATAGTAACTGGGTCGGTGTCAGTATAATGTGACCGGCTAGCATGGTTCAGACAAGAGTCTCCCAGCCCGTCTCGCGTGTTGCAGCACATAACAAATTGTCAGACGACAGTCTTGGGGCCCGTCCACAATATAGTCTTTGTAATGCTCACGTTGTACATTGAACTTAAGCTCAACATCACCTTATTGGTATCTAGATCTAAATGCTCTTTGAGAAAAATCTATAAAATTTTGCATAACCCTAAGTCCGATCAAGCATTAAAACAAAACAAAAAAACAACAAAAAGCTTATTGGGTTGACATCTCTGTAACTTTAAAATCGACCGATTTTGGTTTCGCTACCGTAATCCCAGGCCTAAGTCAGTCTTTTTGTCGGTTTGGTTATACTCCTCTATGACATTTTAAATATAATCCTGGTTCCCGTTCTCGGGACCTAGGCCTTATCTTTTTAACTTTTTGCCTAACACTAACAGCTTTTCATCTCGGCTGAGTCCAACGTCACTGCAAATAGCGTTTCTGTAGAAATTCTTATTTACGCACTATAATTGTAATTAGTACCGTATTTCTACCCAAAGAATGAATGTAAACTAGCATATTATATTATCTCAATATGATGTTTTACAATGTATATACATGTAATTAATCTTTCTTGAGACCTGGAAGACGTTAATCTAGAAGAGATTTTTGCAACCTTAGGGGGCTCGACTAAATAATGACTTATTGAAACACATCACCATGGTTGTCTCACATAAAGTGCGTATAGCACGATTTTGAAACAACTACTATGATTATTAAGTGCGTACAGCAAAAATCTCCTGTAGAGACATTGCACACCCGGACCTACATAATTATAGTGCGTAGGTCTATAAAAACACTCCAAACAATCTCCCCTAGATCTTTATGGAATATGTTACATATTTGTTTCCGATCCCATATTACTAGCAATAGACTGTAAAATTTATTACCATGCTCTCTATTTTATGCCATATTGTAAGTCCAGGATTGGCGGTACCTCTCTCTCTCTCTCTCTCTCTCTCTCTCTCTCTCTCTCCTACTTTTGAACTATTCTTCCTTCCAACGCAAAAGGTCCGTGGTTCGAGCCTCGGCGATTTCGCTCCCTACTAGTTGGGTCGGTGTCAGTTTAATGTTACCGGCTGAGACAGGAGTCAAGGTATCCCCGCCCTGTCTCGTGCAAGGCAGCACATACAATTGTCAGACGTCAGTTTTGGGGCCCATCCACAATATAATCTCTGTGTCTCTGTCTCTCTCTCTCTCTCTTCTAACCCCCTTTCACGCTTTTTCCCTTCATCCTCTTCTCTTCCTCTGGCTCCTTCCCATCTCTGCCTCTTTTTCACCCCTCCTTCCCCAGCTTGTTCTCTGTATTGTCACCTCCTTGTTTGTTGTTTAGCGTGCAGCGTCAGCACTACATAGACTATACTGTGGACGAACCCAAGGCTCACGTCTGACAATGTCTCTAAGCAAGTAAAATCACACGCTGTAAAATCTTCTATAATGGCGTAAGAAAAAAATGTTCACTCGCGCTTTGGGTTAAAAAACAACAACAACCAAAAAAACAAAACAAAAAAACAACAGCAAAAAAACAACCAAAAAAACAAAACAAAACAAAAACAAAACAAAAACAAAAACAAAACAAAAAACAAAAACAAACAAAACAACAACAACAACAACAACAACAACAACAACAACAACAACAACAACAACAACCCCAAAACAGACAAAAAAGTGGCGCACAGCGCTAGCGGCATTCTGATTCTTTATGTTGTGCTATATATAGTTGGCATCCCATTGGGACTTAATGAAGAAGTCCTTGAGAATTATATGAAATTGCTACTTTGTTCTTTGCCCTCGGGGCATTTAAAAGCATCGATTTTCCTTTCCTTTTGAGACCTAATCATTGGAAAATGTCTTTGATCGTCTCTTCAGCGAATTGAACATCTAAAAAAAAATCATACAAAAACAAAGAAAAAAAATTTTAAAGGTTGTGGAAATTAAAAGTAGAATAGAAGAACTCAAAATCTCTAGAGGTATAAAATAATTACTGTGATAATGAAGATTGAATTGTTGTTGGAGTCGCTTCTTTGAAGAGAGAGATAGGGAGAAATAAGTGGATATATATATATATCTTTCCTGTACCATATTCTACCTTCCCTCTGCTGTTTTGCTGTCTCTACAATCCCCTCCTGTCCCATATTCTACCTTCCCTCTGCTGTTCTGTTGTCTCTATAATCTCCTCCTGGCACTAGCGTGTAAGGCTCTCAGTCTCACCATTAATGTCTCACTCTCAGTTTTGAGATATGTTCTCATTTCCTGGGACTTGCTCGTCGAATCTTGTTCCTTAGAAAGGCATTATTTATAATTAACAAAAAGTATAAAAATAGAAACAACAACAGCAACAAAAGTAAAAACAAGGCGGAACAACAACACAAACCAAGACGTTAGTACACGCACCACTTTATTTAGAATCTGTTTTCTAAAAGTAAATGTTAGAACTTATAGCTAGTCCATTTAGGTTAAAATTTCACCACATCCACCCTCAACCTCACCACCACCACCAATAACAAAAACAACAACTCCAACATTAAATTAGTTAAAAAAATAAATTGTTGTCCACCGAGGTTACAAATCGGTGGTCAATATTCTGGACTCGTTTGATGGTTAATGCCGTCGGTAGTACTAGTCTTTTTCATTCTTCTCTCCATCCATCGGCTTGTCTCTCCGTCTCTGGTTAAAACCATCTGCGTTTCTAGTCTCTTTAATTTTTCTGTCTCTCACTCTGTTTATCTCTCAGTCTGCCCCACACTCCTTCTCTCCCTCTCTCTCTCTCTCTCTCTCTCTCTCTCACTCTTCCTCTCTTTCTCTCCTGCTATCAGTTATTCTTCGTTCTATCTCTCTACCTCTTATTGATTTCTCTCTCTCTCTCTCTCTCTCTCTCTCTCCCTCTCTCTCTCTTTCTCTCTCTCATTCACTCAAAGTCTTCACCACCACCACCACCACCACCACCAACAAAAACAACAACTCCAACATTAAAGTAACTAGTTTTTGAAAAAAAAATTGTTGTCCACCGAGGTTACAAATCGGTGGTCAATATTCTGGACGTAGTAAGTGATTACATAAGAAAACCCACAACAATAAAAAAAATATATATATGTAATAGATTCAGGTCTATCTCATATTTGTTTTTGATTTGTACAATCATAAATGGATAAAAGGACAAGAAAAAAAACGACTTCAATTCGTGTTCTTTTCTCTGGTCCACTTGTAGCGAGATTGGCCCAGGGTTGTACTTTGTCTTGACCATGAACAGAGAATGAAGGACTGTCCGACTGTGTGTGTGTGTGTGTGGGGGGGGGGTAGTCAATGACATAATAAAACAAAATAATGTTTATGTATTTAGGGTTACGCCAGCTCTTCAACTTTACGAGCGCTTTATTTGTATGTTCCTGTTAGTTTATGGGGCTATTGTCCGTTACTCAATGGGGCTATTGTCTGTTAGTCTATGGGGCTATTGTCTGTTAGTCTATGGGGCTATTGTCTGTTAGTCTATGGGGCTATTGTCTGTTAGTCTATGGGGCTATTGTCTGTTAGTCTATGGGGCTATTGTCTGTTAGTCTATGGGGCTATTGTCTGTTAGTCTACTCTCTCTCTCTCTCTTTTCTTCGCCTAACTTTGATACTGTGTATATACGTGTATTTCCTAGCATGGCTGCACGAAAGTCCTTTGTCAACGCCTTGCATCCTTTCCCCACCGACAGAGGAACGTGATTTTCTTACCCCTCTCCCTGGCAATCCAACGTTTTGGACGCTATCCTGCTGTCCCCTTCACGTGTCCAGTTCTCTATGTCGTGGAGCAACTTTATCTTAAGGATCACTCGCGTTGCACTAGATTGTTCAGTAATTAGATCACATGGCGGTAGAGCAGGAGGTCCAACATTGGTTTGAATCTTGTGTGTTTTTACTATACGTAAAGAAGTCTATATAATGAACCAGAAATACAAAGAAGTGTTCGTTTTACATATTGCTTGAGAATTTTTTTTTTTAAATATTTGAATTTATTGTTTTTTTCCTTTCTCGGTCTTTCAATCTTTACTTTCTTTAACAGAAAGAAAAATATTTGTAAAACGAAACAACAGGGAGATGCAAGTAAAAAAAAAAAAAAAAAAACGCGAAACCCATTTTCTTAGAGGAATAACAGAGAAAAATATTTAAGCTGAAATAATTGGAGTATTTATTTTGTTTGTCCTTCTGTTTCAAGTAATGTAAGGTGGAAAACAATCAATAATTGAATACGAAACTTCACAACAACATCAACAGCAGCCACAATAACCAAAATACGAATTATTGTAATAAAAATAAAAACAACACCAGCAGCAACAGCAACAACAACAGCAACAACAACAACAACAACAACAACAACAATAATAATAATAATAATAATAATAATAATAATAATAATAATAATAATAATAATAATAATAATAATAGTAATAATAATAATAATAATAATAATAATAATAATAATAATAATAATAATAATAATAATAATAATAATAATACGATATAACAACAATAAGACAACGAAGCAACAACGATATGACAACGATACAACAACGACACGACAACGATATGACAACGATACGACAACTAAAACACACGAAAAACATGTTTTAAAACACAGAAAGACATACTGTAAACACACGAAATGGCACGAAAAGACATATTCTAAAATACGGAAAGAGATCCTACAAAAAGACTACGATAAGACATTAAATGAAACAAAAAGACATGTTCTAAAACACGAAAAGACTACGATAAGATACTGAATGACACAAAAGACATGTTCTAAAACACGGGAAGACAACGATTAGACACGAAAAGACATAAAAAGACATGTTTTAAAACACGAGAAGACAACGATAAGACATTGAATGACACAAAAGACATGTTCTAAAACACGGGAAGACAACGATTAGACACGAAATGACACAAAAATACATGTTTTAAAACACGGAAAGACAATGATAAGACATCGAATGACACAAAAGACATGTTTTAAAACACGGGAACTCAACGATAAGACACGAAATGACACAAAAAGACATATTCTAAATCACGGGAAGACAACGATTAGACACGAAATGACACCAACGCCAACCGGCACGGTACTCCATGAGGATGACGACAAGGCACCAAAACTCTTTCTCTTTGCATATTTGTACCATACATTTTATTAAAAAATCAGTATTTACATAAAGTCCTAAATATACATAACAAATTGAATTAAAGTGGCTCGATAGAGTAACATTTTCTTTGTGTAAAGGTGTCTATAATACATATACACACACACACACACATACACACAAACACATAATTATAATTATACTAGCTGGGAACCCACTAAATTCGTGGGGACTGTAGGATGGACAAAACTAAAGTGTTACGGCTAAATTTAAACTGTGCTGAACTGAAAATTGTGTATCTTCAGGATCTATAACTTAAGGAACTTAATATGTTTGGTTGAAGATTTGCATCAAATTAAAGTAGGCGCAATTTTACAATCAGAATTAATATTTTTTAACCAAGCGTTCTAAGAAAACAGTGCGCTGTGCGCATTAAAATTTACGCACTCACTTAGAAAATAAAAACAATCAATTTACTATATCACTTTCGATTTGTTTGTTGTTCAAGGGAGGGCGGAAGCAGTAATTGTTGTGTCTGTTCGTTTTATTAAATACATTTTTAGTTTTATTAATTCGTTAATTTTCGTTTAAAATTGATTAGGCGTTTGATGTTATTAGTTTTATGACTCTAAAATTCTCTGGCTCATTTGTAATTTTACTATAAAATTTGATCGCATGTCTAAGTTTGAGACGAAGACAATAATTTATTATAATAATAGATTATTGCATGTTATATCTAACAATTACACGGAAATTGTCCCAAGAACAAAATAGACGAAACTATAAATCTAATATAACAATAAAGAAGGAGAAAATTGATGTGCCATTTAATCCTAAGAATATACATTGTAGTAACAACATCACGGAATAAACGGGTTGCCTGTTTGGTTCCTACCATTAATATTTATACATAATTACAAAATGAAAAAAAAAAAACGAATTCGTTCATTCAATTATTCTCTTGTAATATGGTAAAGCTAAACAATTTGAGGTAGACGTAGTTATCATTTGACAAATTATCCAACCATGAGAGCGTCCATCTTAAGTTGAAATAAAGGAGAAAGATTGCAGACTCTATTTTCTGGAGCGAACGGCACATACACATGATATCAACAAGCAGTGCATAGTCCTTGAAGTATATATATAGTCGTAAATTGAAGACACCTGACGCAAGGGAGTAACAAGTCTCTTCTTTTAACGGCACATAGGATGCGATAACAGCACTCCAGGTGCAAACATGCAACGCATAGTGCTTAAAATAAATACGCCTAACATTTTTTTTTGCTAGCTGAGAATGAGGTATCTATTTAGAATTTTATCAAGGTAAGGAAATGTTCAAGTTTTTTGTATTGTCAACACCGGTTAATTAGGAATCCGGAGCACTACCGTCTCAGCTGCTTGACAGACCTTGGATGTCTTGGGAAGTGGCCGCCTTTTGCACGGGACTCCACGTTTTGCCCTTCAAAAATCTGATGCAGCCAGCCTTGAGGTTATGGAGATATGTTTGGACGTCCTGACCCATAACAAAGTCCCTCATGTAGCGCAGGCTGGTGTCTTGGATATATGTGATGTCCAAACGCGTGCTCGAATCATCCCCGGAACTGGGCAGGTCTACACCCTCCCCTCGGCTCTGGAGCAGGATTTGAACCGTGCACAGCAAGTGGAGGAGTCTCGACTTCAACTCGCTCAGCTCGTGCTCCAGTCGCCGCTCATCCATGGCCAGCTGTTCCCGAAGAGCCAGCGCCACGTACTCGGTGTAGGCGGAGACATCACGGTACGCCTGGCGGAGGAAGCCCGTGAGGTTCCCTGCATCGGGCCCGTCCGCCGCTTGTGGAACCCGCACGTCCAGTGGCAAACCGGGTAGGGGGGGGGGCTCCATAGATGTCAACATGAGCAGGTCGTCAGCTGTGAGGAACCCTGGACCCCGTAGAGCATCCAGCAGAGCTCTGGCCGAGACGCCCGCACCGTTTACGTCCTCCACCGCCGCCTTGAGCTGTGTCTGCAAGGGAGGAAACTTTTTAAACGAAAACGGACCGGTGGTCATGCATGGCTTGTCGATCGTAGCTAGAGATCTCGGGGATGGGGCTCCCAAGACTAGATTCTCACTCTCCCTCTGACTGGACTGTAAAATCATTACAGCCAAGACTGAGAGAGTCGTCTTTGCGATTGGTTGATCTAGACGTATGTTAGTCATTGTTGATAACACTTTTGCAGTTTTCTGGCGATTCGTTAGAGTAATTGTCTTTGAAGGAGTTCTTTTCATTTGGCTGTCTTGTCTGTTTGTGAAACGCGTGATACAATACACCCGGTATTTATGCAGACACATTTTCTGTTTGCCGTGGTGGAGTTGGTTTTCCTGTTTTCGGCGATACTAGACTCCAGTCACTTTGTCCGAGCGGTGAGCTATACTTGTGACCTAGTTTTCGTCACACGCGGCCTGACTGGTGACGGTATGGTGGACTATGACTGTGGAGATAGCCACAAGTGGACACGACCTTTTAGATGGCTGGCATTGAGATACTCGTATTAGATCTAGATCTGGTAAACTGTTTCTGGATTTTTTTTTAAAAAGTAAGTGAAATAAAGTTGATATAGGAAATCGCATTCAGTGTTGATTTTTAAAAGGTTTTTGACTAGTGTTTTTAAATTTTACTTCTCTTAAATACAAACAACAACAAACTATCTTATTAAGGCTACAAGCCTAAAGTTTTGAAACAAAATACATATTATTAATAGGGCTTGCTACAAACATATCATATTACATTTGTACACCTTTATCTTTCTCAGTGTAAATTTTAAGATAATGGAAAGAATGGAAAGACTACAATCCGCTGTCAATAATAGTTTTATCTGTCCGGGAGTAGTAAGTGATTACATAAGAAAACCCACAACAATAAAAAAAATATATATATGTAATAGATTCAGGTCTATCTCATATTTGTTTTTGATTTGTACAATCATAAATGGATAAAAGGACAAGAAAAAAAACGACTTCAATTCGTGTTCTTTTCTCTGGTCCACTTGTAGCGAGATTGGCCCAGGGTTGTACTTTGTCTTGACCATGAACAGAGAATGAAGGACTGTCCGACTGTGTGTGTGTGTGTGTGGGGGGGGGGGGTAGTCAATGACATAATAAAACAAAATAATGTTTATGTATTTAGGGTTACGCCAGCTCTTCAACTTTACGAGCGCTTTATTTGAATGTCCCTGTTAGTTTATGGGGCTATTGTCCGTTACTCAATGGGGCTATTGTCTGTTAGTCTATGGGGCTATTGTCTGTTAGTCTATGGGGCTATTGCCTTTTAGTCTATGGAACTATTGTCTGTTAGTCTATGGAACTATTGTCTGTTAGGCTATGGGGCTATTGTCTGTTAGTCTATGGGGCTATTGTCTGTTAGTCTATGGGGCTATTGTCTGTTAGTCTATGGGGCTATTGTCTGTTAGTCTATGGGGCTATTGTCTGTTAGTCTATGGGGCTATTGTCTGTTAGTCTATGGGGCTATTGTCTGTTAGTCTATGGGGCTTTTGTCTGTTAGTCTATGGGGCTATTGTCTGTTAGTCTATGGGGCTATTGTCTGTTAGTCTATGAGGCTATTGTCTGTTAGTCTATCGGGCTATCTTCTTGTCTTATCTGCCATACATTTCTATGCCAGTGCTGTTGCACCATAACAACCCTAAGTCTTGCGGCCCACGGCGAGGCTTAGTCGCGGACAATGCGTGTACCAACTTACAAAAAATAAAAAAAACACGTTAATAGTAAAATATGACATGACCAAATTAAAAGATATTAAACAAAAAATAAAAAGATAAAAGCTAGAACCAACCAACAAAAAAAGAAACCAAACACAAACCAACAAACTCCAACATACAATTAACAATATTCAATATATTTTATCACTTTTGCTCGCTAATCCAACGTTGTTTTTTTTTTTAAAACCTGATAATAGCAGCGTTTGTTGAAATGTATTGCTCACTTTGAAATTGTAGGTCTACTTTAGCAAAATAGGCTAAAGTAAAACTTGTTACATTTCCGTCTGCCTTCTTGCATATTTCTCTTACACGCCGTCCCTAGCCGATGTGTTAACCTTCGCCTCCTTTCGCCATCATTAACCCTGTCCTTCTCTATATCCCCTTCTCTGCCTGTCTCTGTCTCTCCCCCCCCCTCTCTCTCTCTCTCTGTCTGTCTGTCTCTCTCTCTCTCTTTCTCTCTTTTTCCTTGTGCTTTATTGAAGCGCTTTTTTACATTCTGTGTAATCATAGATTTATCGTTTCTACATCTCTCTCTTTCTTTCTCTCACTTTCTCTCTTTCTATGCTCTGATGTCTTTATATCTCTCTTTTTTTTAAACTGGTCATAACTATTTTTTGTCGGACTACTTTTCTTTAGCCTAATCCTTTGCTGGTCTTAAAAAAAATTAGTTGCACTCTCTGCAAATTATTGTTGTCCATGCTTGTGTTTGCATATCAGCCGTGATATCCTCTTTCACCCAGTGTGCAGAGTGGTTAAGCACACTGGTCTTCGCCTTGGCAAGGCGATGGGTGCCGAGTAGAAGGTGCGGGTTCGATCCCCGTCCATGTCATCAGTCTAAAATTGTGTCTTTGTCTA
>RQTK01000246.1:142049-158488 GCA_003991915.1 Elysia chlorotica
TCAAATCTATTTTCCAATCTTTTCATGTACATGTATTTAAAAAAAAATCCCGTTTTAATCCTTTCCATTCAGGTGATCTCCATTATTGGCCGCACTCTTGAATCGTTTGACGAAGATAACCTGATTCCAGCTTTCGGCTTCGGGGACGCCATAAGCAAAGGGCGGTCCGTGTTCTCCTTCAAAGACAGGACGGCGGCGGAGAAAATGGCGGGTCACGGGGCGGGGCACGGGGCGGGGCACGGGGCGGGGCTAGCAGACAGGCTGAAGCTGTGGGGGAGGAGAGGCCGAGGAGGAGCGGCGGGGGGAGCGGAGGGCGCGGGCTTTGGCGGCCACACGCCGTGTAAAGGCTTCAGCGAGGTGCTCCACCAGTACGAGGAGATCGCGCAGACAGTCGACCTGGGCGGACCCACAGACTTTGCCCCGATCATCCACACGGCCGTGGACATTGTGCAGAGGCTCAAGAAGTAAGGCTTGGGGCTGGGGAAAGGATGCTGGCTGGGGTCATTGTGCAGAGGCTCAAGAAGTAAGGCTTGGGGCTGGGGAGGGCATGCTGGCCGTGGACATTGTGAAGAGGCTCAAGAAGTAAGGCTTGGGGCTGGGGGGAGGAGGTTGGTTGGGGACATTGTGCAGAGGCTCAAGAAGTAAGGCTTGGGGCTGGGGAGGGCACGCTGGCTGGGGTCATTGTGCAGAGGCTCAAGAAGTAAGGCTTGGGGCTGGGGAGGGCACGTTGGCTGGGGTCATTGTGCAGAGGCTCAAGAAGTAAGGCTTGGGGCTGGGGAGGGCACGCTGGCTGGGGACATTGTGCAGAGGTCACATTATACTGACACCGACCCAACCAGTAGGGAACGCAACAGCCAGGATTCGAACTCGGGACCTTTTGCGTCGGAAGCCAATGTTCTAGCCCTGGACCACCGCGCGCTGAGGACGAAGTCAAGTCGATGGTAGTCATGTGTAGGTGTAGGTGTGTGTGTGTGCGGTGTGTGGAATTGGGGGGTGGGGGTTCAAATATGGCTGGTCGACACTCTAAGAGTGAGTGGTGATGAAAAAAAAGTCTTATGAGCCTATACTTGACCCCTTTATTACAAATTAGGAATACATGTAGAAAAAAAATAAAGTAAAAACTTTGGAACGTGAGGGAATGTGTCGGGACATTTACAAATAAGGTGATCGCGAAACAGAGACACCGGGGAAGGGGAATAAGAATAAGGTTTATAGGAACCTAAGACTTTTTTTTTACTTTAAGCCTGAAAAAGGGAATTGTCTTAGATTGGAAGAAGTAAGACTTTAGAATGTGAGGGAATATGTGGGGACATTGAAGAATGGTGTGAGACCTCTGAGTATTCGCTTCTTGCCCGGAAATCCACTTTTCTCGGGTAAATCCCACTAGAGTGGACATTGCAAAGAAGTTTGAGAAAAGTAAGTTGCACGTACTGTTGCCTGGGTTGGAAATTAAAGTTATAGCTTTTCTTGTGGTTAATTTGTCTGAGCGCTCGGGGAGGCCAAGAGACTTTCAAAATAGACTTAAAAGATATAAAAATTCGTATCTGCCAACAACAGCCCCAATAAAATTTTAGTCCTTGTTACTTATAACGCACAAGCGTTTTGAATCAAGAATATCTTTTTAGACCATGACATAAATCTCCACGACTTAATTGTGAACTTTGTCTGAAACTGAAAGTAAAAAAAAATATTACAGTTGAGAGTTACAAGTAGGTTGTGAAAAAGAATCAAAGCAGCTTTGAAAAGTAAAATATTCTTATTGATTCATTATAATTTTTTACCTAAAAATTAATAACTTAAAATCGCCAATCCTAACTGAAAAAGTGTAAAAATTGTTTGCATTGATAAACCTTGTAAATGCCAGAATTTCGTCCGACGCTGCTGAAATCTTAGCTCTTAATGTGTGATGCAAGATGGCTCAGTTGTAAGAGCTCTAGACTGACAAACAGACGGTGTCAAGTTTGCCATGTGGCCGATACTGATGTCCTCGCATAGGATTTTTCCTGAGAATCCAGAAAGATAATCTTTACGGAAACTGGCAGCTTTACCACTCTGCCGCTAAGTACTCTGATTCGAGCAGTAGAGGGTCTCAGTTGGATTCTCAATTGGTGATGCCGCCTCAGTAAAATATTCCATAGCACCCAGAAAGCTTCAACAGACACACAAATTACATTGTTAATCTCCTGCATCTGAATCCTTTAAAGTTTGATTTAGTTATGACTGATCCAGTCCTCTGGTTTCTCACTTCTGACAGACACACAGAGATATGTTATGTGGTTATATTTTTATATAGCTAAGGACTTTGTGGTTCTCTTACATCTCCTTCACCATAATAATGATATAGCAAGCGTTTTGAACCAAGAATATCTTTTTAGACCATGACATAAATCTCCACGACTTAATTGTGAACTTTGTCTGAAACTGAAAGTAAAAAAAAATATTACAGTTGAGAGTTACAAGTAGGTTGTGAAAAAGAATCAAAGCAGCTTTGAAAAGTAAAATATTCTTATTGATTCATTATAATTTTTTACCTAAAAATTAATAACTTAAAATCGCCAATCCTAACTGAAAAAGTGTAAAAATTGTTTGCATTGATAAACCTTGTAAATGCCAGAATTTCGTCCGACGCTGCTGAAATCTTAGCTCTTAATGTGTGATGCAAGATGGCTCAGTTGTAAGAGCTCTAGACTGACAAACAGGCGGTGCAGGTTTGCCATTTGGCCGATGCTGATGTCCTCGCATAGGATTTTTCCTGAGAATCCAGAAAGATAATCTTTACGGAAACTGGCAGCTTTACCACTCTGCCGCTAAGTACTCTGATTCGAGCAGTAGAGGGTCTCAGTTGGATTCTCAATTGGTGATGCCGCCTCAGTAAAATATTCCATAGCACCCAGAAAGCTTCAACAGACACACAAATTACATTGTTAATCTCCTGCATCTGAATCCTTTAAAGTTTGATTTAGTTATGACTGATCCAGTCCTCTGGTTTCTCACTTCTGACAGACACACAGAGATATGTTATGTGGTTATATTTTTATATAGCTAAGGACTTTGTGGTTCTCTTACATCTCCTTCACCATAATAATGATATAGATATTGTTTTCTCTTACCCCTACCCTCCACCTCTCTCTCTCTCTCTCTCTCTCTCTCTCTCTCTCTCCCTTTGTAGTCAGAAAATTGTGAAGAGTCTGGAGAATTCTAAGCCGTCTAGAACACTGGAGCACGGCAGAATCAGCCCAAACTGATAAGCGGATTTTAAAACTTGTTTGTGTTTTCTATTTCAAGCCTATCTCCCCCCCCCCTCCTTTCTTCTCCTCCTCTCTCTCCCTTCATCTGATCTCCCCCTCTATCCTTCTCCTCCTCTCTCTCCCTTCCTCTGATCTCCCCCTCCTTCCTTCTCCTCCTCTCTCTCCCTTCCTCTGATCTCCCCCTCCATCCTTCTCCTTCTCCCCTCTCCCTTCTTACCCTAGGTACCACATCCTCATAGTGATCGCGGACGGGCAGGTGGTCGAGCAGCTAAGCACCGCGCAGGCGATCGTGGAGGCCTCGCACCACCCGCTCAGCATCGTGATGGTCGGGGTGGGGGACGGGCCCTGGGATACCATGGAGCAGTTCGACGACCTCCTCCCGGAGAGGCACTTCGATAACTTCCAGTTTGTTAACTTTCACGCTTTGGTGGAGAAGAACAGGTAAGTAAAGCCTGACTAAAGTTTCGATAACTTCCAGTTTGTTAACTTTCACGCTTTGGTGGAGAAGAACAGGTAAGTAACGCCTGACTAAAGTTTCGATAACTTCCAGTTTGTTAACTTTCACGCTTTGGTGGAGAAGAACAGGTAAGTAAAGCCTGACTAAAGCTTGTTTCGATAACTTCCAGTTTGTTAACTTTCACGCTTTGGTGGAGAAGAACAGGTAAGTAAAGCCTGACTAAAGTTTCGATAACTTCCAGTTTGTTAACTTTCACGCTTTGGTGGAGAAGAACAGGTAAGTAAAGCCTGACTAAAGCTTGTTTCGATAACTTCCAGTTTGTTAACTTTCACGCTTTGGTGGAGAAGAACAGGTAAGTAACGCCTGACTAAAGTTTGGTTCGATAACTTCCAGTTTGTTAACTTTCACGCTTTGGTGGAGAAGAACAGGTAAGTAAAGCCTGACTAAAGTTTCGATAACTTCCAGTTTGTTAACTTTCACGCTTTGGTGGAGAAGAACAGGTAAGTAAAATTGACTAAAGCGTGGTTTAGTTTGTTGATTCCTTAATGTTCAACGCAGACTATAAAGTGGACGGGTCCTAATAATGATCTCTGACAATTTGATATATCGATAACTTCCAGTTTGTAAACTTTCACGCTTTGGTGGAGAAGAACAGGTAAGTAAAGCCTGACTAAAGTTTCGATAACTTCCAGTTTGTAAACTTTCACGCTTTAGTGGAGAAGAACAGGTAGGTAAAGCCTGACTAAAGCTTGTTTCGGTTTGTTGATTCCTTAACGTTCAACGTCAGCCACTAGGTTATAAAGTGGACGGGCCCTAATAATGATCTCTGACAATTTGATATATCGATAACTTCCAGTTTGTCAACTTCCATGCCATAGTGGATCGAGTACAACAGGCGAGTAAAGTCTGACTCAAGTTTGTTTTGGTTTGTTCATTTCTTAACGTTCAGCTTCAGCAACAAGGTTATTTATTAGGCTATATCATGGACGGGTCCGAAGAGTGACGTCTGACAATTCGATAATTTGCAGCTTGTCAACTTTCACAATGTGGTAGAGTAGAGGTACCAGAACATAACAGTAAACTCAGACTCAAGTTTAGTTTGGTTTGTTGGTTTTTAGCGCCCATCGTCAGCAAGTGGGTTATACCATCTATCGACTATCGACTCACCTATACTTTAGTATAGTAGGTACATGTAATATGGTAACCAAATAAAATCACGTGATAAAACTGAAACCAATTCCTCTGTGTATTTAAATCTTGCAGCTCTACCAAAATCTAATGACTGTTTGCCTTTTTATAGCAAATTTTCTCTTTTTCTATTTTTCCCTCAGCAAACAAACAGAGGCCAACTTTGCCCTTCATGCCATGATGGAAATTCCATACCAGTACAAAACCATCAAGGCTCTCGGTTATTTAGACCGAGCCAACTGATAGGGCCAGTAAAGGCCTTTAAACATCTTGGGGTTGGACAACAATTGTTCAGTTTCTTGGGCCTTGCAAACATAAGATTTCAGGTTCGATTTCCAGCTGACGTCTTGCATGATTTACAAAGGCCGGTGTCACTGGATTCTAGTGGAAAACTAGGAAAAATAAAACTTAAACTACTGTTAAAACCTTTTTTTTTTGAATTTTTTGTTATAGACCATTAGCTTTTTCAAAGACAGTTCGGTAACTTCATCACGTTTCCTGCAGTGTCTGATTTAATTACCTCAAGCTAGATAGTATGAAAAAGAAGAAACATGATTTAACTGAGTATTGGATTCTTTTCCAAACATTTCATAGACTTTATGTCACACAACCACCAAACTGTAAATTCTATTTTAACCCCTAAATTTTTTTGGTAATAAAATCTATTTCTAGTGAAAACTGTATGCAAGACAGAATTTCATGCTAAGATCTATAATATTTTACATAAAAAATTTTTGGTTTGTTCACATTGTGCTTTGGATAACCTCTCCACCTTCACTAAAAACAGTTGTATTTTGTGATGTGTTTCTAAGCTCACTCAAAAGACTTGTATTTTGTGATGTGTTTCTAAGCTATGCTAAAAAGGCTTGTATTTTGTGATGTGTTTCTAAGCTATGCTAAAAACAGTTGTATTTTATGATGTGTTTCTAAGCTATGCTAAAAAGACTTGTATTTTGTGATTTGTTTCTAAGCTATGTTAAAAAGAGTTGTATTTTGTGATGTGTTTCTAAGCTATGCTAAAAAGACTTCTATTTTGTGATTTGTTTCTAAGCTATGCTAAGAAGACTTGTATTTTGTGATGTGTTTCTAAGCTATGCTAAAAAGACTTGTATTATGTGTTTCTAAGCTATGCTAAAAAGACTTGTATTATGTGTTTCTAAGCTATGCTTGATATCCGTTCTCAATGTTCTCTGTCTTTGTCTTCCACCTTTGCCATATTGTTGTCATAGACTCATCTTTTTTATAGTCTAACTGCATACACTTTTTAGCACTGAATTTCGTTTTGTGATGTTACTGCGATTTTCCATTTTTTCTACTTTTCCTCTAATTGTTTAATGTTAGTCTTCGTTTTCTTTCTCATCTGTGCATCTGATCTTCTGTTTTTAGTATTTTAGTATTTTTCCTTTTTTCTGATGCTTATGGATTTTTTGCTTTTCCTTACATTTAAATTTCTCTTTTATGACTTTGGCATGTGTGGCAGCAAATACTTTAGCATATCCACAAACTTCAAGCTTTAAAAAATACTTCTATGATATTATTATAAAGCTGGAAAGATCATAAATATTTTTGATGATCTGTAGGAGAATTGAATCTGTATATTAAACTTTTTGTTGAAGCCTGTCTCATTTGAAATCGTTTACAACACTGCTACATTAAAAATCTTATTGAAATTTTTTACAAACACAGGGTAAATAACCTTCTTCAAAATTGGAGAAATGTAAAACTCATATTTTAATCAAAATTGAAAAGCAATCTATAGCAAACACTACATTTCCAAGATTTCCATAGACTCCTACTTATGGTCCTGATATGAACAATGTATACCGTACCAGGATGTTTATATTTTATGAACTGTATTAAAAGTACTTAGTACACCAGCAAATATTGTTACTATCAACTTTGATCTGTCTTGAAATGCTATTGAACAAAATTGTCAAAATATCCAAAACATGGCATTAATAAAATATCATATTATGATGTTGGTGGGATTAGTTTTTCACAAATATCATACAAAATACAAAAACATTGATATTATTATAGTATTTACAAAGCTTTAGAAATAAGTTCCAATATAATTTTGAGAAAAATCGCTGATATAAATATGAATTTCATATTGACTCCTGGAACTTGCAACAATATTTTTGTTGTAGTGAACCGTACATTTTTATGTCATTCCCAAATATGTAAATGTTCCGTGTCTTGATTTTTATAATTGTTTTCTTATTTCAGTTCCACGATATCCTCTTGTTTTTTTTTCACCAAGATTGCTAAACTCCACAATTTTTTAAAAAACAATGAACAAGAGCATATTTATATTTAGTTGCTGGACGAAAGATAGACTTATTAGTTTGTTGGTTTCTGAACTGGTGCACTGGTCTCAAAGTTGAATTATTCTGCCAAATGTTTTGCTGCCTCACAGCAACAGAACTAAAAAAATTACGATCTATTTTTTATTTTTCTAACCTTTCTTTCCCAAGCTTATAACTACCAAAATTTTTCAAATAGAAAAGGTGCAACCTGTCCACACATTTTCGCAGTGAGCCTCAGACAAGAAAGGAGGAATAACTTTTAACGGCAATTATGCAAAGCAAACTTTTACCACATACAGTTTTGCCCCTATTATGGCAGCCTTACAAAGACTGGATAAAAAAAATTGTCAGGACTTATATAAAATATGTGCCGACCGACCACGTTAAATTGAAACCCGATCGAATCAGATAGGTACTGGGCGGCCTGATGGAGATATGAACCAGGGACCACTTGATTACATGTTGTATGCTCTGTTGACTGAGCTGTTGTTTATATGTTTCTGTCTATATTTTTTGGAAATTACTTTCCTCTTCCATAGTAAATCATTTTAGTCAATATTAATTGTTTCAGCCTTTTTCTTTTCCATGCAATGGCAGCATTGATTTAGATACGAAATTGTGATGCATCCATATCTTTCTACAATCTAAAATCGTGTTATAATCGTTTTTTTTCCTCATGATCAACATCATTATCCTCACCATCATGACCACCACCATCATCTGCATTATTAAAATCACATCATCAATATCATCATCATCATCATCATTATCATCATTATCATCATTATCATCATCATCATCATCATCATCATCATCATCATCATCATCATCATCATCATCATCATCATCATCATCATCATCATCATCATCATCATCACAACTACCACATCCACCATCAACTACATATTTTAAAGTTTCTGCTTTGATACCGCCGTGTTGTCTTACAACATTAAATGACAGCTTACATCATTTTATCAGAATTGAACAAGTCACACAATCTCAAATCTCTTTGATTTCCTGTCCATCTTGCATCGCCCAAGTTTGTGGGTTTTTTTTGTTGTCAACTAATGAAACAGGGAGACCATGAGAACGTTAATTTAAAAAGGTATGGGATTCGACTTTTTATTCTGTTTGTGTTACGGCTTTTTTTCTAAAGTGAAATCTAAGATTCACCCTACTTTGAGATTTCAAATTTAAGAAATGTAGTTTTTTTTACATTTTTTTCTATAATTTTGAGGATCTTTCATCAACGGCGAATATTTATTTCGGCAGAAATGTTGAAAATGCATTTTATACCTTTGTTTGTTTTCCATTATTTGTTTTATGAATGCTCTGATTTTAGTCCCCGGAAACTCAATTTTATTGTATTTTTTTCTTTAAGCCAGGTACAATTTCTAAAATATTATGAGTAAAAAAAAACAAACAAACTGCAAAGTGATGCCCTTTTGCACGTCTCTCTATGTGTTATAATAAGCATCATTTGAGTACATGTAAGTTTTATATTCTTCCAATTTTTTGAAAGTTCTATGTACATTATATACTTATTTGGAAGTTCATTTTGTACATAATTATTGTTCATCCCAATGGTTGTGTCACAAGAATTTTAATTCTGTCAATCAATAAATATTAAGAAAAAAATGACATGTGTATATTTTTGCCTTTCCATTTCTTTCTCTCTCTGAGTTAGTTGTGAATTGCATATTTACAATCAATAGGTATGATACTATGGTTTTTAATTAAAAAAAGCAATATATGAAAACAGCTTTTTTTCACCAAAATATGGAACTCGCTTCCCATATATACTAAAAGAAACAAAGTTACTTGATACGTTCAAAAAGGAATGGAACATTTTTTTTCTATAATGGTAGTTGAAACCTTATCCTTAATTTTTAATGGAAAATTGAAATTTGTGGTAGCTTCTTCGATTGTTTATTGTGTATTGCAATTACGTAATTTTTTTATGGTTAAGAGTTTCTTAAGGCATAGGTCTTTTGCAAGTGTAGACCATATTGTTAATAGTCCAGTGGCCTCTGAGCTTGCGCTCTTTTGCCTAGGGCCATCAGACCATATTGTAATGTTTCATATAATGTGTATAAAAACGATACAGGTTTAAATCTTATGTGCTAGGTAGAACACAATGCGTTATTGTTAATGACAAGTGCTCCTCTGTATTTGACCTATGTTATGGTGTTCCTCAAGGTTCCGTGTTAGGACCTGTCCTATACACAATGTACACCCAGCCCTTAGGGGCCATAATTAAGAAGCATTCAATGTGTTACCACATGTACGCAGACGCTACACAAGTCTATAAGTCTGCACCACCTAATGACTTCCCAAAGCTTATACAGGATTTTGAAATTTGTATCAAAGATATTAAATGTTGGATGGTTGATAACAAACTCAAAATGAACGAAGACAAGACGAAAATCATTAAATGTAATACCAGCAGAAGTAACCTTTCCAGTGATCTTAATCATATTTGCATTGGAAATGAGAATATACCCTTTTCAGATAAGGCTAAAATCCTGGGTGTGTATTTAAATTCAAATCTATGTCATATCAAGTAAATAACTTATGTAGAATAATGTATTTAGAGCTCAGAAGAATAATGTATTTAGAGCTCAGAAGAATCAAGCAAATGTCTCCATTTTTGAAACAGTCTAATTTGAAAACACCCATTTCAGCATTTGTGTTCTCGAGATTGGACTACTGCAACGTTCTTCTGTATGGTCTACCCAATGTCACACTTTACAAATTGCAGAAGATCCCAAATAATGCAGCTCGCATGATACTTAAGAAAATAAAGAGAAACCATATTACACCCATGCTAAGACAGCTCCACTGACTTCCAGTGGAGGCCAGAATTAAGTATAAAGTTGCTACTTTGTGCTATAAATGTAAATTCCAACAAGCACCCCAATATCTCTACGAGCTTATTGTTACTCATGCTCCTAGTCTGAACTTAAGGTCTAGAAATAAAGCGCTCTTGTCAGTCCCATGTAGAGCAAATAAAAAGACAAGGAGCGAGCATATGTGCACTATGCACCTGTTGTTTGGAACTCCCTGCCTTTAGATCTGAGACAGTGCAGCTCACTTGATAGTTTCAAAAGAGGCCTAAAAACCTAATGATTTACAATGCACTTGTCAGTGGAATTTTCCTCTTAATTTTTATTAATGTTTTCTTTATATGTGTAATTTACTAATTTTTCATAATATTTCTTTGATGTTCATGTATCATGTCCTTTATGTGCAAAACTGCCTTATAATGTGTGTGAATGGCTGATAAATTGTCTCGTCTTAACTATGTAAAGCGCTTTGAGCCGGCTATGCTGGGATAAAGCGCTTAAAAATGATCTTCATTATTATTATTATTATTATTATTATTATTATTATTGTAATACAATCTTTGTCAGTCTTCAAAATAATATACATAACTTTTTATTGTCTGTCTACTAATTTGAAGGCGTATGTGTTTTGCAAGTTAAGACCATATTGTAATGTTTCTTTATGATGTGTATAAAAACGATACAGGTTTATAAATGCATTTATTAATTTAATATATAGCTAGCAATGAGTACTGCCGGGTATATGATATTCTCTCTTGTGATAATATTAACTAGCATAGCTTATAAAAATTGAAAAATAAATAAATGAAAAAATAAATCTATGAGGTTAGCTGTCCGCATCAGTGTTCTTCAATTCCTACCAAACTCGGCAATAGGTAGGATTTTCCAACACAGATTACAGAGTCAGTTTGGTAAATAATTCAACCAGCATTCTAAGCTCATCCCTTTCTTTTCGATTCCATCTTCCCCTTTATTGTTATTTCCTATTATATGAGATAAAATAAATGAAACGATTCAGGGAGATCATATAAGTAGACTTTTTAAGTCTGTTAGATAACTAAGCATTGTAATACTCAGAAGTATGTATAAACAAGCAAAAAAAACAAAACTGGTTTAAACAAGCAAAAAAAAAAACCGCTAAGGGTGTTTTAAAGTGAAAACTTGAAAAAGATTGACACACTTATTCCGTTTAGTGGTTTTTTTAGTTTTGTTTGTCCCTTGCAACCTTTTTCCTGTTTTTTTTCCCCCTCGTCTTGGCTTTAAAAAATAATATTTATTAATCATTTTTTCTTAACCATCTTGCAATCCCAACAAGTGGAAAGTTTCCAAGTTGTCTAGTTCGAAGGTTAACTTTCAATGATGAATTTTTCCATATTTTTTTTTTTTTTACAAACTTTTGCGATAAGAATGATCATATATATATATTTTTATTTGGTACACTCTGATTGTTTATAAGTGCTGGGTTAAGGCTGAGGATACAAAAAAGCGCAACCTTTTCATGTACATGTACATCAATTTTACATCCGGTTTTCGCTTGAATATAATCGCAGACATAATTATACCCCCAAACCCTTAAGCCTTTCACAATGGAAAAAAAATGCGCAATGAAATAATGCGCTCAGCAGAATTCACATGCATTCATTTCCTAGATTTTTTCTGTTGAAGAATATTAGAATATTAGTGTAGTGACTGTGAAATAATGCGCTCAGCAGAATTCACAGACAATCATTTCCTTGATCCTCATTTTCTGGAGAAGAATATTAGAATATTAGTGTAGTGACTGTGGTAGCCTCGTGCATGACTAACCTGATTTTATTATCTCCTACCACAGAGTGGGCAGGCTTTGTAATTGTAGTAAAACGCTCGAGATGTAGAAAGTGGGTCTGTCTATTGGAGACGAGGTAGCCCGACGCAGGAGGGCGTATCGGGGGCGTGGTGGCCCAGGGTAGAACATCGGCTTCCGACGCAAAAGGTCCCGAGTTCGAATCCTGGCTGTTGCTTTCCCTACTGGTTGGGTCGGTGTCAGTATAATGTGACCGGCTGAGACAGGAGTCATGGTATCCCCTCCCTGTCTCGTGTGTGGCAGCACATAAAATTGTCAGACGTCCGTCTTGGGGCCTGTCCACGAGATAGCCATAAGTTGCTGATGTTGGACGTTAAAACCCACCAACCAACCAACCAACCAGCCCGACGCAGGAGGTGCGTGGTTCGAGCCCCGCTCTGGCAACCTCCTTCCCTACTGGTTGGCTCGGTGTCAGAGAAATGTGTCATGGACTCATGGTATACCCGCACTGTCTCTCTGTAAACGTAAACTTGTCAGACGTTAGTCTTGGGGCCTGTCCATAATATAGCCTATATCGTGCTGTCTTGGGGCCTGTCGACAATATAGCCTATATCGTGCTGTCTTGGGGCCTGTCGACAATATAGCCTATATCGTGCTGTCTTGGGGCCTGTCGACAATATAGCCTATATCGTGCTGTCTTGGGGCCTGTCGACAATATAGCCTATATCGTGCTGTCTTGGGGCCTGTCGACAATATAGCCTATATCGTGCTGTCTTGGGGCCTGTCGACAATATAGCTTATATCGTGCTGTCTTGGGGCCTGTCGACAATATAACTTGTCAGACGTTAGTCTTGGGGCCTGTCCACAATATAGCCTATATTGTACTGGCGTTGGACACTGAGTAACAGCAAACAAACAAAAAAAAACAGCCTCTGTCAATCATAAAAAATCATAATTAATCTACTTGCACTCAACTAAGCTTATCTTAAGCATCAAGAAATTTATCTTAATTTTTAAAACAACAATTTATTAATGCGAGTATAAAAACAGTGAAACAAGTTAGTGTTTAGATTTCGTCTTTATTAAAAATATTCAGAGGCGGATCAAATCCAGTTTTAAATGAAAGCTTCTTTCAGTTTTAACATAAATAGTGATCAGGGACTATCTAGGACTATTGGTTGACATATAATTGGGATAACGCTCAGGAATGATTGTCTCAATGCTAAATGTTCATGTAGTTCTCAACCTGCTAAGCCCTGTTTTAAAACTATAACTATCGCCCTGTACACAATCTCTTCATAATTTCTAGAAGCATAGTCATATCAATATTAAGCAGTGCAGGAGAAATCATTCTCGAACATCTCTACGATGTCATAAATCTCTTCACCCGGGATGTCATATACATGTGAACTCAAGTCAGAGCGGATTTCCCCGGTGACGTGAGCGAGCCTGAGTGCACCCTGGGAACCTCTGATGGGATCTTTGGCGGCCTTGGCGATTCTCTTGAGTCTGGAATCTTGGAGGTTGTTGATCACCCCTGTAAACCTGTCTCATACTTTCTGTCAGAGTTGGAATGACTGCATTTCTATCTAAACCAACAAATTATTGGTTCATATGAATCGTCTTTTAGGCTCATGTCCTTAGTCCTACCTTTTATTCTGTCAATACTACAACAAGGTAAAACTCACCCTTAAGAACGCAATAAAAGCATTGCTCGAAGCACTAAATGTAAAAAAAGACTCAGGTTGAACCCGGAACGCCCGACACCAGGTGTTGTAACTAGAGCGAGGGCAGCCAGGACATAACAATGGAGAGACTGCTCAAAACCGCAAAAACAGTCCTTAAGACAAAAACAAAGCCACCACAACTAAAAATAAGTCTCCTTCCAACTTTCAAAATATTAAATTGAAATTGTAGGTCTCTAAAAAAGAAGCGCACATTTCTGAAAATAAAATTGCAGAAGAAAATCCCAGTAAAAAAATCAAAGTTAAAAATTATTACGAAAGTAGACAACCCGTGGAAGGGAAAAAAAGTCCAGGACTTAGCATCCTGATTAGAGAAGATGTTAACAACACTCTCATCAAAGACCACGTCAGCGAAGCATTAACTTACCAAACAATCGAAATATTATACATAAAGCCTAGCCAATAAAACTGCAATTACCCAACTAATACTGGAGACACCCACACTCTCAAGAAGACCCTCAAAGGAAGATTCATCTTATCTGACTCCATCTATCCTTTCTTTTCACTTTATCACCTCCAATAGGGAACCACATGCATCATGGGACCAGCCTCGTAGTAATAGAATGAACCAGCATTGGTCTATCATGTCTTGCCCTCATCCTGAGCTTCTGTCTTCTGTCAACGCCGCCTGTCGCCGTATAGGACCCTCCAGGGGAACCTTGGAGACGTTAAACCAGGAGAGAGGGAGATTGTAGCAATCTCTTTCTTATTACGTCTTATCATGCTGTATATTTTTTAGTTTTTCGTTTCGTAATTTAGTTTCTTTCGTTTACTTTTGTAAAATAAAAGCGAAAGTAGAATCTAAAAAAACGTTAAAGGACATGATTTTGACAAGCAATAAAAATAAAAGCTCTTACAAATTATACAAATAAAACTTCGTTTATTCTTTATTGTAGGACGCTACAAGAGGAAGAGCTCTGCTTTCTCTCCCCCTCGCTCTTTAGCGAATTATCTCTTGGGAAGATGTGACGTTGAGGAATGCAGTAGGACCCATTTTTGTTTGAACCCGCATAGTCAGCACCCAGGTTATCTATGTGCCTGGCTCTAAGTGTAACATCTGGAAGAGGGGAAGGGGGGCGACGGGCGTGATTGGTAGAGCATTGGTCCCAATGAGGAGGTCACTGGTTCAAACCCCACGATTGGTCCAAAGTGTCAAAGTGTCCTATCTTTCCCCACTACTGGTTGCACCAGTGTCAGCATAATTGTTAATGTGGTCAGTTGAGACACGAGTCATGGTATCCCCTCTGTGAGGCAGCACGTTAGTTTTAGGACCCGTTTACAGTATAGCATACATCATGTTGACGCTAGAAGTTAAGCAAGAAACGTAAATTTAGCTACATTATACTGATAGAAACAACATCATCGGAACATAAAAGGGCTACCTGATGAGGAAGAGAACCCAACACCTTTCAATTAGACACTGTAAGCTTGACGTACTGAACTTTCTCGCACCCCCCCCCCCCCCCCCCCCACACACACACACACACACACACACACACACACTTCACGACCTATTACGAAACTTGGACACAAATAATTAAGTAGGCCAAGCAATAAAAAACGTAGCTTGTGGAAAACGAAACATATGTTCATAGATATAGACTAAATATTATCATTGCGTTCAAGGAGAATCTTCCAACGTTAGTCAATGTCTGTTTTTTATATCTTCTTTTATAAATGTGCGCTTGCGCTGTAAGTACAATGTCGCTGTAGCTTACGGCTCGTCGTAAGTCTTATTTACCTTCTATTCGTACGCCGAGTTGTAAAACTACCGCTATCTTGTACTCAGGGCGTCCCGTGTTTTGTGTGTGTGCCTATCTCTGTAACTACAACGTCGCAGTTGCTGACGGCTCGGAGTAAGCCATCTCACGATATCCAAATATCCAAAGCAACGCCCTTTTTAAAAAGTTACATTTTTTAAACAGAAATTTCCGAAACATGAACGCCCCCCCCCCCTTTTTTTTATAGAAAGTTAGCCAAATCAAGGCAGTGTGGTAAACGGTATTATCGAGACTCATTTCATGTCATTCAATTCTACGTTTGTAGTAGTAGGAGCAGGGTTGTAGTAGTAGTAGTAGTAGTAGTAGTAGTAGTAGTAGTAGTAGTAGTAGTAGTAGTAGTAGTAGTAGTAGTAGTAGTAGTAGAATGTAATTTTCCACAGTGGTAGATGTAGGCTTTTAATAAAAATGACCAAAAAATGATTTCACTTTGTGGGATTCGAACCCTCGACTTATAGATGCAGCGGCACCAAATCGCCTTGCCACTTAAAGCGAGTATGGTTATACCACTAGATCATTACTTTGACTTGACTTAATCGCCTTTCGCATCCTGGTTCTCCGTCTGGGACGCCTCGGCAGCTTCTTGTATTTTAGTTGTAAGTTGTTTCCATTTTTGCCTGTCTTGTGCTGTTGAGCGAAATTCATCTAAATGTAACTTATTTTTGAGTTGAAGTGTGTCTGTTTGCAGGCGAGATAAGATCATTACGCTCCTTAAAAAAGGAATTTAATGGAATTTTCTACAAGATAAGATAGCAGTTGAAAACATTATTTTTAAATTAAAAAAATTATTTCATGTCGATATTGAAACCTAAATCCTGATGAAAGTAAAGGTGATAGATAAGACATAAAAATATGGAAAAAAATAAAACAGCCCAACGTTTATAACGGTTTTTACAAGTAGTGTATTATGAGATAACATCAAGGTATAAAAGGCGTCTAAAACGTCTGCTAACTCTACAGACATTGTTCTTGCTCCTGCTCCTGGGTGATTCTCTCATTGCGTCTGTCAGGTGAGTTTGGCATCGGTACATTTAGTTAAGAAGGTTTATACACTGAGTTTGAGTTGAGTTGGTTTTAACGTCCAA
>RQTK01000246.1:177251-194751 GCA_003991915.1 Elysia chlorotica
GAAGGAGAGAGAGAGAGAGAGAGAGAGAGAGAGAGGGAGAGAGAGAGGGAGAGAGGTAACTCCCCCATTATCATAAATTATTTAAACTAACAGGCGGGGACAGATCAAGCATGATAATACGCAGATGTTACAATAAATTATTATTTCAGGGTGACAATTTCACCAAAGAGTATGAAGTAGTGATAGCCTTCGCGGCCAGGATGTTGTGTTTGTGGCTCAACATAATTAGGGCTGTGGCCTGTCATTTTTACACCTTAGTAAAACTCAGTCTGAATATAGCCCAGCCCCCTTAACAATTTCAATAGAGAAACAGTGTTAGCATGCGTTACGCCAGCTCCCCGTATCAAGAGCATTTTGAACTCTTTTTGAGAAGTGGGTTTCATCCCGCTCAAAGGACAGCCTATTATTCACTTTCCAAACTCAATTAATACAGCGGCGGTGGCCTTGCCCTAAAAGCTGAATAATTATTCAGAATAATTATGGAGTTATCTAATTTAGTTAGAAGACTTAAGCTCTACAGTAGGTTATAACGACTATTTTTTGTTGACGATACGACTGACCCTGAGGTGGTGAGTAGGTCTATCGCATTGTTTGTAGCTCACTCTCTCTGATGCAGCTTGCAGCACTAGATAGTATAATGTGATCGGCTGAGACAGGAGTCATGGTATCCCCGCCCTGTCTCGTGTGTGGCAGCACATAAAATTGTCAGACGTCCGTCTTGGGGCACGTCCACGATATAGCCTTTAAAGTGCTGATGTTGGACGTTAAACCAACTAAAAAAAAACAACAACAGCAGCAGCACTAGGTCTCAGTACCGCCCACCTCGTAGCCTTGTTGCTAACCTTAAAAGTTGGTGAACTAGCTAATAACGCAACGTTTACTTACGTTTTACGACCACTATGTTTTCCGTAGACATGACTATAGCTTAATACTTCAATGGGAAGTTTTAAATCAACAGGTTACATCAATAATTGATGGTATGTTTATATGAAGAAGATATAGCTCTTTGTTTGTTTATTTATTTATTTTGAAGTATTTTTCTTGAAGTTTCTATGTGTTTTGATGTAATAATGTTATGTGTTTTGATGTAATGCTGTTTGTTGCTGGTGTCTGTTATTGTTTTAAAAAACTTTTGTGTTTATTTTCTTATTGACTAAATAAAGGTTCAATTCGGTTCCCATTCATGTATACACAGTCAGATAGGGGCATCACCTGAGAGAAGGTCTTCACATCCTCTGGTTGCAAGACCAACCGTCTACCGACTGAGCTGAACCCAATCAATAAGTATGAAAGTTTGATGACAGTGGCAGCAAGGTAAGAGAGGGCGACTGTTGTCTCGAAGGAGCGAGGAACAAGTAAAGCGGTCTTGATGGGCACGTTGTTTCTTATTGGATCCAAGAGAAAGAGAGAAAGACATAAAGAGACAGAGATAGAGAGAAAGAGATAGATAGATAAATAGATAGAGAGAGGGAGACAGAGAGAAACAGAGAGAAGGAGGGAGAGAGAGAGAGAGAGAGAGAGAGGTATAGAGAGAGAGAGAGAGAGAGAGAGAGAGAGAGAGAGAGAGAGAGAGAGAGAGAGAGAGAGAGAGGGGAATAGAATGTACATAGCATTTGCTTTTAGTATATTTCACATGAACTATTGATCGTGAAGTTTCTATGTGATTACACGAAATTCTGCTGGTACATAAAGCCTGCTTATTATTATTATGTATTCATTTATGTCATACTTAAAAGTTTAAATTTAGTTCAGTTCAATGAAATTCAATGGCGACTATAGACCCAACCCTGTACAATTCCCATTCAAAATTCTCTTAGTCTAACCAACGACTCGAAAAGGAGGGCAAGGCCATCCTACCTAGGCAGCAAAGTTAGGCATGATGGAGGAGCGGGGATTGACATTCAGAGCCGACTCAGCAAGGCCAGAAACTCATTCAGAATGCTGAACAACGTTTGGCGGTGATCACAGAACAAAGTCAAGACCAAACTAAGGATATATCAGAGCTGCATGCTTTCCACCCTACTATACGGCTCTGAGTGCTGGAGGATGACATAACGCGACCTCAACAAACTGTCAACCGTCCATACCAAGAACCTCAGGAGAATCTTGCGAATATCCTAGCCGGAAACCATTTCCAACCAACACCTACTCGCCCGGTGCAACCAGCCTTCCATGGATACCATCATCATGCAAAGGCGATGGAGATGGCTAGGACATAATCATGCGAAAGGAACAGGGCAACATCACCCGTACAGCCCTTCACTGGACACCGGAGACCATGAAGACCATGAAGCACACGTAGAGTTCGGTGCAAAGGCTGGCCCAGAACAGACAGGAGTGGAGATCCTTCGTTGCTGCCCTACATGCCAGGAGGCATAACGGGCATGAGTGAGTGAGTGTTCGCGGAGAGGATGTTGTGTTTGTGGCTCAAAAAAAATTAGGGCAGTGGCTTGCCAGTTGTACACCTTAGTAAAACTAAGTCTGTACATAGCCCAACCCCCTTAACAATTTCAATAGAGAAACAGTGTTAGCATGCGTTACGCCAGCTCCCCGTATTAAGAGCATTTTGAACTCTTTTTGAGAAGTGGGTTTCATCCCGCTCAAAGGACAGCCTATTATTCACTTTCCAAACTCAATTAATACAGCGGCGGTGGCCTTGCCCTAAAAGCTGAATAATTATTCAGAATAATTATGGAGTTATCTAATTTAGTTAGAAGACGTAGGCTGTACCGTAGGTTATAATTAGCTCAGAATTAGCAAGAATGACACGACTATTTTTTGTTAACGATACGACTAACCCTGAGGTGGTGAGTAGGTCTATCACATTGTTTGTAGCTCACTCTGTCTGATGCAGCTCGCAGCACTAGATAGTATAATGTGACCGGCTGAGACAGGAGTCATGGTATCCCCGCCCTGTCTCGTGTGTGGCAGCACATAAAATTGTCAGACGTCCGTCTAGGGGCCCGTCGACAATATAGCCTTTATAGTGCTGATGTTAGACGTTAAACCAACTTGAAAGATAATGATCTAGCTAATAACGCAACGTTTACTTACGTTTTACGACCACTATGTTTTCCGTAAACGTGACTATAGCTATACATTAATGGGAAGTTTTAAATCAACAGGTTACATCAATAATTGATGGTATGTTTATATGAAGAAGAAACAGCTCTTTGTTTGTTTATTTATTTATTTTGAAGAATTTTTATTGAAGTTTCTATGTGTTTTGATGTAATGCTGTTTGTTGCTGGTGTCTGTTTAAGATTTTTCTTTTAAAACTTTTGTGTTTATTTTCTTATTGACTAAATAAAGGTTCAATTCGGTTCCCATTCATATATACACAGTCAGATAGGGGCATCAACTGAGAGAAGGTCTTCACATCCTCTGTTGAAAGACCAATCGTCTACCGACTGAGCTGAACCCAATCAATAAGTATGAAAGTTTGATGACAGTGGCAGCAAGGTGAGAGAGGGCTACTGTTATCTCGAAGGAGCGAGGAACAAGTGAAGCCTTCTGGATGGGCAAGTTGTGTCTCATTGGATCCAAGAGAAAGAGAGAATGACATACAGAGACAGAGACAGAGAGAAAGAGATAGATAGATAGATTGATAGATAGATAGATAGAGAGAGGGAGACACAGAGAGAAACAGAGAGAAGGAGAGAGAGAAAGGCAGAGAGAGGCAGACAGAGAGGTATAGTGAGAGAGAGAGGGAGAGAGAGACAGAAAGAGCCAGAGAGAGAGTGAGAGAGAGAGAGAGTGAGAGAGGTTTAGTGAGAGAGAGAGACAGTGAGAGATTGAGAGAGAGAGACAGAGAGAGAGAGAGAGAGAGAGAGAGAGAGAGAGGAATAGAATGTACATAGCATTTGCTTTTAGTATATTTCACATGAACTATTGTTCGTGAAGTTTCTATGTGATTACGCGTAATGCTGCTGGTACATGAAGCCTGCTTATAATTATTATTATGTATTCATTTATGACCTACTTAAACGTTTTAAATTTAGTTCAGTTCAATGAAATTCAATAGCGACTATACACCCAACCCTGTACAATTCCCATTTGAAATTCTCTTAGTGTGTAACCAACGACTCGAAAAGGAGGGCAAGGCCATTTTTAAGGTCATCACAACTTCATTGTGCACAAGGCACGCCAACGTTTATCGCATAATCCGGGAGAGAGTCCTACAGTAATACCAATAGTCTGGATTTAGTTATCAAGGTGAATGATGACCTATATACAGTTCAATGGTTTTAAATGCAAAGTTTACTGTCTGCATACGAGCACAATATGGTAAATGCTTTTTTAAATCAATGATTTTAAATGCAAATTTTACTGTCTACATACGAGCACATTATACGAGTATTGCAAATGGCCTTAAAGTATGACTAAAGCAATGAGATATAATTAAATTCAATGGAAGGCCAGGATGGCCAACATTAAAAAAACATTAAAAAGAATGGCAGCTGGCGGCCTGGACGAATATGGATGGAATAATTTGTTAGATTAATAGAAAAAAAGATAAAAAGATATAATTATTTATGTTAGGCCCAGATGTTCCTGACTTTGTAATTCTTTGTTTCGTTACTGTCGGTTTTTTTGTTTTTGCTTTCGTTGTTTTTTATATGTGTACCTCTAAACTAAAAGCCACTTAAGAAGAGCCGCCATTTTTGCAAACGTTAAGTTCTAGCTGCTGAATTTAAAAAAACAAAAACAACAACAGATGGTCAAGTGGCCCAACCAAACGAATATTTCACACGGTCCTGAGAGGGAGTCAGCACAAGCGTCCATGATAAGTTTTTGAAGAGCTTGCGATAACGCGAGATAGCGAACACGAAGAAAGAACGCTAGAGAATAATTATGTACCGGCGTCCAATCTTACCTCTATCATTGGACGGTAAGGAACAAAATAAACCCCCAATTCAATCACTCACCCAGAGATATCATATAATAAATCTATGCATTAACCACAAACACATCGCTCTCAGGACGGTGGAAAGCTGCAGTAGAGAGCCAGGCCACATTGTTTGCTTGTTGCTTAGCATAATTATTATCAAGGCTATACTGTAGACGGGCTCAAAGACTAGCGTCTGACATAATTTTGTGCTGCAACACATTAGCAGTGCGGGGACACCACGAATTTTGTTTTAATGAGCAAGAATAAAAAAAAAAAATTACAATTTTATCTATCGATGGTCTCAAACCGAGGCTTCCCAATTGGGAGACCAACGATCTACCACTTGCTGTAGTTACCCCCCCTCCCCCTCATGACCAAACATATATGGCTAACAGAAACACTCACCTACAGATCTATCATAGGATGACCGGCTGAGACAGGAGTCATGGTATCCCCGCCCTGTCTCGTGTGTGGCAGCACATAAATTTATCAGACGTCCGTCTTGGGGCCCGTCCACGATATAGCCTATATAGTGCTGCTGTTGGGCGTTAAACCAACCAAACCTCGGGGGACCTAGGAGACCTTATAGAAGATTTGAGAGATGACACTAAGCACTCACCACATGGACAGCGCCCCCAGAGCGGTGGGCAGCAGCATCGCGAGCTGTATTGCCCTCCAGTCCTGGGCGAGCCAGGCTACACCTGACAGGTACAGGCAGCCCAGGCCCCAGACCAACTGGTAGGCCGACCCCGCCCGCCCGCGGTGATGTACAGGGAACAGCTCGATTGCCATCACGAAGGCTGCGGACTGGAGGCCCTGAGGTTAGAAAATATGATACACATGAGTGTTGCTGTAGATAAGAAGGCATTCATTTATACAATTATAAAAATAAATGTTTTAAGCGACTCTTTAAAGCAGCTTGCAACGATGTGTTTACATAGTGAAAGAGAGAGGGATACTCTAGACAGTTAACCACAATCTCAATACATAACACGTTCTATTAGGGAATGTGATTCATTTTTTACTTATCGCGGGCTTGGAACCAGGGACCCACTGATTGGGACACCAACCGTCTACCGCTTAGCTAGCTCGCCCCTTCTCCCCAACCATTGAGCCAGAAAAATAACGACAGACTCGAAGACTTGCAATGCCACGCTGCTTTTGTTGTGAAGAGTTGCGAGAGAAATCCCTGAGCAACAAGGAAGCACGCAGGCACCTTTTGAGAAACCAACCAACCAGCCAACCACCCAACCAACCACTTAAGCAACAACCACTCAACCACTGAACCAACCACTTATGCAACGACTAACCAACCAACCAACCACTTAAGCAACAACCGGCCAACCAACCAGTCAACCACTTGAGCAACAACCACCCACCAAACCAACCAAACAACCAATTAAGCCACAACCGGCCAACCAACCAGTCAACCACTTAAGCAAAAACCAACTAACCAAGCAACAAGCCCAGAATGAAGCGTACCTGAGTGAGGACGCCCATGAGCACCCTGAAGACGGCGAACACCAGGAAGCTGCCGGCGAAGGCGATGCCCAGGCCAGTGAACCAACCACTTAAGCAACAACCACGCAACCACTGGACCAACCACTTAAGCAACAACCAGCCAATCACTGAGCCAACCACTTAAGCAACAACCAGCCAACCACTGAGCCAACCACTTAAGCAACAACAACCCAACCATTGAACCAACCACTGGACCAACCACTGGACCAACCACTTAAGCAACAACAACCCAACCATTGAACCAACCACTGGACCAACCACTGGACCAACCACTTAAGCAACAACCACCCAACCACTGAACCAACCACTTAAGCAACAACCACCCAACCACTTAAGCAACAACCACCCAACCACTTAAGCAACAACCACCCAACCACTTAAGCAACAACCACCCAACCACTTAAGCAACAACCAGCCAACCACTGAACCAACCACTTAAGCAACAACCAGCCAACCACTTAACCAACCACTTAAGCAACCACCACCCAACCAACCAACCAAGCAACCAACCACTTAAGCAACAACCAATCAACCAAGCAACCAACCACTTAAGCAACAACCAACAAACCAAGCAACCAACAACTTAAGCAACAACCACCCAACCAATCAACCAACCAACCAGCCAACCAACTAACCAACCAACCAATTAAGCAACGACCCCCGAATGAAGCGTACCTGGGTGAGGACGCCCATGAGCACCCTGAGGACGGCGAAGACCAGGAAGCTGCCGGCGAAGGCGATGCCCAGGCCTGTGACCAGGATGAGGTGCAGGGTCAGCAGGACGACGGGCCGCCTGCCCAGGACGTCGCTAGCGTAGACCAAGGTCGCGTTGGCGAGTATCAGGCCCAGGTAGTACAGCGAGCTGGCCAGGGCCGTCAGGAAGCGACGCTCACACACCAGGTCAAACTGCCGGCCCATGGGGTAGGGGGAAACAGGGGCACAGTGGGTGGGATTGGAATTATGTAGGTGGGAACAGGGATAAAGTAGGTGAATTCATGGATAAATAGACAGGGTCCGGTAGATGGAAACGATGATAAAGAAGGTGGAAAACACACAAAGGTAGGTGGGAACAGGGACAAATTGGTTGGAATTGGATTATGTAGGGGGAAACAGGGATAGAGTGGGTGGAATTGGATAATGTAGGTGGGAACAGGGACAAAGTGGGTGGAATTGGATAATGTAGGTGGGAACAGGGACAAAGTGGGTGGGATTGGATTATGTAGGGGGGAACAGGGGGAAACAGGGATAGAGTGGGTGTAGTTGGATTATGTAGGTGGGAACAGGGATAAAGTGGGTGGAATTAGATTATGTAGGTGCAAACAGGGGCAAAGTGGGTGGGATTGGATAATGTAGGTGGGAACAGGGATAAAGTAGGTGAATTCATGGATAAATAGACAGGGTCCGGTAGATGGAAACGATGATAAAGAAGGTGGAAAACACACAAAGAATGTGATAAAAATAGGTGGAAAATAATTTTTTTTTTAAAACAGCAACACAATAATTATATCAAGCGTAATGAGATTAAAAGATTACACAATTTACTAAGATAGCCACATTAGTAAAAGGAAAAGAGAGAGAGAGAGAGAGAGAGAGAGAGAGAGAGAGAGAGAGAGAGAGAGAGAGAAGGACTCAAATACCTTTGTACAATAATTTAGCCAACTGGCAGTCGTAAGGAAAAAAAAAAGCTCCGGTAGCTTACAACTCGTAAGCCTTCCATTATTTTCATCTTTCCTAAAACGAGCGATAAGCTTACCCATAACTGTTCACTTAGGACCCCAGGTGACTTACATCTGTCACCGTGGTGGCCTCCCTTCCAGAGATGTCATAGACCCATTCACCGCCCTCACAGCTCCTGCTCAACGTTGTCGTCTGCACGCCGGGATAGGCACTAGCATTGAAGGTCAAGTTCACCGAGCAGGCGCCATATTGAACGATCCCCAACTCTCTGTCAGTTCCGTTCAGTCCAGCAAGCGGCAACACATTAGTGTTTGAAACGTTTGGCCTAACCAGGCTTTGAGAGTACAGAAATGACGCCGAGTTGAAGTTCACTTGATCACTGACGTCATAGAACCCAGTTCGATCTCCAGAGGTTACCGTAAGGAGGGAGATATAACACATTGAGTTAGGCTAATAATTATAAATCATCAACTTTATTTGTTTACGTAATTGGTTGGTTGATTTATTGGCTTTCGACGTCCAGCCTCAGCAAAAAAACTATAATGCGGATGAATCCCAGGACACACTAATGTCGGACAGTTGGACATGCTGCCACACAAAGACAAAGCGTGGACAATAGGACTTCTGTCTCAGCCGGTCACATATAGTTTTATACTGGCACCGAGAATTTCAAGTTGAACCGCGGAAACAACGGTAATACATGTAGTAAAGAGGTGCACATTTTTAATATCCCATTATTCTTTGTTTAACCCATTAATCCAACAGAGCCCGCTAACGCCTAGTGTTGATAAATGTCGGGTTTAAAGAGGTTAAGTCTAACAATGACCTTGGACAAAATATGTTTATAGCCGATTCAACTTCGTATGGGCGGACAGGAAACAATAACGCCACCTCCAACACGGACATAAAGGTCCGCGCTGGTCAGAAATTATTGATAAAATTGCCGGGCTGCCCCTGACGTTGCGGTTATTGGTTACGCTTCACTTGAGACGCCGAATGACCAGTTACTTACGCTCGGTTGAGTTCCGTTGTTTCCTTAATGTCCAACGTGGGCACTATATATAGGATATATGGTGAACGGGTCCGAAACCTAACGTCTGACAATCTGATAGGATGCCACGCGCGAGATAGTGCGGGTAGGCATGGACTTCTGTCTCAGTCAGTCATTATTATTATACCGAAACCAATCCAAACAGTAGGGAAGAAATCAGCATATTAAATTTGAAGCGATCGGGGGTTTCGAAGCGGCCACCATCCGATTAGGAGACTAACGCTTTGCCACTTGAGCCAGTTCGTCCCCCGCTTCCGCTGAGAAAATCGATTGTATTGATTGCCTATTTCTGTTCTGTTCCAAGCGGTATTTTTGGCGATTTTAAGTCTCTAAGGTTTTCCTGAAGAATCACATGAAGCAGACAGTGGCGCCTCTTAAGATTCGAACCTCGGAGAATTCAGCTTGTTAGTGCAGAGCTCTAACCAACTGCGCTATCTGGCACCTCAGACATTAAAGTTCAGGATTTGATCAACATTTCCAATTCAAATGAAGGTATTGTTGTCACTTGTAAACATGATAGATTAGTTTGAGTCGGTCGCAGAAGTTTCGATGGTTGAAGTCGTTAGTTCTATTGACAGCTTTAGAGAGAAGTGTGGGGCGGTATAGTGTAGATAATTTAAATCGGTAGATCTATCGACTTGTGATCCTGATATTTTCTCGTGGATCTCAAAGCCTGTAGAGAAGATGAGGAAACAACACCGGCTCAGACACCAACAGCTGGACAGAATTATTGACCAGTGCCTGAACTGACCCTCCCCTAGCGGTCATTGGTCCAGTTTCAGTGAGCATGCCCGATAGTCGGACCACGTTTAGAATGGGTCGGTCATTGATTTTCGATATTTCGGGCATGTACGTTATGATCATTCATTGATCTTTAGGCTAAAGTTTGAGTTTGAACGGAACGAGTGAATGGAAATTTATTATGCTATATTTGTTGTGCTATAACTGTCTATTGGGCAACAATTAAAGAGCGATAGTCTACAAAAAAAAAAACAAAAAACAACGACTTAATGAAGCCGCAATCCTCCATGTCCTGTATCAGAGGTAAAGCAGTTCGGTGCCAACGCATGAAGGTCAACATTATTTAATCCCAAAAAGCACAATCATGTTTCAGTCATTTTAACTTTGAGCTAACTTTTTTAAAACTTTTTTACTACTTTTTTACTACTGAGTTCTCTAAAATTAAAGCTCTAAATACGTTAAATTGAAATGGCAAGTATTTGTACGTACATTTAGAATGCGTAAAAAAAACAAAAAACAACAACGTATAAAATAAAGGGGTGGCAATTCATGGGCATTATATTTCTCCTCAATCAAAGGAAAAATAATAACAACATAAAAGCTAAACTTTCCCAAGAATTTGTTTAGTTGTTTAGCCTTTTCGACCAAGAAAGAAAGAAAAATTTTTATTTGATATTAGGTTTTTACTTATTAAACTATTGACTTTAAATTACAAAAGGGTTATCATGAGATTGGGAAATAGGCTTTCGGTGATATGGCTGGAAAATTAGTGAGGCTCCAAGGGACTTGTGAGATGTTATTAAAGATGGCCGTCCTGATTCATTTACATAAATAATTACATTATTTATTCATAAATGTGTTGATCTTTTGGTTTCTCCTCAGGCAATTAATTATTTTCCACATTCTACATGTCGTCCTGAATTGATTTTTATTGGGAACTTGACGCTCGAAAGTGTTCGTTTTCGTTTTGGTTTTCTTAGTTATTCTTCGAGGATTGGTCCATCTGAACTACTGCATGAAACATAAATTTAATGTTCTTGTTGTGTTACTTTTGTAATCGAAAAATAAGAAGAAGATTTCACATGATTGATCAAATGTTATTTGATTTTAATTTGTTTCAACCCCCCCCCCTCCTTTAAATGAAAAAAAAACAATCATATTCTACATTGTTACTCACTTAAATTGAACTCTTGACGAGACAGCGACCAATCAACAGAGGCGTTACAAACGTGGGCGGGGCTATAGCCGAAGAACACGCCCACCACGGAGTTGGGCGAGACGCTGAGGAGACTGGAGGCGAGGAGGAAGAACCAGACGAGCTGGAGGCGTCCTGGGTCCCCTAGCTTCATAAACAGGTTGTCCATGTCCTACATGGGAGGGAGGGATAGATTAGTTTTATAATCAGCAACAATGCCATTATTACATACATGGGGGGTTGGTTTAACGTCCAATAGCAGCACTATATTTTAGGCTATATTATGGACGAGCCGCAAGACGGACGTCTGACAATTTTATGTGCTGCCACACACGAGACAGGGCGGGGATACCATGACTCCTAGAGAGGAGGCGACTGTCTCAAGCGGTAGAGCGTTGGTCGCACAGTCTGGAAATCACATGTTCAAACCCACGATCGGTCACAATTTGATTTGTCCGATTACGTTCCCGACTGTTTTCTCAGACCTTTTTCTGGGGCCCACATTATGGCCTATGTTGTGCTGACCTTAGACGTTACACAACAAAAGAAATAAACATTAGAGACATAGATACATATCCTTTTGAGCTTGCCCCAGACTCTTCAAGGAGAGATCTAAACTAGAAAAGGGCTTTGCTTTTTCACGTCAAAGACAAATCATCTGAGAAAGAGTTCGGGTCCTAACTTTTTACTTTGGCAAACGGCATATTTGAGGTAGGTTGCTATAGCATACTTTATTCTTTCCTCGCCGACCTTCGCTTTCGCCGTAACTTGAAAGCCTTGACTACCATTTCGAGCTCAGTTGACAGAATTGGCTTAGAGAAATTTTCATCCAAAGGAATCGAACCCTGCACATTCTCAATGGTTATCCTACGCCGTAAACACTGCGCCAATGTATTATTAGCTTCAATAAACGAAAACAGTCATCATGATCAATAGAAATGTTTTTATTGTTCATGTGGCGCAGAAAGAGTTCATTGTTCAAAAAGGTTTTTTTATTGAAGGCGTGTGGGACGATTTTGTTGTTATGGGCGTAAAAAAATAGTATTTTCCTCACCAGAAAAGACAAATTTTGTGAAAACGGGTTATGATGAGAGTATGTACGATTGTGTCCTTATGGGCAAAGGGAAAGTTTCTTTTAGTTAGAGATCTAGAGACATATTTTTCTAAGAAAGGGATCCATCGTAGAATAAGGAAAATAGTTTACACTTTACTATGAGCACAAAAAAGGTTTATGTATTAATTAGTTATATATTTATAAACGAAATTCCATTATTAGCAGAGAAAAGTATTTTTCAATATAGATAAAAAATACTACAATAGGGAGAGAAAGTGGTGATACCAAAATATAGACAGATAAACACAGATTTAGACAGAGAAAGAAAAATAAAGAGAAAGAGTGAGAGATACCAAGAAGCAGACAGAAAGACAGTCTGAAGCAGAGACATGTTGTAAGAAACCGAGAGAAATAGGGATAGAAAAAGATAAAGAGAGAGAGAAAGAGAGAGAGAGAGAGAGAGAGAGAGAGAGAGACAGGAAGGCGGATAGAGATAGATAGAGAGGGAGCGCCGGGGAGGGAGAGACGGGAATCGGGAGAGGTACGAAGAAGAGACATAGGCGGCGAAATATAAAAGAGACAGAGCAACATATAAAAAATTAATACTATGCAACAAATCACTCACCTGTGTTTCTTTTGTGAAAGATTCGTGTGTGTTAATAAACCCATTTTCCTCCGCCCCTTTTTTGGTCTCACAATCCTCTTTAAGTGTAGACATAATTATCTCCTTCCGGCACTGAGGGAAGAAAGGCGACAAATGTTGATTTTTATTTTAATTAAAAAGAACAAATCACACACACACACACACACACGCACACACATAGAGAAGAAAACACTTATATGGCGATGAAGTCAAGTAGGCTACAAGAATTTCCGTCTAATGTAACGCTTACTGTTTGTTGTTGCATAAAGTAAATAAAGTGTTTAATAATAATAATAATAATAATAATGATAATAATAATAATAATAATAATAATAATAATAATAATATTCAGAATTAAACTAATTGAGATTTTAAAAAAGTCACAAATGTCCTAAATTAAAAGTGAATAAAAGACAGCTTTAATTTACTTCACTTTAACATTTAAAGAAGTAAATGAACTTGTATCAATAGACCTACCACGTAGTGCTAGGAATGAAAACTGTAAGAAGTTCACTCTCCCTCCTTCTGATTGAGACGGCACAAGCATTGATTGCAACAGGCTCAGAAAAAGTATAATTTATATAGGACTACGGAAGGTCCGAGAGAGTCGGGTCACTGACCGCTAGAGACCAAGTCTGTGTGTATGTGAGTGTGCGATATAGGTCATCGTGTGTTTGTGTGAGTACCTGTGGTACTGCGGGGTACCTGGCAAGGCGCTAGGCGATAACATCGTCATAAATCATTGCTCACAGATGTAGGGAGGAAAGAGAGAGAGGAAAAGAGAGAGTGAGAGAGGGAGGGAGAGAAAGAATGAGAGAGAGAGCGAGAGAGAGAGAGAGAGAGAGAGAGAGAGAGAGAAAGAGAGGAAATTGACAGTGATACAAAAAGCGAAAGAAAGAAAGAGCAAGAGAGCGGAAGTTGTAGTGAGACAAAGATAGAGAGGCAAACACAGAGATAGAGGGAAGGAGAAATGGAAAAAATAGAGGTATTGAGCGAAACAGAGAGAGTGGGGAATGGAGAAATAGAGTATAAGACAGAGATAGAGAGAGGGAGAAGTGGAGAGACAGAGGCAGAGGCAGAGAAAGAAACAAAGAGAGAGGAAGAAAAAGGGAAATAGATACAGATTAAAAAAGAGATACAGAAACATATAAAGAGAGAAAACTAAAACAGAGGGAGCAAGAAAGGGAGAGTCATGGTCAGAGTGACAGAGAGAGAGAGAGAGAGAGAGATAGAGAGAGAGAGAGAGTGAGGGAGAAATTCTAAGCCGCTGGCAGTGAAGTGAATTATCTTACGTCGGGCGCCAGAGAAGGGAAAATGTGAAATAATCTATTGTGTGAGACCAGGGATTAGATGCGATTAAGTGCGTATTAAAAAATTAAGATAATAAATCCTGTATCCTTGAAATATGGATATTTTATCCAGAAATGGAAGAGATATTAATAGTGTGCTTTAAAAAGAAAACAAGGAAAGTTATATGTCAGGGTTGACTGGAGACGAAATATGTTTTCTTAATAAGTTAGAGCAAACGCTTCCAATGGTAATGTGTAAAACATACGTCAGTATTGTACGTCTGAGCGTAGTAGAGACTAGCTCAGGTGTTTTGGAAATCCGTGTGTCACACAAAGGAAACAAAAGAAATTCCCACAGAGGAACTAGATCAATGACCGATTGGCACTATTGTGTGTGCATTGTGTTAGATTGAACGTCCAGCCGTCCACTGTAGATCATTTGAGTTTGTGTGAGTTTGTGTGATATGGGTACTTGCTTGATAATACAGCCATAAATAATGCCTCTAAGAAAGAAAGAGAAAGAGAGAGAGAGAGAGAGAGAGAGAGAGAGAGAGAGAGAGAGAGAGCAAGGGAGAGAAAAGAAAGTGAGAGAGAGAAAGAAAGCAAGGGAAAGAAAAGAGTGTGTGTGTGTGAGAGAGAGAGAGAGAGAGAGAGAGAGAGAGAGAGAGAGAGAGAGAGGTTGAGGGAGGGGGGGGGGCAAGTTCCTAGGTTTCTTTAAGCATGTGATAAGCTTAGATACCCAGGTCAGTAAACTGAACATACAATGCCCTCCTACTACTTCTACTACAATAGCAACAATAACAACAACAACAACAACAACAACAACAACAATTACTACTATCTACTTTTACTAGTATTATCAATTAAATGCTAATATCGCAGTAGAGATTAGTAAACAATATACAAGCAACCAAATATACACATAGGTAAAGTTCAGCTCTAATAATATAAAAAGGTACAACACAAAGAGATACCAGACATAATAAAAATCAAACATTACAGATTATGAAAATTAAATGTCTAAATCAAGGACTACTATAGTCTATAGTAGTCCTTGGTCTAAATATAAAAATATAGCAATAAAAATACTACTACTGCTGCTACTACTACTACTACTACTACTACTACTACTACTACTACTACTACTACTACTACTACTACTACTACTACTACTACTACTACTACTACGACTTCCACTACCAATACCACTACCACTACTACTATAACAAGCAGAACGTGCCGATCGTCCGATACAATGTTGCTGTCACATTAGACATCTCCGGTTAGATCTCGTCTTAGCTGGACCAAGATCTAGATTTTGATTATTATAAAAGCTAGCGGACTAGAGCGCATGCTTATTCGCTAAGTTAATTATTACTAAGTTTATAACTGTTTGGTCGAGTTTCCGTCGTTGAAATAAAGCAAAAAATCTGACTCAGATCAAACACACTGCAGCAGGAATCATTTCTCTCGGGAAAGACGAAGAGGCCTTGGTGAAGATGGACAGATCGGTATTATTCGGAAGAATAAATGATGTCGTTCAGATAAACTAGAGGTGGTATCGGTAACCCGCATGAGGCCAACTACTGCGTTATACCGGTAAAACAATATTATGGAAAGTAAAATAAACAATACAAAGACATCGTATTTCGATAAAAAGTGTTCTTTGATTTTCTTTTCCCTACTCGCATAACTTGAGTTAATATATTTTTTTTTGTAGTTGCATAATAATCAGGAATAAAATTGTTTTCATACATGCGGCGAGGTCCCTACAGAAAAGCGCATAAATTTACAAAAATGAAAGCGTATTAATTTCCACTTTTTAAATTGCGCCGAAGTATGCGAGGTGTGACCATGGAAATAGCCGGTTGACATAAATAATACAATTTTACAGGACGCTGCAGGAGAAGGTCATACGAAAAAGTGTGTTATTGCCTTTTTTATCAGCTTGTCTCAGTCTATGAATCATACCCACTCAGTTACGTTTGAAAGCTTTTTCTTGTAATGGAGTGAATGAGTTTGTTTTTACGTTTTTACGGCACGTCAGCACGGTAACGGCTATATTGTGTTCTTATATGGTACAAACAGTTTAAATTGAGGAGGGTAGGTGTTTGTGTGGGAAGGGGGCGGGGGAAGGGGCAAAGCAAAATGGTTTGTCTCCCAATCGGGAGTCCCACAGTTTGAAACCCACGATCTGTCAAAAATATAGTTGTATGATTCCATCCCCTACTGGTTGGGTCGAAGTCAGTATAATGTCCTCGGCTTAGACAAGAGCTCCGGGTCTCCCCGCACTGCCTCGTGTTTGGAAGCACATATAGTCGTCAGAGGGCAATCTTGAGGTCCGTCCACAATATTCACTATATAGTGCTGACGTTGGACGCTGTACAACACCTTAAGGAGTCATGGTATCCCTGCCCTGTGTCGTATGTGGCAGCACGTAAAATTGTCAGACATCCGTCATGGAGTCCGTCCACAATATAGCCTATATAGTGCTGCTGTTGGATGTTAAACCAACCCAACAACCCAACAACAACCCTAAACGCAACTCTACGAGTGTTATTTACTGCCTTCACAAACACCCCTAGTTACGGTCCCGGAGAGTTTCGCAACAAATACGATTTAGTTCTGTTATCGATACTGAATAAAATAATGATAATAATAATAATAATAATAATAATAATAATAATAATAATAATAATAATAATTGAGGACATAATATTTTCAGGTCCTTCTTTAATTCCTCCCTACACAAGTACTGACAATAGCTTGCGGATCTTTTGATTGTGATCGCGGTGTCAAAACTTCCTTAGTGTTACACACCCGTCGGTTTCTGGTGATCTGTTTACACTGAAATACACTGAGCTGTGTGTTTTCCCCTACATTTACACCTAAGGTTCATGGGCCATTGCACTACTTGCCACAAACTTTACGCTTCATTCTTCACGCTGCATGCACCAGGATATTGCGTTTCATACCTGGGGCTCTATAACTTCACGCTATCATGCTACTTGTTTCATAGTTTGCGAGAGGCAGAGGGTTTCATTTTTCTCCGAAAATGAAATAGATTTTTCCGACGAAAAAGATGCTCTGATTTTGCTTTTGTTTCGAAGGAGACTAAAACGAAAGAGAGAAAGCACAATATGGTGCGGAGAACATTTCCTTCTCAGAGAATCACGGGAAGAGTTCCTTCACCTTCTTGAGAATCCTGATGAAGAACTCTGTTTCAATTATGCGAGGATGTCGTACAGTAGTTAGAATGCGTTGAAGTCATTTGTGTTGAAACGTCTAAAGGCGTATCATTCAAACTTGAGTAAATCAAACTCCGCGGAAGAAAAGCTCCTCGTTGGTTGGTACTATACTGAAATGTGTATAGTGTAAGTTCTGTAACACAAGACACACACACACACACACATTCTAAATACATAGATACACACACAT
>RQTK01000246.1:207150-223355 GCA_003991915.1 Elysia chlorotica
TCATCATCATCATCATCATCATCATCATCATCATCATCATCATCATCATCATCATCATCATCATCATCATCATCATCATCATCATCATCATCATCATCATCATCATCATCATCATCATCATTATCACAAATATCATCAACATCAAGACTTATAACTCTCGTTTAAAGGCATTTTTCTTATCACAGAATCCGTTCATTGAACCTGACCTGAATAAATGGCATTACAGGACAGATTTACATGTATAAGGTGATTTACCATACATGCTCAGGTGCCTACCATTTTACCATAGCAAAAGCTGTATATTACATTTCTTTATCGGTTGGGTCTCTATCCCAACTGCATTTATTTCTTTTAAACAAATCAACACAATCACCATCAGGATTTTAAACATTCGTTTCAAAACTAATGTGATCAAAATTAATCACCCAACCTAAGAGTTCACCCGCCCGAGCCTGACAGTATGTAAGACAATGATGACATGCACTCAGCGCTATGTTTATTTCCTGCATTGTTTTAGTGTCACAACAAACAATTTGATATGCATTATAAATTATAAACCGTCATTAATTTGAGAGGCTGCTTAGTGCGTGTGGACCAATTAGTGATGCGGACGATGGCGCCCAAAGTAGAGGCCTAGCGCAAACACAGACGGCCGGCCCTAGCTGAACGAATCTGCACCGGCGTGCAATCATAGCACCGTCAAAGACTGCTTGAGCCAATGAGCGTTCAGAGAAGCCCATGCCCCAATGTCCTGATTAGGTCATCAGTTTTCGTCGTGTGGGCCGCAAAGCCGGGGATAAAAGGCTAGTCACGTGAGTGGAGACATTTGCATTACATTCAAAACTTGCACACCGAGTAGGGTCACTTTCACCGAAACTTTGCCGCACCTAACCGCAGTTTCGGTAGCAATAGATAATAATAATAATAATAACAATAATAACAACAATAATAATAATAAAATTACTTGCCTGTCGCGACTCCGGAGTTTCGAGCTGTTGCTCTCCTCAGGCGACTCTATGTGGCAGCAGGCGTTAGTCTTGAGACCAGTCCACAATAAAATTCATAATTATATTGCTGTTGTTGGACGCTAAGCGACAAAACCAACATACAAACTTAATTAATCTGATCAAATTCTGCTAAAAAGATATTTAGACCACTACTCCCCTCAATAGCTTCTAACTTTTATTATTAGACCCATGAATCGGGGTGACTCAGATGTGGCGCACTTTTGAACCGTTTGTGTTTAGTTACGATTGTAAAGGCAATAATAAATTCGTGTATTTTTGAACTTACATTCGATACATTGGTGCGTTTTTTTAAATTCATTGCTATGTTTTATATGTTTAGAAACAGAGAGTTTTTGTTTTATGTTAGTTTCAAAACAAGATGGCTGTTTAAAAAACAAAACAATTGTGTTGCATGACTAATTATTTTAATTCACCTACCAGTACATACCATGTGGATGAAATCATCTTATTGTTAAGCTTATTTTGTTGAAGCGCCGTTTTTTCCCCTACTAATTTTCACAGAAAAAAGTCCATACCACGTGTAATTGTATAGCAACGTACCCAATTAATTTGTTTTATTAATTTTGCTCATATATAATTCATAATAAATAAGCGAACTCTGCAATGGAAAGAACTTTTTTTTAATCAAATAGACACTGTGTTTACATTTTCATTGTGATATCCTTTAAGGCAACGAAGAAACGCTACCCACAGTTTACATACAAATTATAAAACTACAATATACTTAACATTATAATACATGTTTATAAATACAGTAGGTAAAACATACATGTCATGATATAGATAGGCTCTATGACTTTTACTTTTAGCAGCTACATCCAAACAATATTCATCTGCCTCATTATCACCACAAATCAACATGGTCCTACTCGTAATCACCATCATAAAAACAGCCCAATCTGAATTTTGCCGTGTTAACACTAGATGAGCGAACTTTGGCCAAAGTGAGTTTTGTAAAAATTCCGAACCAGCAGGAAAGTCTCCGTCTCTAAATTAAGTCTAGGTTAGGAAGCTTATCTTTTAAAATAAATGACATAGCAAAACGGCATATGCCAGAAGTATGACATTTTTTTTTACTAAAACCCGGTTCTTAAAAATAGAGGTACATCATTGTTCGCCTTATAAGCATCATTGTAACTCAACCATCTCCATTGTCCTCTTCACGTGCATCATCATCATCATCATCATCATCATCATCATCATCATCATCATCATCATCATCATCATCATCATCATCATCATCATCATCATCATCATCATCATCATCATCATCATCATCATCATCATCATCATCATCATCATCATCATCATCATCATCATTAATCAACACTCATGTCCTCATAAGCAACATTATAAATAAACACTATTTCCTCTCCCTTCTTATCACCCTCATCTTGCTTTGTTGTTTTTTTTTCAAATCGCTGAACTAATAGTTTTGTCTCAATAGGCACTAATTAAAACGGGGGAATGAAATTTAGAAACGCGTATAAAATTGAAAGCAACAACTCGACAAAAAGATGCGTTTAAAATACACTGTGTGGTATGTTAAGTATTTAAACTACACAAATAATAAACAAGCCAGCTTTGCAATGATGACAACGCACACTATATATACACATGTTCAAACTACAACATACTCAACATATTTGTATGACATGTTTATAAATACAGTAGGTAAAACACATTTTATTACTTCTACTTTTATGAGGTAGTGCAGGTTTTTTAGAATGTTCTACTCCAACGGTCAACAGAGATGTCATATGTTGTGCATCAATGGCAGGCATGTAAGGGTCTATTGATCTCAACTTCTCCATTTTTTCTTTGTAAAAGAACGGGGAGCTTTCAGTGTCTTCATTGATGAAAGAGGCCTCTTTTAGTTGCACTCATTTCTGTCCCTTTGTGTCCCCTTCTCCTTTATTATGGACAGGCAAGACATGTCAATTTCACTGGTGTGGGAGTTTTTATAACTTACGAAATTTGGCAGATCTCTTTTGTCGCCAGCTGCTCCACGCAAGTGTATGGTACCTTATTAAACTTGACGTGTTTGACTTGGTCAAAGTTCGAAAAGTCATTGTGCTTCAGTTCAAGGGTGGTCAGTTTACTTCCTTCTAACAGCAACCATCCGTTATCGATTTTTTGAGCGCAAGACTCCTATTGCTTCTACGCATAGACAGGGCGTGTATACCTGGATGTCCTTTCTAGACACTAACGCACTATCACAAGTATCAGCCCGACCAAACCAGTGGGGAATACTACGACTGGATCTGAGTTAGAACCGCGGAGCTAAAGCGTGCAGCCTACCGACTGAGCTTTACCGCTCCAGCTTCAGCAACATAGGGAACGGTTTCAGTAACTAAGATAAGGGAGATAAGTTACACCGATAAGCTACGTGTGTGGATCACTTGGCGTGGAGAGTTCTGGCCCTTGTTTGGGCAGGGCGAGAGCATGCTGTATAGAAGGCTGCAGTTCGATCCTCACTCGTGACATGAATTTTTCGTGACTTTTCATCTTTGGTCCTTTATGCGGGTCACAAGTTAGATCTAGGTCATGTGTCTAGACAAGGCGAGAGCGTGCGGTGTTGGAGATCCCAGTTCGATCCTCGTTCATGTTATGTGTCTGAGTTTTTATTTATTTTTGTTTGCTGCAAGATACACATGGACATTGGCTGAATAGTTTTACAAAGACTACTTAATTAATCCATAACTATGCATAAGCTGGACTTATGCTGTTCCAAATGTGCTAAATCAAACACATTCTTGTAAATTTTCTATCAGTTGAAGCTAAATCTACATAAATTAGTCATTCAACCGACCACACGTCAACGGCATTAAGAGATGCGAGAACGATAAATATATAAAAAAGAAATTTTATCAGGTAGAAAGCAGCCCATCATCAATACCCTAGAGCGAAATGATAGATATGCTTCAATTAAACAGCTACTGCAATATGAACTAATTAATAGATTGGTCTAGTGACTCATCTAACATAATGTGATCGATCGTAATTATATGTCAACAATTTATAAGTTAATGTATACCCCACGTATGTTTACCCTGAAAACTGTAAAAAAAAAAAAACAAAAAATAACACTAGGCCACACGAAGAGATAATCCGCCATACTGCAGGAGACGAGACGCTCATAGATAAGACGGCAGTCGGGAAGAGATAAGATAAAAAGAACAAAGAAATACGATAAACTTGGTATTTGAAGAAAAACGTCATTAACAAAGTATTGGATCTCGTAGAAGCCATAGCGAACATCACTCATAAAAGCCATTTATGATAATGCATTTAATTCATGAAAGCCACAATTAACTTCAATCATAAAAGATACAATCAACTGATTCATAAAGAGTTAATCAAATGAGTGTAAAATATTTTCGTTTGAAGAGTCCTTATAAACTAAAATTATGAGAAACATACGAAGCTAGAATCAAGAAATTCGTTCATAACTTTGAAAACGAGATAATCACCTATTGTCATAAGGATCATCGTCGATTAAAGGGATGGAGAATTCACGACATATTATTTCACTTTGTTTAAAGACACAAGTATTGTTCAACAACTAAACAAGAGGAAAAAATCAATGTATTGCAAAGATGTCCCACGGAATGAATATTGAAGATGAAAAAAAAACATTAATGAAAACCCAGCTGCGGGGATTTAGAAGACTTGAATTGAAAGTTCTTTATCAACTCCACAAAGTATGGGTCATCGTGGTTAAACAACGTTCTCAGAACAATGTATAGAAATAATTATGCTTCGATGTCTGCAATATAAAACGTGTGGTTTCAGATTTAAAACATCAAATGTATGCTTTGAGATTTGAAAATATCTCAAATGTATGTTTTGAGATTTGAAGCATTGAATATAAGTATATAAAAAAGATAAAATAAATCTTGTAGGACTTTAGAAGTTTTACCTAACTAAACACAAATATCATCAAGGTATGTAGATACTTTAAAAAAGCTTTTCAAAGACTGCGTTTTTATTATGTATAAAAAATGACCCGTAAAAAAGTTTGTACAATGCTTTTGTACGATCATAACGAATTAAGTGCAATGACAGTAAAAAATGAACACATTTTACAGTAGGTTTCTAGTAAACCTTGACAGCAACGTTCGGATTGTTTAGGCACTGTACATGTTGTGATGATGTTAAATACAGTAATACTTTTCATGATTAAAATATAATAATGATACTTTATACTTGCCTTGTGATTTATACTAAAGAGGGAATAATCCTAGCACAACCCCTCTCATTAGATACACCAAGAAAGACCAAAACGGTGGAACTAAAAAACTTCGGACAAAAACTATTATGATCACCATTGAAATCCAAGTGTGATGTTGGGTCTGCCTATTTTCCCCCTGTATTGACAGAAGAAACAGAAACAAAGCAATGCTGCTGACATCCATGTTTGCAAACATTAACAGCAAGACATTACTTAAACCAATAACAATATATTCAGAGCAAATCGCACAAAGATAATTTTTTTTCCTAATAATTGTAACCAGTTGAATTAAAAAACACGTTTGTCTCTCAGATAAGGTATTTATTGAGTCATTCAAAACATATGCTTGGTAGGTAAGATGCCTTTGTTTTACTTGTGTGGGAGAAAAGCAAAATGTTCTTCTTATCATAGAACTATTACATTTCTTGTGTGTTCCTTGAACGTGTGATGGTGATGTGTGCCGTTTCATTGCGAATTAGCTTCCTTTTTCCTTATCATTGAACTTTACTTCAGCCTTTTTTGTCTGTTGTGTAAAGTATATCTCAGTTGACGAAAAATGTGTTTCGTTAACATTAAACAGCTAAGTACGTTTATCGGTCGTGTGTGTGTGTAAGAGATAGAGGGAGAGAGTCACCAAGAAAAGAGGGAGACAGATAGATAGGAAGAGAGAAAAACAGAGAGAGAACCAGACAGACAGACAGAGAGAAAGGTAGACAGACAGACAGACAGACAGACAGACAGACAGAGAGGAAGGCAGACAAACAGACAGACAGACAGACAGACAGACAGACAGATAGACAGACAGACAGACAGACAGACAGACAGACAGACAGAAGACAGACAGACAGAAAGACAGACAGACAGTTAGAGAGACTGACTAACATAGATTTACCATGACATGTTTTCCTGAAGTTTCTATCTGTCTTCATGTATTGCTGTTTGTATCTCCAGCCAGTCCTAGTGCTTTTCTTATCATTTTGAAATTGCCAGATTTCATAGATTGTGTATTACATGTATTCTTATCTGTCTTTATTTTCTAATGACTTGACAATGATATTAAATTTTTATATAAAAAAAATACATTTCTTATCACCAAAAACATGCATTGTATTGGAGGAGTAGAAAAAATTATCTCATTGACAATGTCATTGAAATTAATAGAAACAGAAACAAGATTTTAACAATTTAAAAAATTATTTTCTTTCAGTTTGTGGATATTTAAAAAAACGAACACATTAAAAATACATGCACATGTGACTAAAAATAAAGAATTAATACACAAATAATGTGTTCAGCTGAAAAGTTACATTGTTTTTTATATGATCAATTTCATGGAAGTTATTAAAGGATTTGTTAAACACTATTTTTAAAGTAAAAACTCTAAGAGTAAAAGAAAGAGAGAGAGAGAGAGAGAGAGAGAGAGAGAGAGAGAGAGAGAGAGAGAGAGAGAGAGAGAGAGAGAGAGAGAGAGAGAGAGAGAGAGAGAGAGAGAGAGAGAGAGAGAGAGAGAGAGAGAGAGAGAGAGAGAGAGATTACTTTGCTTATAAACCATTCATTCACACATGAAATTTGTCAGTGTTCATTTCTCAAACAGGTCATCGTAAACAATTACATGTATACCTACACCAGCACTGCCTACATCTATTTTGTTGAGTTGATACAGTTGTTTTTCAACCTCAACACACGCTATCAGGTTTTAAGTTTCAGAAACAAGGGATGAAATCAACTTAATCCATTAATGTCGAGGTACGTAAGGGTAATTAAACTTGCTACACGACTTGAGTGGGTGAAGTAAAAACTCACAGCTTTGATAAATTTTATATACATTTAGTGTCGTGAAAAATCAGGAGGGAGAACGCTGTTTTTCACCCAGCAAAAGATGGAACATCACCTGATGATTGAACCTTGGTCTTTTTTGTCTTTCTGCTTGTCAGTTCAGCACTCTACCAGTTCGGTTGTCTACTGGTGTCCCTCTCAAAGTCTATACGATAATTCGTATTATGGTTAAGCTACCCAGTAAAAATTAGTATTTGTAACAATGCTGTAAGAAACGACACCTTTCAATTCATAAAACCGATTTTTTCAAAGTATATTCAGGAAGATTCTTGGTAGAAACAAACAAACAAAAAATACAGAAATGCAGGAATATTAAACAATGAAGACAGCTTAGTGAAGGCTTTAAGAAGCTTGATTTGATTTATTATTAAAACAACAGTTAAACACAATTTGCTAAACATATTCTCCTCACGTGTGTCGTAATAAATTTATAGTGTAAAAAGTCGAGTTCGAATTTATTGATTGTTACGTTTGATAATATTGCATTTTGAATATTTTAGGTCGAATCTAGGCATTTAAGGAGTTACTACTCTTTAATCAGATACGTTTCCTGCATGTTTAAAAAGCTGGGCCGATATAACAGCATTGCGAATTTCCATTTAAAACACAATCTTGAATATTAAGCTGTAACTTACCCAATAACTACCTAGCGACTAAATTTAGTCACAAACAAAGGCTCACAACGTTTAATCACAAATACCAACGCGCAAAAATCCTAAAAGATTTTTTGACGCACGAGAGACTATACAACATCCACACGGAATACAATGGACAAAAATTGTTACAGAAATACCGGTTAATGCTAAGACGAATCTTAGATGTTAAAGATTTAGGTGGCGAATAGCTTCGTCTTGTACCAAGGGAAGTAATATAAATGTATAATTTTATCAGAGTCACAACTGGATAACTTCCCTTGCTACTAAACTTAGAAGATTGGTTCGAAAAAAAAAATGCGGGATTACTTTTTTTTTTTTTAACTACGTAACAACTTATTCAAATCATCATGGCTCTTTTGGTTTAATTTTCCCTATTTGTTGCAAAAACAGGACTATTTCAACTCTGAAGAAGAAGAAGAAGAAGAAGAAGAAGAAGAAGAAGAAGAAGAAGAAGAAGAAGAAGAAGAAGAAGAAGAAGAAGAAGAAGAAAAAGATTGGATCGAAAAAAAAATGCGGAATTACTTTATTTTTTTTTTAACTACGTAACAATTTATTCAAATCCTTATAGCTCTTTTGATTAATATTTTCCTTAATTTTTGCAACAACAATGATATTTTATCTATACACCAAGCTCTTTACAAATTGATGTTCGTAGCTTAAAGTCGCGCCAAGGATCCTGTGTGCAAATAATGGCTTTCCAGAAGTTGTTTTCCTTTTTAATTAAAAGTACTCTGTATTCACATTATTTGAAGGTATGGAATTATTTCTTAAAGGTATACTGGTGAGGGTTTGTCAAAACTTAATGTCCTTTTCCCCTCACACAATGGGGATTTTGGATCCTTAGCTTATAAGTGACAAAGGGTAAAGACGAAGAAGAAGAAAAAGAAGAATTTCTCTCTCTCTGTCTTCTATCTATCTATCTATCTCTATCTCGCTCTATCTCTCTTTCTCTCTCTGTCTTTCTCCGCCTATCCCTTTTCTCTCTATTATCCTTCTCTCTCTCTCTCTCTCTGTATTCCGTGTCGATGTTGTATAGTCTCCCGTGCGTCAAAAAATCTTTTAGGATTTTTGCGCGTTGGTATTTGTGATTAAACTTTGTGAGCCTTTGTTTGTGACTAAATTTAGTGGCTAAGTAGTTATTGGGTAAGTTACAGCTTAATATTCAAGATTGTGTTCTAAATGGAAATTCGCATTTCTGTTATGTCTGCCCACCTTTTTAAACATACAGGAAAGCTATCTGATTAAAGAGTAGTAACTCCTTAAATGCCTAGATTCGACCTAAAATATTCAAAATGCAATATTTTCAAACGTAACAATCAATAAATTCGAACTCCTTGATTTTTTACACTATAAAATATTTATTACGACACACGTGAGGAGAATATGGTTAGCAAACTGTGTTAAACTGTGTTTTTTTTTAATTAATAAATCAAATCAAGCTTCTTATGGCCTTCACTAAGCTGTCTTCATTGCTTTAAATTCCTGCATTTCTGTATTTTTTGTTTGTTTGTTTCTACCAAGAAACATATACGTGGAAAAATTCGGTCATATGGATGGAAAGGTGTCGTTTCTTACAGGTTTGTTACAAATAAGAATTTTTACTAGGTAGCTTACCCATAATACGAATTATCGTATTGGCTTTCAGAGGGACACCAGCAAACAACCGAACTGGTAGAGTGCTGAACTGAGAAGCAGAAAGAACAAAAAGATTAAGGTTCAATCATCAGGTGAGGTTCCATCTTTTGCTGGGTGAAAAACAGCGTTCTCCCCCCATGATTTTTCACGTCACTAAATGTGTGTAAAATTGATCACAGCTGTGAGTGTATACTTCACACACACAAGTCGTGTAGCAAGTTTGATAACTCTTACGTACCTCGACATTAATGGATTAATTTGATTTATCCCCCTTGTTTCTGAAACTTAAAACCTGATTGCGTGTGTCGAGGTTAAAAAACAACTGTATAATCTGAACAAAATAGATCTATGTAGGCAGTGCTGTGTAGGCGTAGTTGTTTACGATGACCTGTTTGAGAAATGAACACTGACAAATTTCATGTGTCAATGAATGGTTTACAAGCAAAGTAATATCTCTCTCTCTCTCTCTCTCTCTCTCTCTCTCTCTCTCTCTCTCTCTCTCTCTTCTTCTTCTTCTTCTTCGAGAGAGAGGGAGAGAGAGAGGAAGGGAGAGATGTGAAGAGAGGGAGAGATAACCTAAAATATGGAATGTTTATTTAAAGTATCGGGCTGCTACAAATCTTACTTATCTTTCTTCACAGATAATTAAACAAATAGAATTTGAATAACTGAAACTTAGCTGAATGTCCTAATATTTTAAAGCAAGCAGTTCATTTTACAAAGACACCTCTGTAGTAAATCAAAGACCCAAAGACCTGAACCCCTACTGCTGTCTTCCCGTTCTCCTACCAGCCTGCCAACCCATGCCTTTCCAGAGCGCTCGATTCACCCAATCAAAACTTCACAAAACAACCGCCGACACTAACATACTACTGTACTTTTGTTAGTGCAGTTTAAGCCTCTTGATTCCTTGTGGAACATAGGACCGCAACAACTCCCCTCCACAGGAATCGCCAAGTGTGCCTCGGACACTAACTACTAGGGGCGTCTTTTCCCCACGGATATGAGAACATCGAATGTTCTTCTCATGGAACAAACAACAAGAAACCAAAAACAAAAGCAAAATGAAAAGAAAAAAGAAAAGAAAAAAGGAAAGGAAAAACGCGACTTTAGTGGATGATCTTTAACATGACTCACGGTCGCATTTTTAATATCGCATAAATCTTCGAGTCCACGGATACATGCACCTTTGTGGCTTTCTACCTCCCCCGCTCGGCTGCTGGTCTTAGAGCTATGGTCATTGATCGCACGATCTACGGCGTGCGTGGATGGATACATCAGTCTATGTGTGCGGCGCGGCAGAAATTATCCGCGCTCTTTGGCGTCCCACAATGCCATTCACACCAACCAAATCATGAGAGCGGAAGTCAGACAGGGGTGAAAATCAAATGTCAAAGTTCAAAGTTCTCAGGTCGACGCAGCGATACAGGGGACGAGGAAACAATATGGCGCCCTGAATGGCAGACGGTCGCAGCATCGAATCCAGAGACAAAAGAACGCTGAAAACATGGTGTGCCCCAGGCTTCAACAATGAACACAACACGCCCATCTAAATGCGGGAAGCCATTGAAGTGGAACTTCACGATGAAGAAAAGAGCAATAAGGCGAGCGATGTTTAACAGACAGGAACAAGGGGGAAGTAACTTCAGACAGTAGCTAGTATAATGAAGTGATATTTCTCGAAAACGAAACAATCGTGCGCACCCTGAAGAAAGAGTGGCCAGCTAGGCTTTTTACTTTTCGTTGCTATTGACAAGTTTTATCAGAATGAAAGGTTTTAATGTTGAAATAATGAGAAGTATAGCAATAAAGATGATACAAAATATCATTAATATAATAATAATAATAATAATAATAATAATAATAATAATAAGAAGAAGAAGATTCTGGCGTTCAGGCCTCCATGGTTTCGTGAGGTGGTCTATACAGTATAGAGGACGAGGATGTTCTTTCTTTGGAAATCAGGAGGTTCCAAAGAGAGCCAGACTTTCTTCACCTTGTACAACTTCTAGAGAAGGATGCCTTCGACCAGTGGTGAGGTAAACTTGATTCATATCCCAATCTATGCAAACTAGCCAAGGCCGCAATGTTATGCTTCCATGGTCCTATGGTTGAAGGGTTTTTTCAGCCTGGTGAGAGTCTGTAGTTGACAAGAACAACACTAATATCAATTTTCAGACATTTTTTGCCTACCAGGGCTACCACTGAGTCAAGTGTAAGCTTTTGGCTAAAACCAGTCTACTGTCAGCATGTTCTGCAAGAAGGATCCAGTAAAAAATGCTCCCAATCAAACACTGATGAGAAACAAGGCGTCAGCTTGGCAGAGTCACTGACAAGTGCAACAAGAAAAGAGAGATACAGTCAAAGAACGCCTGCGTCATAATTATGTGTATCTTATTATCCTTAGCAGCAAGAGAGGCATCTGATGTATCTGCTTCATAAAAAAGTTGGTATCAACAATATCATTAACAGCAGCAGCAGCAGCAATACCAGTATCAGTAACAGCATCAGTATCGTTTCTCTCTCCCTTCCTCTCTCTCTCTCTCTTTCTCTCTCTCTCTCTCTCTCTCTCTCATTCCCTCTCTCTTTATTTATCTGCCAAATATTGTAGACTGGTCACCTATTACGGATAGACAGAAAGTGCTCCTGATCAATAAAAAAAGAGGAAAAGAAAAACAGAAAGAGATAAGGGTGATAAAAAGAGACCAAAAATTTAGGGCGTCAGAAATAGACGCGGGGATTTTTAGATATGGAAAACAGTAATTTGAGAAACTTTTCTTTTTTTTTTTTATAGTAAAACAGACAAATTTTAACAGCTCAAAAAAACACTTCAGATGCGTGCAGATAGAATAATTATAAAAAAAATATATATTGCATTAGACTAGGTCGCACCTTCGTCAGCTTTTAGTAAAACCTTTCATGCACACAAAGAGTCATAGGAAAAAAGCATGCGCAGCAACGCCTACAATGTGTTGTTCTCAATCTGCTGGGCCGAAGAGTTAGAGAGAGAGAGGGAGGGAGAAAGAGAGAGTTCTTCTTACGTCGTTGTGTAATGTAAAGCCCTTCACTAAATGTATTTTATATAAAGCAGTATTTTCAGTAAGCTTCACCATTCTAAATGCTCCCAAACCTCAGGAAACTTTTAATGTGGCTTGGTCTTTGTGGAAGTTACTGCTTCTCGTCAAATAACAAGAATTGCGGTTTCTAGTTGCTAGCTGCCAACTGTTCAGTGTAAATATACCTTTAGGGAATTTGACTCTTTCAGAAATCCTGGTGACTTTTGGTTCGTATTTGCTCTTGCTAGACTCAAAGGAAAGAACGCCATATATCTTCACCATCTATAATTCAAGGGCCTTTTTATATTGTCATTTCTAATTTTTCATAATAATTGTTTTAAAAAATTTGAAAAACATGTGACACAAATTGCTATTTTCTGGGCAAACTTGAAAAATACCCATGTCCGTTTATTTTATGTCTAAAATTTCAAATGTATGTTATGATTATTTCAATGTCGACTGAAGCATCCTTTCTTTTCTACAAAAAAAGTTACTTTCTTTTGATATAGGTGATTAAGTTATGGCGGCACATCTAACAGAGTCCGCTAGGCCTTGGACACATGTACTTTTCTCGGACTTGACAGTTTAATTGGTCTCTTAAACTATGACGGGCTGTCAAGATACTGAAAAGGAACGGTGTTTGAGCTGAATTGAGTAGCCATGGTATATATAGAGAGGAAAGCTACAGAGCACCAATGTCCTGCTTTCACTGGTGTGATGGGGAAATGGTCCGATGGTTTTGTTTTGTTCTGGCGTTCAGGCCTCCATGGTTTCGTGAGGTGGTCTATACAGTATAGAGGACGAGGATGTTCTTTCTTTGGAAATCAGGAGGTTCCAAAGAGAGGCAGGCTTTCTTCACCTTGTACACCTTGTAGAGAAGGATGCCTTCGACCAGTAGTGAGGTAAACTTAATTCATATCCCACTTTATGCAAACTAGCCAAGGCCGCAATGTCATGCTTCTATGGTCCTGTCGGTGAGAGAGAGAGAGAGAGAGAGAGAGAGAGAGAGAGAGAGGGAGAGGCTCCTAAATATGCGGACCACATCCTCTATCTATCTATTTCTCTCTCTCTCTCTCTCTCTCTCTCTCTCTCTCTCTCTCTCTCTCTCTCTCTGCATATTATTATCAGCCTCATCAGTTCCCACCATATTGTCATGTTTATTTACAATTAAAATTCCCCATTCGCCCAACCAGCTTCCTCCCCTTTTGTTAGGGAAAACACTCTCTCGATTCTCTCCCCTGAACCAACTTGTTTTCTCCTCTTGTCTCCCTTGTTATACCAAAAAATAGGTCAACCACAGGATTTTGTCGACCCATTTTCATTGCATCCCTCGCAGGTTTCACGATAGAATCTCAATAAAAAACCACACAGTTTCCACAAACTCGAAAAGCTGTAGAAACTGTTTTTACAGACCATTAGGTTCAGGTGAAATGGTGTGAAAACACTGACGTTCAAAGTTTCTGTTTGTCAGCTCTAATACGGAGTTGTCCGAAGATGAAACGCGGACCACATTTTGAAAGTGCTCCTCTCACAAAAGAAGTAGTTTGGATACTGTGAGACTCCGGGTTCTCCGCCTTGCTTCGGGTCGCTGAAATGTGACATTAATATTCCAGCTCTGCAAATAGATCGAGGGGGAAAAGGGAGGGGGGGGGGCGCTTCGCATGTTATTATCACCAATTATATATCTTTACGACGTAGAAATTTATCACAATACTCAGACATCATCGCGTGGACTATTTAATTACTACGCTTGTAGTTCCTGTAACACTACCCTATTAAATGCCCCACATTATTTTTTAATTATGTGTGTTATACATGCATTTGTTTTTGAAGCATAAAGCACTCGTTTTATTTCATAAGAGTTCCTCAGTTTTGACAATGCATGCGGTTTTACTAGTTTAAAAATAAATAAAAAGCGTTACGAAGAAAGTACTTTTAACAGAAGGAAAATTTTTTTAGGCATTTACAATTTAAAAATATGCCATGTCATATCACTGTTTTGAGTCTTCTACAATGGTTGTACAGAACGACTCAACATGTTTCATCGCAAAGGCAACCCGTCTCAGTTCAGAATGTAACCATGTTTGTCTTATTCATGATTTCCAAAAATGTTGTTCACATAACAAAATAAAAAAAAAATTATTATAAAAATTCAGCAGGCTAGAAATACGATTACGGTGATGAGCATCCACCCATCAAGAAACAAAGGTCGACTTACTCGAGGATCGAACCCGGGGCCTTCCCGATTAGATAGCTTGAGTTCTGTTGCCTGCCCTTCAACTTACACAATAAGCCATGAAGTCCATTGCAGCAGTTTATAGAAATACACGCATTAGATCGGGAAAGCTTTCATTCTGGTAGGACTATAGAGTTGATACTCTGTGGGTACTGCTACTCATATACTTAATATCATTCGGGAACCTTTTCAATATGTCAAAAAATCGACGGACCAAAAACCTCTCTTTACTCGCGAGAAAAACTTGAGAGCCATTTTCATTGTTTGAAAACTTACGGCTTGCCTTTCACTCATTATGAGGCCCGCACAGTAGCAATAAGGATTGGTAAAAACATCGCCTGCCACACAGTTTAATGCGCTCAAAGTAGAGACTTGGACAAAGTGGGCATGAAACTTTTCTTTTTAGTTTCTGTTTTGTATGGAGTGTGTGCTTCACAAGTGAATAAATTTTGCTCTTCAATAACAAGACTTTCAGTGCACGTTTTTGTTCGAGCTATAAAAGGTTGAGCGCATGTTTTGATCTAGATTTTCCTATAATTGATCCTCGAACTTGAAGTTGTAGTCTTGGTTTTTCTCTAGTGAGTGGCTTGGTACTTCCGTCTCATTCATGAACTGTTAGAATGAGCTGAGGGCTGCGGGCTAGCCGTTTCATCATGAGTAGGATTCGTGGGGAGAGAAAGGGAAAGACAGAGAAAGAGAGAGAGAGAGAGAGAGAGAGAGAGAGAAAGAAAGAGAGAGAGAGAGATAGAGAGAGAGAGAGGGGGAGAGAGAGAGCGATAAGCAGAGATAGTGAGATAAGCAGGAAAATAGAATAAAGGATACATAATATATAGTTTGATAGCAATTTATAAATAGATAGATGGGTGGATAAATAGATCTTATTAGGTATACACATAGATTAATGGATAGATAGATGGCTAAACAGGCCTAGTTTAAAATGTAGATACGTTTTATACTTCGTTGTCTGTAAAGCCACAGTGAAGGAAACAAAAAGAAGCAAGGAAGAAAAAAGGAAAAATCATACATAGGTCTGACTAAAAACGAGTTTAAAACAAGATACAACCTCCACAAGTCGTCGTTCAAACTCCACCAAAAAATGTATGACACAAAATTAAGCGAACATTTTGGAAATTGGAAAACAACAATACAGCCAGTGGGAAATCATAGACCAAGTTACATACAAACCGGCAAAAAAGTGTTTAACTTATGTTTAGAGAAAAAATTCCAAATACATAATTAATGAAGGCACCGTCGTTGAACCAGAGAAAAGAGATATTCTCACCCTGCGTACACAGGAAACGTTTCCTGTTGTCAAGCGCAACGAAAACACAAGTCGCCTGGATGGAGAGGAACGTAGCTCGAAACTCTAGAGTCGCGACAGGTATTACATTAAAATATTTAGATAGATAGATAGGATAGATAGATAGATAGATAGATAGATAGATAGATAGATAGATAGATAGATAGATAGATAGATAGATAGATAGATAGATAGATAGATAGATAGATAGATAGATAGATAGA
>RQTK01000246.1:224076-235786 GCA_003991915.1 Elysia chlorotica
GGTTCCAGTCACCAACTTTCTGTCCTAATGGCCCCCCAAAAGTTTTTTTCCCCCCCCCCCCCCTCCTTTTTTTCCATTCCCTTATTCTTTCTTCTTTCTTCTTTCTTCTTTTTTATTTTTACTTGATTTGCATGAATGAGAGAGCGTGCCCTGTTGACCCGCTGTATCAACAGCCACGGAGCGCTACTTGTGGATTAGAGCACTGGTTAGAGCAGCCGGGAAAGGCCCTCCGCCATGTTTGACTTTGGCCCGTCTTGACAAACTTAACGCTTCTGTTTCAAAAGAAAGTGGAGGCATCTCGATAGAGAAGGAGGTGTGAACTTGGGGAAGTCCACCACAGGGAGATGAGATTGTCACTCTCGACCTGGCCACACGCATAAAGGACAGGCTGAGGTAGTTTGCTCTGTAAGTACATTTGTAGAGCGCGCGGGCTCTTTTTTAGGGCCTTGGGTTCCATTCCCGGTCAGACGTCAATACATAATCTTGTATTCTTGCTAGATGTGTAGGTGTTTTAATAAGTCCTGTAGTCACTCTCTGTATTTTTGGTTTCTTGTTTGTTTGTAAGTTTGTTAACATTCATGGTGTATAAAGCTAACGAGTCCATCACGAGGACGGGTGCCAAATCAGAGCAGGAAAATCAAGACTTTTGACTTTACCAACCGGTTATATTTATTAAGTGCACTACCGAGGACGCAACCACCAGTGAACTTTCTATTCTTTGAACAACTAAGAATCATTTTTATACCGAGATAAAAAACAATAATAATGTAACTGTGTAATATTTATACAGCCATGTGGAAATTAAAAAAAAAAATTCCTGTTTTTCAATGAACATTGTACAGAATTAAAATAAAGTTTCTCTTAGCAAGTCATTTTTTAATTTGCCCTTTTGGAATTAAAAACGGATTATCTTTTCTTCTTATCTTACCATAGTCTATCGAGGATCGAATCCGTGCCGTTCAGATGGGGATCCAGACGCACATCCTTCTGAACCGACATGACATCCTTGAAGTATTCTTAATGTTGGTGTTGTTATTGTTTTTGAGTTGGTTTAACGTCCAACATAAGCACTATATAGACTATATTGTGAACGGACCCCAAGACTAGCGTCTGACAATTTTATGTGCTGCCACACACGAGACAGGGCGGGGATACCATGACTCCTGTCTCAGCCGGTCACATTATACTGACACCGACCCAACCACGGAAAAGTTAAGTTTTACTGTGCAACTTGAGTGATGGTATTAGTACTACACTGCAACAATGAGAAATTAATGATCCAACTGTTCTTTCAATTGCAATAATTGTAAAGCTTACTTGGACTCTAATTGCAATTCGTTGTCTTCTTCTGTGACTTGAAAGCGTCACCGAATTGATTGTAGTGAACACGTTTTAGTGTAATGAGAGTAACAGGGATCTATCTCTAAACCTGGGACCCCCTGCTGGTCAGTCCAGATGACCACAACATCATACCCAAAGCTAGTGTTCTCTACCCCTAACAGTCTAACCATCGAAAACAGCCGTCTTCTGCGACCCTCACCTAAGGGACCATTTGCCCTAAGCACAGCGATTCGGTAGCTTCTTTACCATACATTCTTACAAGTCGTAAATTATCATTAGCTTCTTATATATCGACATGACTTTACACTCCCTAGATATCGGGAAAAACTCCAAGCCTATTCAAACACCAAACAAAAACAACAACAAAACAAAAGAATACAAAAAAAAAAAATCCGGGAGCACCAGCTAAGGATCAAAACTTCTTGTTATAGCCAGATTTCTACCCTCTGGACTTTCTGATACTTTGTGTATCGATAAAAAAGCACACGCTTCTTTGTAAGAGAGGGGTTCTACACATATGATTAAGATCTAGTATGTTTCCAAAGAAGACACTATCCGGCGAAGGGTCCCGAGACCAACGTATGACAATTGTACCGTGTTGCCACGTAGAGACAGAGCGAGAATGTTACAACTCGTGTACCTCGTGTACCAGTTGGTCACGTTATTATGACACTGATACAACCAGCAGGGGACAGAAATTCGACAAACTATTTGTCATAACCGGAGTTACCTCTATCTTGGGATGATCGGCACTGCACCACTGGCACCAGATGCCCCCCCCCCCCCTTTTTTTTTCCTAAAAAAAAGTTAAATAAAGTAAAATAAAATTAAGAAAGAAAACAAAAATAAAACATAAATAATTAAATAAATAAAAAAAAAAAAATAAATAAAATAAAATAAAAAGATGCTCGCGACTCGTGTGACATTTAGTACTGTGAGGGCCACCGTGTGACCAAGTGCTTTGTACCAGCTGAGTCCCCCAGTCCACTTGGTTCAACCAGGGCTGGGTAAGACCGAGGCTATCTGGTATCCTCGGGTAGACACATAGTCATAGACGGGGTCACCGCTGGCACGAGGCGTGCTGGGACAAAGGCTCACGGTTGATGGGTGCTCTTCTACAGAGGGAGGACGTTTAAACTAATTATAATGCAGGCGGGTTTTAAGAGATTGTTTTCTATGGTTGAGTAGTCAGCTCTACCTAGAAAACAAATATTGTTACTTTTTAATGTAGTTATTGTATTAAACAGAAATGTCGAAGAAGGTAAAAGAATTAAGTGTTTTTTGAGGCGAAAATTGCATGATAAGATAGATAGGTGTGAGAGATTAAAAAAATGTATGTGTGGTCTTGAGACATAAAGACATACAATCGAGAGAGAAAGAGAGCGAGCGATAGAGAGAGAGAGGGGAAAGAGAGAAATAGAGACAAAGAGAGAGGGGGGGACGCATTCTTTCCCACTGGTCTAATAAGTCCATGGTTTCCTAGAGTCCCTTACCTTGTGGTCGAGGTGCCATAAAGAGACACATGGGAGTACCATAACATTAAACTGACTCCGACCCAACCAGTAGGAGCCAGGCTTGAACCACAGACCCCCTGCATCGGAAGCCGATGTTCAACCCTAGGATTAGGTAGACGAATTTTTTAAAAAACTGACTGACCAGGCGCCTAAATCTACTTCCCAGTTGTGCATAGGACGGTAGGTGAACGTGACCTGTGTCAACGTAGCAGAATGTACGAAACTTCTTGAACAAATCCGAGGGACAAGTGAAGTACTTTGTCCTGTAACAGACCTGTTTGCTTATTCAGATTTGAAGATCGTGTTTCTTGACTCTGGTAGCACAGGAGAGAGAGAGAGAGGGAGAGAGAGAGAGAGAGAGAGAGAGAGAGAGAGAGAGAGAGAGAGAGAGAGACAAAGAGACAGAGAGACAGACACAGGCACAGACAGACAGACAGACAGAGACAGAGAGACCGGGACAGAGAGGCAGGGACAGTGACAACGAAAAGGGAAGTAAGAGAGGAAAAAGAGAAAAGGAGATATCGGCAGAGAGATGAATAAAGGAAGATAAAGAGAGAGAGAGAGAGAGAGAGAGAGAGAGAGAGAGAGAGTGGGGAGAGATAGGCAACGATATAGTCTATGAAAGAGGGGAATATGACAATGGGGATAGATAAAGAGGCCGATACAGGGCACGTTAAACAATATTTTAAGAGACATTAGTTGGCCATCCGCCGTTAGAGTGCTGGTACCGGAGTACATGTACCGTAGAACACAGCACGGATATCACGGACTGGGTACAGATAGCCATCTTCTATCAACCCAGTCTGCCAATCTGTCGTGTCTGTAACACATACTTTACACAGCACGGGCTGCGTACAGATAGCCATCTTCTATCAACCCAGTCTGCCAACCTGTCGTGTCTGTAACTCATACTGTAACTCATACTTTACACAGACAGACAAAATTCAAATTCGCTAGACTGACAAAGGGAGAGCTACATCAAACCTAAGGCAAAACTAACAAAATCAATTCTAAAAAAAAGTTCCTGTTGGCCCAAACTTGAAACGAGGAAAAGGGGGAGGGGCTTTTAGTGAATATTTTTCTTTAATAAAAGAGAAAAAATGAGTTTCAAGTGAAAGAAAGAGCGGGGGGAGAGAGAGAGAGAGAGAGAGAGAGAGAGAGAGAGAGAGAGAGAGAGAGAGAGAGAGAGAAATACACACATACATACAGACAGAGACAGAGAGAGACAGAGAGAAATAGATAAAACGAGAAGGAAAGAGAGAGAGAAATACAGAGAGAGAGAGAAAGAGAGAGAGGTGCAAAGAGAAAGGTAAAGGAATAGAAAGCGGAAGAATCAAAACTACAGCAAAACAACTACTTAAAGATCCCGTTCAGCCCAAACTAGATCCCTAGTATATTAGGTTTTTTTTTATATATAAGGAACAGAATGTGTGTGTGTGTGTTGACAATGGTGTTTAGGTTTTCATTTGTGACTTAAAGTAGTCTTGAATGTGGGAAATGAAAAGGAGAGAGTTGAAAGAAAAAAAGCATAGTTACATTTTTCTCTCCCTCCTTACAGATAATCTAAGTTCTTTTCCCAATTTGACACACCTTATTTTTTTCTGTGTCTCTGTCTCCTTTTTTCTCTCCTCACCCTCTCTCTATTTCTCCCCTCCTTTCTCTCGCTCTTTGTCCCTGAAAAGTGTCTTTGTCTAAGTCCCCTCTGTCCCACTCTCTTCTGGTCTGTCTCTCCTTTCGCCTCTCTCTTTCCAACCCCCTCTCCCTCTATCTCCCGTATATCCTTTCAGTTTTGAATAAATACATCCATATCTTTAAAATCTCTCAACAAAACACCATATTTAACGTATCACTCATATCTAGAGTGTAATTTTACGAGATTCTATACCGGTCCTATCACTGAAAGGAAACGAGAGCCTAAAAAAACCTTTCCTTTCCTTACTATTATTATTGTTATAGTACTTCTATTCCTTTGACACCAAGGTGGGGCAAAGCCCGTAACACTCAAACACAAAGGACTGTTGTTGCTTTGGTCGGTTTGAAGCATCGTTTAACCTCAGCACTTAATGGTGCAGAGAGACTCACAGATTGGGAGCAGAATTCAAATTTCCCCGTATTGTTAAAAGTGCTTCAGAAAAAAATAGGTATGTGTGTGAAAATTAAGTAAAATAGGGCAGATTCTTTAAACTACTATGATAATGATTATAATTGTGTAAATGAAATAAACCGGAAAGATACGAAATGAGCATTTGCGTAAAAAAGATATGTACGTGTCATTAATTTTAATCAGTAATGTTTTCGACTTTGCTTTATATTTCTAGCGGGCGCAGTAGGACAGCCCTTGGGTGGATCATCGCAAAAGGTTTGTGGTTCAAGCCTCGCCCTGGAGCTATCGTCCACAACTGGTTTGGTCGGTGTCAGTTCAAGTTGCATGTGACCGACTGAGGCAGGGGTGCAGCTCTCCCCACACTGTCTCTGTGAAACACCATGAGCATGTGAATTTGTCAGACATTAGCCATGGAACCCGTCCACAATATAGCTAACAAAGACAGGCAGAAATATACAGAACTAGCTTAAGTTGTGGAGAGTTGGACTCCAGATTGGGAGGTCCGCAGATCGAATCCCACGATCGGTGAAAATTGTATAATTATGTGGATTTCGTTTTCTGTAACTTATTGGGTCGCTGTCAGTATATTGTGACCGGATGATCCCGCCCTGTCTTGTGTGTGGCAGCACATACAATTCTCAGACGTCAGTCTTGGGGCTTTATAGCTTTCATAACACTGGTGTTGGACCTCAAACCAACTTAATTCAAGTAAAAATCCACGATCGGCTCCCGACTAGTTTGATCACTATCTGTCAGTATAATGTGACCAGCTGAGACAGGAGACCTTGCGTGAAAGCACGTAGAGTTGTCAGACGTCAGACTTGGACGCCGTCCACCAACCTTACCCATCAAGGCAAGGAAACTGTGAAGTCACTTCATATAATAAACATTGGGTCCTCGAGACAAGTTTGAACTCAGCTCGGGTTTTTAAACTATGCGCAGTTGATTTTGCTGTGTTTTTTTCACACAAACAAAATGCTCTTATTACAATGGAAAGTGTGGTGTTCACAATACGCACATAGAGACAGGCAAGCATGTGTTTACCGCGCTTCGAAATCACATGACCCTTTGTCGTTTGTTTTTTTGTTTTTGTTTTTTTTTCGGAGGGCGCGGTGGTCCTGGAGTAGAACATCGGCTTCCGACGCAAAAGGTCCGGTTCAATCCTGACGATTGTGTTCCGTACTGGTTGGGTCGGTTCAGTTTAATGTGATGGCTGAGACAGAGTCATGGTATCCCCGCCTGTCTTGTGTGGAGCACATAAATTGTCAGACGTCCGTCGGTATCCCCGCCCTGTCTCGTGTGTGGCAGCACATAAAATTGTCAGACGTCCGTCTTGGGGCCCTTCCACAATATAGCCTATATAGTGCTGATGTTGGACATTAAACCAACTGAACAACAACGACAAATTGTCGTTTTTTCGGGCTTCGTTTCCTGTCTTGGTTAACTTCAAGTGTCTTTGCTACGCATCTAACCGTAGCGTGACCAACATGGGCTGTGAGGAAATGGTTGAAACCTCTTCACGCGCTATGCTGTACTCACGTTCTCTCTTTTGCTCCCCAGCACCACCATTACAGGCCTTGAGGTAACATGGAGGGATCGCGGTAACCCTGAATAGAACATCGGCTTTCGACGCAGGAGGTCCGTGGTTTAAATCCCACTCTAGCAAATTTGTTCGCTAGTGGTTGGGTTGGTCTCAGTGTATTGTGAGCTGCTGAGACAAAGCTATGGTATCCCCGGTCTGTCTTTGTGTGGTAACACGTATACCTGTCAGACGTTCATCCTGGAGCCCGTCCACAGTATAGCCTACTTAGTGGTGACGATGAACGCTAAGCAACAAGACCTTACTCTGCGATAATGGACCACAAAGCGAACGCGAAGACGATAGAGAGAGAGGGAGAGAGATAGGGGGGAGAAGAGATACAGAGAGACAGAGAGAGAGGGAGAAGGGGGAAAGAGATATAGAGAGATGGAGATAGAGAAAGAGAGAGATAAAGAGAGAGGGGCAGAAAGAGAGAGAGAGAGAGAGAGAGAGAGAGAGAGAGAGAGAGAGAGAGAGAGAGAGAGAGAGAGAGAGACAAAGAGATACAGAGAAAGCCACGCACACAAGATACAGAAACAAAAAAAAAACTTTTTTATGGGAACTCCTGATTCGCATTAACATCTTTTGTTTTTATTTATCGCCGTATCCTTGAACCTCCTGTGTCTTTTCTTTTACTTTTTACAGCCACTGGGGTAGGAGAAATTGAGCCAGACGCGGAGGCTTAATCGGAACTCACAATACAGAACCTTCTTCTCCAACATTGTTCTAATCATGCTTATTAACATATTAATTCTTAACAACCAACCCAATCGTCCCGTTCATCTAAACCCATCTTAGATTCTTCTGTACCCGACCCTGCTTGATTATTTATCACAACTAGTTCATCTATGGTTTATTCTCTCTCTCTCTCTCTCTCTCTCTCTCTCTCTCTCTCTCTCTCTCTCTCTCTCTCTCTCTCTCTCTCCCCTGATCTTATTCCCCCTTGTCTTGTATTTAAGAAATGTGCCTTTACGAAGCTTTTCAAAATCAAAATCAGTTTTAGAAGACCACTTCCGCCCACCCACCCCTATTATTTTTCTAACATGTTGGTCTTACCATCCTTTCTTTTCGCTTTAAACAAACAAGGAAATGGGATGTGTAGATAACCAGACGATAAGGATCTGAGTGAACTATTGCTGCGCCTGGCCTATCCTAGCCCACCTGACTTAACATCATTTGCATTTAGATTAGCAACTGAGCGCAAGACCTTGCTAAAACCGTGTTCTCTCTTCCGGATTCTTTGAAGCAGATAAAGAAGGATTTTAATTATCAGACATGTAGGGACGAAGACAATATCAGAAACCAAAACCTTATCAGGCACAATGTAATTAGGGTTGGAAAAAAAAACATTCGAAGAAGCAAGAAAGCTCAGTTGGCAGACTGCCGTACTATCGATAGCAAGATAGATTTTTGCACGGTTCGATTCTCAACTAGTGCAGTCTGAAGATACAGTAGATAACCTGACAGGCCTTATCATTAACCTTACAGAGGAAGCGATCGTCTTTGTGTTAGTTTTTTGTTTGTTATTCAAACGAAGAAGACGTGGTTGAGGGTAAAAATTGAAAAATTGATTAGCTAAATTGTCATAAAATATTGTTTCACAAAGAAACAAGTCGCCCGACGAGAGCAGCAGCTCGAAACTCTAGAGTCGTGACAAATAATTATTTTTTTATTACATTAATATATATTTATATAGAGAGACAGAGAAAGAGAGATAAAGAAAGGAAAGAGAGGAGGGAGTGAAGAGACACACATACAGACAAACAGACAGACAAACAGACAGACAAACAGACAGACAGACACACAGACAGACAGACAGATGACAGAGACAGTGGTCAGAGAGAGAAAAAGAGAGAGAGAAATTGAGAGAGACTGGGAGAGATAAAAGATAGAGAGGAAGAGAGGTAGACATAAAGACAGAGACAGATAGTGAGAAAGAGGAAGAGAGAGAGAGAGAGAGAGAGAGAGAGAGAGTCTCTCTCCCTCTCTCTCTCTTACCCTTGAGAGATAGGCTGGTAAAGAGAGAGGTTTTTATTCACATTTTGGACCTTACAATAGCTAACTTCACTTTTAAGGAAATAAGCTTATTACAAGAAGACAACGACATAATTTATAGATGTAATACGATATCAATTTTAATTTCATTGAGCAGCATTCTTGTTTTACTTTTCCCAATAGACATGGTGAAACAAAGGGATTACAAACAGGATGTGATAAAATACTGCTCTGGATTCTTCCAAGTGTTAATGGCCGTCTCCTTCCAGAAGTGTTAACTCTGTTTGTCTCTTTGTGTGTCCGTAGTATGAATGTGTGAATTATGTCTCCTTTTATCCACCTCCCTTCCATTGTCTCTGTCACTGTCTCTCTCTCTCTCGCCAAATCAAAACTAAGATAGACCTTGGCGGTATTATTTCATATACATCTTCTACCTATATGAATTTCGCTGTTTCTTGTAATTAATTTTTTTTCATCATTTTTCACTCCAAATTAGCAGTGTAGTTCAATTTCTGGACATAGGACGCTCCATTTTTACGTTTTTGACACGTCGGCAAACTTCTCGCTCCTTGGGTGTGAGCTCTCTTCATTTCTGTCTGGCCTGTGCTATTTCTGTGATCTTGGCCAGTTCATGAACTGAGAAAAGTCGAATTCATTATTGAAGAAATGTGAGATCTCCGTGTAGCACTGCTGGCAGGGTCGTTGGATAGGCTTTAGATTTAGATTTGTATTCAGTGTAATGATATATAATCTATTTTTGCTTTATATATCAATATGCATACATATCATCTGCATGTTCATATACATTCATGCTATTTATTTCTAAGAAATAAGATTGCACATCTCTCTGGCTTTATTAAAAGTATGTAACCACAAAAATAACTTACCTGGCTTTATAACATAATTATGTAATCTCAAAAGCAATTTTTCAAATTCATTTATTTAAATAGATTGTCACCTCTACTACCCGTAAAAACGTTTGCGTAGTTTGGGCTACATAAATTATTATACAATAAAACAGGTCAATCAAAGCAACCCCGCATGTTATGACGAAGCCCATGTCTTTTTATAGCCCGGAACGTCTACTAAGAGAAAATTTGCGGTTACTGTTTGTTTGATGTGAATATTAATAATTGCAACACATCACATGCGGATCTCGGGTTATAGTTAATCAACGCAAGCGTTCATAGCGTGTCGCATGAATAATACAACTTGTGGTCGCAGTAGCGTCGCGGAATGAATGCGTCGTTGACTACTTGTTTTCTTGTTAAACCACCTGTAACATTGCATGAATTAAGGTGAAACACATGGCTACTATGTCGATACATTTCATTACTTAATACATATCAATAATTAGCGCATAATTTATTTTCAACCTTTAAGGAGAGGCTATGGAGCCGTTTAGGTTTAATTATTTGCCACATTGGACTTGGAGAAACCTTTTGCAATCTTTAATCATTTTGCAGTAAAGCAATGTTTTGATTCGTTTCACACCCCGTAGATTTCCCGATGAATCCTATGGAGCCCAAGACTCTAGTTGAGAGTTAAGCCGTAGACCTACCACTTTCAATTATGAGCAATTCTTACTTGTAACTTCTTACGCCCCTTCCCATTTCTCTGTACATTGAAGGATTTGAAGAAAATAAAACAACATTAGCATGCCAAGGGTTCTCAAATGGCTTGAACATAATGTATGAGTCACGGCAAAACTGCAATAAAGTTAGTGTAAATGAAAGAGAGAGAGAGAGAGAGAGAGAGAGAGAGAGAGAGAGAGAGATAGAGAGAGAGAGAGAGTTGTTTTTACGGCACGTCAGCACGGTAACGGCTATGTTGTGCCCATGATGTCCGAAGACAGTTAATGCATTATACATGTACTAGTAGCAACGGCGATTCCTTTATCTCTCTGAGTAGAAAAAAACATAAAAATTGTGCGTAAAAGGTTTCGTTAAAAGTGAAGGGTATGTACAGTAGTTTAAAAGATCCATGTGTAGGACTATCACAGTTAAATTTTTATTATATACACCAATGTTCTTCAGGTACCTAAGTAGGCGCTGAGGACTAACATAAGTGAATATGCTCTCTAGAGGCTTGGAAGCCAGGTACACATTTCTTTCCCGGTGAAAAGCCAGACAATCAACCAGAATGTGACTAATGGACATTTGACAGTTGCAGGTTTGACACAGTGGAGGCCTTCACCTCTCAGCAGAAAAGCGTGAGTAAGATGAGAATGTCCAAGTCAGACTCTATCGAATACCACTTGGTCTCGTCGTCTAGCCTGAGAGACTCCTGGCCAGTGATCAAAATGTGGTTGGACACAGTGCAATTTGTTGGTTGTCATATTGCTCCATTGCGTTTCCAGTTTCTCTCATAAACGTCTGTATAATTGGCTTAGCATCAGATGCTGGTATTTGCAACTGAGTAGGTTCAAGCCCAATTTTGGCGAGTTCATCAGCCATTTCATTTCCTTCGATTCCGACATGGCTGGGAATCCAGCAGAGAACAATTCTCTTACCACCCGTCTGAATTTCGTGAATACGCTCTAGCACCTTGAGAATCCTAGGATTTCTGGGGGTTGCCTCCCCCACCGCTTTCACCAAAGAAAGCGAATCAGATAGGATTAAAAATTTGTCTTTTCTTAAGGTGGAGACAGTGTCGAGTGCCATGCACAGGGCCACTGCCTCCACAGTAATTATGGACGCCTTCGCATTCACCCCACAGCATTTATCTGCTGAGGATGAGTGGCATGCAGCTCCGACACAGGCCTCGTCTTTAGACCCGTCAGTGAAAAGTAGATAGTGATCGGAATGATTGTCTATGATTTGTTCAAACTTTTCTCTATATACCTCTGGAGGGGTTTTGTCCTTATGGAGAGCTGCCAGGTCAAGAATGCTTCCTGCTCTTTCCAGCGTCCAGGGAGAGATTTCCGAAAATTTGTCTTCTTGAATGGAGTTAGTGTCTAAGTCGATTTCCAAAAGGAGCTGCTGAACCCGAATACCAAAGGGTGGAATCGCGTTCGGTGATGATTGGCATTTTTCTACATAAGTTGGGTGAAAAACAGGGTGAAAAGCAGGATTGTCAGGATGGGATTTTAGATTGACTGCATATTGGAAAGAGAAAGTAAGAGAGACAAAAGTCGAAAAGAGAGAGAGAGAGAGAGAGAAGAGAGAGAGAGAGAGA